>OZ020311.1:48554039-49154039 GCA_963971305.1 Arcuatula senhousia
ACAGGAGACTAAGGACCTTATCATGGTCAGAGATGCTATACCAGTCATGGAAATTAGCACAGGACCGACAGCCCGAGGCCTGTAAAAACTCATTCGGTCTGGTGTTTTTGTGCCTTTCACAGGTCCGAATGTCTGATAGAAATTAGCAGTATTTAAACAATAATTTGTGTTATTGGACCTCTATATTTTCTTTTGGTCCTGTGAATCTTGACCAAGGATAGGACCAAATGTCCTGCCCCAAATAATCCTAATTTCCTTGACTGCAGTATACAGCAGAAAGCTGAACAGGTCGATAAGGTAAGTTATGTCAGCTACAACAGGAGACTAAGGACCTTATCATGGTCAGAGAAGCTATACAACAGAAAGCTGAACAGGTGGAAAAGGTAAGTTATGTCAGCTACAACAGGAGACTAAGGACCTTATCATGGTCAGAGATGCTATACAGCAGAAAGCTGAACAGGTGGATAAGGTAAGTTATGTCAGCTACAACAGGAGACTAAGGACCTTATCATGGTCAGAGATGCTATACAACAGAAAGCTGAACAGGTCGATAAGGTAAGTTATGTCAGCTACAACAGGAGACTAAGGACCTTATCATGGTCAGAGATGCTATACAGCAGAAAGCTGAACAGGTGGATAAGGTAAGTTATGTCAGCTACAACAGGAGGCTAAGGACCTTATCATGGTCAGAGATGCTATACAGCAGAAAGCTGAACAGGTCGATAAGGTAAGTTATGTCAGCTACAACAGGAGGCTCAGGACCTTATCATGGTCAGAGATGCTATACAGCAGAAAGCTGAACAGGTGGATAAGGTAAGTTATGTCAGCTACAACAGGAGGCTAAGGACCTTATCATGGTCAGAGATGCTATACAGCAGAAAGCTGAACAGGTTGATAAGGTAAGTTATGTCAGCTACAACAGGAGGCTAAGGACCACCTTATCATGGTCAGAGATGCTATACAACAGAAAGCTGAACAGGTGGATAAGGTAAGTTATGTCAGCTACAACAGGAGGCTAAGGACCTTATCATGGTCAGAGATGCCATACAACAGAAAGCTGAACAGGTTGATAAGGTAAGTTATGTCAGCTACAACAGGAGGCTAAGGACCACCTTATCATGGTCAGAGATGCTATACAGCAGAAAGCTGAACAGGTTGATAAGGTAAGTTATGTCAGCTACAACAGGAGGCTAAGGACCACCTTATCATGGTCAGAGATGCTATACAACAGAAAGCTGAACAGGTCGATAAGGTAAGTTATGTCAGCTACAACAGGAGACTAAGGACCTTATCATGGTCAGAGATGCTATACAACAGAAAGCTGAACAGGTCGATAAGGTAAGTCATGTCAGCTACAACAGGAGGCTAAGGACCTTATCATGGTCAGAGATGCTATACAACAGAAAGCTGAACAGGTGGATAAGGTAAGTTATGTCAGCTACAACAGGAGGCTAAGGACCTTATCATGGTCAGAGATGCTATACAGCAGAAAGCTGAACAGGTGGATAAGGTAAGTTATGTCAGCTACAACAGGAGACTAAGGACCTTATCATGGTCAGAGATGCTATACAGCAGAAAGCTGAACAGGTCAATAAGGTAAGTTATGTCAGTTCCCTCAGGAGACATGGTCAGGGAAGCTATACAACAGAAAGCTTAACAGGTCTATAATGTGATAATAGGTACACTTTTAATGAGTTAAACATTTATATTCTAGGTATTGAAATAATTAATAGTCTTACTGAAGGATGGTTGTTGATTAAATGAAAACTTTAGAATTAGTTTATGCATGCTAGTGTATATAAATGTATAATTGCCCTTTACAATTTCTCCATTTTTAAGATATCAATAATTCATTACAGGACAGGGAGAATGTAGAGGACAAAGTCAACAGATTGACAGAAGAAATAACAAGTTTAAAGGAGGATGTTAGAAGGCTACAGAGAGAGAAAGATGAATTAGAGGGAACAAATCAGAATCTTAAACAGGGAATAGAGATGTATAAGGTATATCATTATTCAGAATGAATCTGAAACATAGAGATTTATGTTATCAATCAATCAATCAGAATGAATCTGAAACATAGGATAGAGATGTACAATGTATATTAATGTATATGTACTTTATTAAAGGTCTATGAATTAATGATAATAGATAAATTTCAAGAAGCTACTGGTGGATAGGAGGTAATTACATTTTAAAGATCATTACTGAACCAGTAAGCATCTTGTCTGACACCTATTTTACCAATGAAATCTTTAATTCAGAAAAAGCCTGAACATTGCTGAAATACTCAGATGACATAATCAGCATTGTCAATATCTTGGTGCTGGATTCAATTTTGATTCTCCTTGTTCAAACCTTTGGTTATCATTAGCATCTCCCATAGGGTTAGTACTTTTGGTTTTCTATGCATATATAATACAGAATTTCAAAATTATTTATTGACAGTCACTTTGGCATACATTGATTTATTTATAGAAATTGGGTTAATATCCAAATTACCGAAAGATGTTAATCATGGTTATAAGTATGTTACAAGGAAATAAAATAAGGATCCTTCCAGTTACTTCAATAAACAATTATAATAAAATGATAGACAAAGACATTTATTAAATGGATTTATGATATCAAAATAGTTAAAGTATAAACTTATTGATACATAACGATTGATTTTACAGCAACACTTTACCAAGCAGGAAGGTCAAGGTAAAGAATCTGCTCGTCACATTGAAGAATTAGAGATAAACCTGGCTAAACAAGAGAGTATGATAGAACATCTGAAATCTGAGCTAGAGGGCAAGAAAGCCGAGCTAGAGCAGACCATGACACTGTTAAGTCGACAGCAGGAAATATCCCAGTCAGATAAGGTAGGAATGCACAACACATTCCAGGAAACTATTACAATCTGGTAAGGGCCTTTTCCAGGAAAAAATTGAAGTGGGTTGGATAGTACTTTTTCCAGACCCAACAACTCCTATGATTAATTTGATCACTTGAAGTGCTTTGTAAACTCAAAGCTTAAAAAATATTATTTGCCTCCTAATGCTTTAATATGTTTAGGTACCACAAGGGAAAATAAGATGGTATCATGTAAAAAGAGGAAAATACACAATGTTGAAGGCAGTTCCCCTATGATTAAGAAGCAGTTAAACAGGAAATTATTGTGATGATAACACATATGGCCATAAGGAAAAAAATATCAAATGTTTCCCATAAAAATAGAACTAAAGGCTTATTACTATCTTAACAGATGTTGAAAGCACTTCAAAACACTTAGAAAAATGTATAAAATTATGGATTCTCCCCCTGCTTAGAGTACTGTATAAAAATAAGACTGTCACAGGTTCAAAATGGACTGCTACCTGAATGACATGTGATCTCAGTGAAAATATACCCTCACCTGAGGTGGTACCTTGCAAGCGCCATACAAGGATTTCTCCCCTCGATTACTAAAATCTAAATTTTGATACATGTATCTTAGCATATATTTAAATGTAGATTGGTAAGATATGCTCGGATCTGCAGTGGTGTGTCTGATTTTAATGATAAAAACCAGTGTATTACAAAAAAATTACTAAAACAACGATATCGTTACCACAAATTAGTGAAGTCGTTTACTAAGTTTTATCATAAATATCTATACCTTATTGGAAAATTTAACTGTACACGACGACTTTTGATTGTAAAGGGAATATCCCATCCAGATTTCTACGGTAATGTTGTTTATAGAGCAAATAAATTCAAAAACAATCCCTTGGGAATGCAAAATTGGCTTAAAACTTTATTAAATAAAGGTTATGAAATGGATATTTTAGTAAAATCTTTGAATTTAGTCTTCTTTGGTAAAAATATTGATAATTTGATACTTACTTTAAAATGTTAATTGCCTTTTTAGTCCCCTCCTACCGGCGAAAGCCGAAGGGGACTATAGGTTTGCGCTCTGTCCGTCTGTCTGTCCGTCTGTCTGTCTGTCCGTCTGTCTGTCCGTCTGTCACACCTCAGTTTTCCACACTTTTTTTCTAAACGCTTATAGATAATGAACTGATTTTTGGTATGTGAGTTTACCTTGATGAGTTACAGATCAAGTTTGAGTTTCGTGCCGGTCCGCAAATTTTTATGGGAGTTATGGCCCTTTGAACTTTGAAAATTCACTAAAATTTCAGTTTTCCGCACTTTTTTTCTAAACGCTTATAGATAATGAACTGATTTTTGGTATGTGAGTTTACCTTGATGAGTTACAGATCAAGTTTGAGTTTCGTGCCGGTCCACAAATTTTTATGGGAGTTATGGCCCTTTGAACTTTGAAAATTCACTAAAATTTCAGTTTTCCGCACTTTTTTTCTAAACGCTTATAGATAATGAACTGATTTTTGGTATGTGAGTTTACCTTGATGAGTTACAGATCAAGTTTGAGTTTCATGCCGGTCCACAAATTTTTATGGGAGTTATGGCCCTTTGAACTTTGAAAATTCAATAAAATATCAGTTTTCAGCACTTTTTTCTAACACTTATAGATAATGAACTGATTTTTGGTATGTGAGTTTTCCATGATGAGTTACCGATAAAATTAGAGTTTCCTGCCGGTCCACAAATTTTTATGGGAGTTATGGCACTTTGAAGTTAGAAAATCCATTGCAATTTTATTTTCTACACTTTTTTATTGTTCCTTGTAGATAATAAACTGATCAAGTTTAGGTATTCATTTGTTTGACAAATTGTTACCAGTGACTGAAATATGAGGCCGGTAGGGGACTATGTATTGTTTTGCAATACTCTCAGAATGCTTGTTATACTTATGTCATTTTTGAGCATTACAGCGGTCAAGTGTGTCGGTTTTGTGTGATGATGCATCATCAAATCAAGTGTTTGACGTGTTGTGTCGGATTTAAAATCGACATACTTGATTTTTTTACATCAGTCGATGGATGCTTCTTAGCTAGCTGTCAGTAACTTCGAGTGTTCTCAAGAGAGTATCTTTACGTCCCGTTAATTACCTGTTGTCCTTTTGTCTCAGATACTCTCTTGTTGAATTGAACTTCTATCGATTTGATTTTTACTGTGTGTTAGTTTGTGCTTTGTTATTGATTATCATTAGGGGGAGGGTTGGCGCCAAAAAACTAGTTTAACCCCGCCACATTTTAATGTGCCTGTCCTAAGCCAGGTATCTTTATCAAAGCTTATGTTTGTATTTAGTCGAATTTTTGTTAATTGTTTTTTGTCAAGAAGAGGGTCTTTCAATGCACTTTGGGATTGGACTTGAATCATATGTATTTTATTTTCAATCCAGGGGCCAATTGAAAAACAGCGAGCAGCGACCGCTGGTCACATTGAAGGCTGCTGGCTGTTTTCCATTTTGGATATTTAAAATATACGTTTATAATGTAGGTTGTGTCGCGTACACTTATTCCACATCTCATTTTCTTCTATTCTTTACTTTTCATCAAATCACATTATGATGAAAGATATTTTTTATGCCCCCGCGACAATATGTCGGGGGGCATTAAGTTTTACTCATGTCCGTCCGTCCGTCCGTACGTACGTCCGTCCGTACGTCCGTACGAATTTTGGTCAAGCTTTTCTCAGTAACCATACATGAGAATGATTTGAAACTTGGTAGGATGGTTGAGTATGACAAACAATACGTCCTTAGCGATTTTGAGACCTGTCGGACATCTACTTCCTGTTTGGGACTTAGGCCAATGTTAAAATATGTGAACATGACTATGAAAATTTTCGTCAAGCTTTTCTCAGGAACCATACATGAGAATGATTTGAAACTTGGTAGGATGGTTCAGTATGACAAACTGTACGTCCTAAGCGATTTTGAGACCTGTGGGACATCTACTTCCTGTTTTGGACTTAGGCCAATGTTAAAATATGTGAACATGACTATGAAAATTTCCGTCAAGCTTTTCTCAGGAACCATACATGAGAATGATTTGAAACTTGGTAGGATGGTTCAGTATGACAAACTATACGTCCTAAGCGATTTTGAGAGCTGTCAGACATCTACTTCCTGAATGGGACTTAGGCCAATGTTAAAATATGTGAACATGACTATGAAAATTTCTGTCAAGCTTTTCTCAGGAACTGTCTAACTGAATGTTTTGAAACTTGGTAGGATTGATCAGTATGACAAACTGTATGTCCTAAGCTATTTTCAGACCTGTCGGACATCTACTTCCTGTTTGGAACTTAGGTCAATGTGAAAATATGTGAACATGATAAGAAAATTTCCGTCAAGCTTTTCTCAGGAACTGTATACCAGAATGTTTTGAAACTTGGTAGGATGGATCAGTATGACAAACTGTATGTCCTTAGCGATTTTCAGACCTGTCAGAAATCTACTTCCTGTTTGGGGCCAGCGGGGGCATCCGTGTCCCATGGACACATTCTTTCTTTATTTTTTCCTACAAAAACATTAAGAGTTTGGAACAGCAGGAAAACTTGCATTGAACCACTCATTGGTAGTAAATTCCACATGCAAAACTAAAAAAATCATGCATTAAACAATTAAAATTTATTGATTAGGAAAATATAGATTGGTTAACAGAGAAGTTACAGAATTTAGAGGACAAGTTGTCAGCTGCAGATAATGTCAAGGAGTTATTACAGGGAGAAATAGAAACTTACAAAGAACATAACCAGAAAATGGCAAGGGATCTAGAGGTGAATTTAACAGGATTTTAAAAAATACATTATTCCATGTAGTTTTATGTGGCCTGCAATGTGTTGCAGGGAGGCCCCCCCCCAAAGAAAAATTTTAAAAATCATCGCACTTTCTGAGCAACCTAATGCTGTAGGTTCTTGATACATTGCATGCAGCTTCATCATATAGTACTACATTGTATATGGTATAAAACAAGGGTCTGGAAATTTTTTGAGCTGATTTCGGTCATTTTTGTCCGATTGTGCTGAATACATGAATGTTACAATGACCCCCCTTTTTTGCCTTATCCTCCTCTGAAATCCATCTTTTAATCTTAAAATGCAGTGTTTGTTTCTGTATAACATTTTCTAACATGCAAGTTGATATCCAGATCACGTTTTTATTTCAGGTAAGTCTCTTCAAAGATGAAATTTCTATTGTTTTCATTGTAATCAAAACACGTTTCATGTCAAAAGTGAAAGTGAAAGTAGAATCGCCCGTATGTTGATAAATTGTCGTTCAGTTTATAAAATAAACATATCAAACGTCAAGAAATACCGAGAAATGCTCGTTAAAATGTGAAATTTGATTATTGTTTTCATCAGAATCAAAACAATCTGTATAGTGAATGAGTATTTACAAAATAAATATAACCACGCACATGCGTTATCAAACACCAATTTGGTGTGCACATGTTTTGATAAATATTATATCAACATTATGAAAAATTATTTCCAAATAAACAAAACAGGCATCTGAGGAAAGATTGATAACCTCAATTAATTCATTTAATTAAAACCATACAATGCAGGTAAATGCACAGTGGCCTTGATCAGACAGGTGTGACCGATTATGTAATTAGTGTAACCCGGAGTTCTCACCTGTGTTTGACACCAACTAGGTGTTAATTATGAGATTAATGACCACACTACCGGATGCTCAGGAAGATAATTAAACAATTATATGACCGATAAGTCAAATAATGCTTACAATAAAACTTTAAAATGTCCGATTGGGAGAATTTTTAGTCGGTCATTTAGGACAAAATTTCGGTCATGACCGGCAAATATGACCGTTTCCAGACCCTTGGTATAAAACAATTTTATGTCTGTAACTCATCCACAGTACTTATTGTTTTTACTGAATAAGATAAACCATAATCATTCATGAAGACTGTAATTCTAGTCTAAACCAGTCATGCTGTTCAGGAAATTGACATTAAGATTTTTGCCTTATTTTCATAAAAATATTAATTAAAATTTTTGTCATTTTGACCCAAATTTCAATTGAAAGTTTTGCATAAAATCCATGTATGGCCCAAAATGCTATTAATATACTGACGTCCAGCAACAACAAATCTATTTTCATAGACTCTGTCAAAAATATCTTCTCATATTATGCAAATTAGCATCTGATTAAAGCCCAGTAAGCCAATTCATTGTTCTAATTATTGATCTTTAGGCCACCAAGGAGGAGAACCACACACTAAGACAGACATATGATGCTGATCAAGAAGCCCTGGCCACAAAGACAGCTATTCTTATGTCAGAAGTGACGGAGAAAGATCAAAACCTGAAAAATGTCGAGGAGGTAAAGCATTGATTGATTGATTGAAATTTTATGAAATTTCAATACTTCCATCTTATTTAGGAAAAAGAACAAAAGGAGTACCAATGTCTGGTTCTAATGTCAAAAGTAAAAAAAGTAACAGACAAAATTAGTGAATACAATCAAAAACAGCATGAAGAAAGATAACATAAAAAAAAAACACAACTTACAACTAAATTGCAATCAGCAAGTCACTTTGTAACAAAAGTAAACTTTATTAAATAAACAAATAAATAAATATCTTTATTTCCTAATCATAGGGCCCATCATTGGGCATCTAAATTAGTCAACAAACATATAAGTCATACAAGTACAGAACAATGATTAAGAATGATTGGAACACAAACTTTTCATCTGGACAAATATGTAGTAATTTAGATTAGTTGAACATTAAATAAAATCATTATATCTTTACAGGAGGTAGAAAAACTGAAAGCTGAGAATGTGGAGCTAGCAAGAAGATTGGAGGAAACACAGGAAACCAGTTCTACTGGTTCTATGCAGTGTTTAGTGATGGCTCAGTCCACACTGAAAGAAAGATATTCTAAAATGGAGCACAACTTTACCCATTACCAGACAGAAACCAGTAAGAAACAGGTAAATTAATTCTGTAAAATATTCTCATTTATATAGCGAATAATTGAAGATTCTTATAAGACAACAGCTGGTTTTGGTAAGCAATTTATTTTCACTTTTTTGTTAGGAATAGAAATTCATGGAAATATTTCTATTACTATTTAAAAAGAGTACTTGCAAATGAATTGCAGTATACTGTGGATTCATTTATTTTCGTGGGTACCAATTTCGTGGTTTGATGAAAAAGGATTAGTTCATGGATTCTTAAATTCGTGGTTTTAGAGACTGTAGCATACAGATCAATGTTAAATTTCTTTTTCGTGGGGCATCAATTTTCCTGGGTAAAACCCACCCCTACAAAAATTGATACCCCATGAATAATAATGAAACCACAGTATTAAAGTGGTCACAAAAATAAGTTGGTTAACAGTACAATGATATGACTTTCAACAGTAGAGTGAAAACCTCCATAAAGTATGTGGGTCTTTCTGAATTCAATGAAGATATGAAAATTACCAAATGATAATCTACGGTTATCCAAGCAATGCATTATTTGTAAAATTGAAAAAGTTCCAAATTATACTAATAATTTCCTTGTTATGTATTTATAGAAAGAATTTAAGCAACAGATCAAAGATATGGGTCGAGAAATTGAAGATTTGAAAGAGAGGCTCAACATGGGGTCAAATGAGTACAGGAATTTATATGTTGACAACAGGAAACTGATGAAAAAGATAGAAAAGTTAGAAAAAAGTAAGTTTCATGTGAACTGATGGAAAAGATAAAAATAAAGTTAGGAAAAAGTATAATGTAAGTTCAGAAACTCAGGAAACAGGATAAATGTAGAATTGAGTTTAAAAGAAACAGTCTACAATAAGACATAATTATTTAGTACATGTAATCTTATAATTTACTGTTAACTATCAGTTAACTATCATTAACATGGATGGTATTATTTATATGGCATCAACTACTTGTAAAGATTTCAAAAGAATAAACCTTTCACAAAATTTTGCCATTCTTCAGTCCGTTCCGTGTTCATTTATCCTATTAGTTTATTGATGCCTTACCTACAAAAGTAAAGTAGTTTATAATTATTGAGTTCTGATCTGCTTGTCCATTCCCAATCTGTTTTACTTTTTGGTCTTTTTATCCAGAGAAGTCCAGACAGAACTCAGAGACTGAAGTAATAACTCTGGAACAGTGCCAGAAATCTCCTGTTTCTCCTTCATCTACATGTAGTGATGTGGTTGCCTTGGAAACCAAACTTAAGGAAGACCTAACTGATGTTGGCAAAGAATTGGAAAACAGACAAGAAAAGAAGGCAAAGTGAGTATAAAAAACACATTCTTTCAAATGTTTTTTAACTGAGATGACCAGTATGAGATGCATTAATATGACGGAATCTCAGCTTGATGAATCCTTTAAATTTAATCAAATGGTTTTATTAAAAGGCCTGACATTAACATTTGGAAGGTGGAGCCAAATTTCATGTATATTTTCAAAAGAAACGAAAGCATCACATGGCAAGGCAATGTTTGATTTAGGAAGAACCAACTATTGAAACTGAAAGTGAATGTTTTTTAATACATTAAAAAATATATATTGTAATCTTTCATGCTATGCTTTGTCCAAGATAAAAATATAGTTTATGATGGTAAGACTTAACGATTAATTGTATTGATAAAAAGACTTAATGTGCACAAACTTCAAACTTTTAAAAAGAAATATACTTGTTACATAATTAATACCTGAATCACATATCAAATACAAAAATATTCATCCTTTATTTTGATAATAACCCAAGAATGAATTTTTTTTTTGTAATCAAACAGAAAAAAGATGTCAAGTGAGAATTTAATATGATTGAATTTTTTAGTTACATTTAGACCACTCAGTTTTTTCTCCAACTTTTGATAATGTCACAAAGTATAAAAAAACAGTGTTTTTTTAACAGGTACAAGTTATGTTTGATGGAAGAAAGGAAGAGAACAGAGAATTTAAAGAAAGAATTAAAACAGAACCAGGATGAAGTGGAAAAACTGAAGGAAGTTCAGAACCAAAATGTTGTCAAAGTCAGAGCTTTGGAGGTAAATTTTATGGAAGAGTGTTTGTATGCAAAAAATTAAATTAGATCATCATAAAAAGTTGTAAAAAATAGCAAAGGGTCTTGTAGTCCATACATTAAATACAGAATATATGATAATATCATGACAAAGCTGTGAAAACACAAGAATAATGAGAAAAGTGACCAAAAGTCTAAAGAATAGATAAAACGGGCATAAAAGTTAAAAGAAAATAGAATAGGGGAAACCCCTGTCCATCCCCTTATGTACTTACTGAACAGAAACACATGAATCAGAATAAAATTCATTACAAAAGTAAAATCATTGTCATGCCATACATTAGTGCCACAAGCAACATAAGGGCCTCGCAAGTTATAAACAACCTTTAGCCTCAATGCTTTTAAGGGTCCACCTCCAACTTTCATTTGTTAAAAAATCACCTACTTTGGAAACTAATTGAAAACAACCTACACCACGTCATTCAAAATATGCCTGAAAGCTTTCTTAATTTAAATGAGACCTGATGGGGTACTCTGTGGGAGGCCCACTTTTGTCTAAACAAGGGAAATGATTTTATAGAGATGAGCGCTTCCATCTGTTTTAATACAACCATCAATTTCATTCAAACTGTTTAATACTGTATGCAATTTCAGTAAATTAACTAATAATAGGATATAACCAGTCGAAGAAATTTTTTGAATAATCAATAATAATTTTAAAAATTATTTTTTTATTGTTTTTTCCAGAACTTTGTGGCAGAGAAAGATAAAACTATTGATGAGCTGAATAGAAAAATTAGAGACTCTCTGAACCTTCATGATGTAAGTATTTACTCTGTAAAAACCAAATTTTAAAACTTCCCAGAATGTTTCAACTTTGCCATGAAAATAGTTCATAAGTTTATACTATGTCAATACAGATTTGGTCCATAGCTGGAGATTTGATCTAACTCTTTGATATTACTCTGTCCATTGGCAATAGCTAAAGATGTTGTTGTTCATCCCAATAAAGAATCCAAAATTCTGTATTTCTTGTTATCCCCAATAAGTGTAACCTAGTGCTAAGAAAGATTAACTTTTCATTTGTGACCTTTAAAACTTTTTATACCCTGCCACACAAAGTGGCTAGATATTATGTTATACCCTCAGTTTCTTTCAGTGTCTGTCTGTCCGTCCTCTGAAGGTTTCCGGATGATAACTTGAAAATGCCTCAAAGGATTTTAGTAATATTTTGCACAGATGTTAAGTACAATAATATACAGGTCAAGTTTAATTTTCAGAATGATCTGAAAAACATTTTTGAAGATTTGCCACTGTAAATTTTCCAAATTTGAAAATGATAAAATTTTCTGGTCTAAGAAAGATAACTCATTTCTTTTTTGTCTCTATAAAGGTCTCAGTCTTGTATTGTTTTTCCCATAGACTTCAATAGTACACCTGAGATTTTCGGAATTTTCAAAAAAATACTTAAAATGATTCAATAAAACGTTTGCTATATTTTCTCAATTAAAAAAAGTGTCAAAAAACATTTTGAAGGGGGAAATGAAAAAAAGTGCCATGAACTTTGGTACACCACAGAAGTTTGAACTAAAAATGTTTTTTTCTACTTTCACTTTAACTTCAAAAAGCAAAAATACCCCCCTTTCCATGAATACTTTTTTATTAGAAAATGCAATTTTTTTTCATTTCTAAAAGTTAATGATGTCATAGTATGGTGTCTTACCATCAAAAAGAGCCAAAAGTTAGAAACAAATGCTTGAAAATTAATGCTGCAAACAACACAGACAAAAGGCACTGTATTTTAATAGCATTCATGTTTTGATGTCCACCCGCGCAAGAACTTACAATACAAGACTGGTACCTAAAGTGGTATATACAGTATTGTATACAAAGATATTTAACTATTGATAATTTGGGGGGGGGGTATCATTAAATGTCCCATTAGATGCCCTATGTGTTAGTTATTCCCCTGAGGGCGGATGCCCGATGGGGGATAACTGATTTATACCACGGGACTGTAGAGGGTGCTAAATGAAAGTTTATGATAATTAATGAGGGGGGTCTTTCAGGAATTTAGCATTATCTACTGATAAAACATGATTAATGCAGGGTATCTCGTTACATTTTATGACATAGTGGTATAATTGTAATTACAGATCTGATATTTTACAAAGTGATTGAGTACTATTCGAAGATTCTCTTTTAAGAATTTTTATGCAAATCTGTTAAATATATTTTTATTATAACTTTGGATGGGCCCTTCTTGTTTTTTGCAGTATACAGTCTTCATTAAATCAAAGGCTTGCTTATGAAACTGTCTGTCAATTTTCAGGGTCCATGTAAAATGCAGTCCTTGGAAGGCAGTGGAGCAGCATCCTCCTTGGAGAAACCCAAAACATCTGCTGAGAGCAGCGCATGCATGTACCCTCCCATTGTATACCCTCACCACAGTGGACCAAACATCTCCCGAGAAAGGCCTGAAGTATATCCACCACATGTTCCATGTTCAACACAAGTTCTAATGGCCTATCCCCACCCTGGGGTAAGTATCACTCCCAAGGAAGGCCTGGAGTATACCCAATCTAGGTTCCCTTGGCCTATCCCCAACTTGGGATAACTGACTTTTACAATGTAATGATTATGTTGAAAAAACAACTGATTTGTACTAAATAATGGTGCTTGCATCAAATTAGATAAATATACATATACAAGTCTCAATATTTACATTATTTTTTTGTCCCCCGTCACAACGCATTGGAGGGACCTAGTAATGGTCTCCGTCTGTCCTTCTGTCCGTCACGTTTATTGTGGGTGCAACTCCTCGGACACTACTGAGCGGATGTTGCTGAAACTTTACACACTGATAGGGTACTATTAGTAGACGATCATCTTATATTTGAAATTTTCAAAATGGCTGTCGTTTCCATGGAAAGGAGGAAGAAAGGTCAAAATATAGGACATTCAATTCCTCGGTTACATAGGTGCACAGGGTTCTGAAATTTTGTAGGCTGATAGGGCAAAAGGTACTCTATAATAATACGAAAAAAAAATTTGAAGCGATATTTACGGTTTTCGAGTTATTTACAAATTTGTGATTTTTCAGTCCAAAAAATGGGACTTTGTGAAACGTTTTTGTGGGGGGCAACTCCTTGGATACTACTGAAGGGATGTTGCTGAAACTTTACACACTGATAGGGTACTATTAGTAAGTGATCATCCCATATTTGAAATTTTCAAAATGGTCGCCGTTTCCATGGAAACGGGGAAGAAAGGTCAAAATATAGAACAAGATAGAGCAAAAGGTACTCTATAATAATACAAAAAAAAATGTTTAAGCAATATTTACAGTTTTTCGAGTTATTTACGAATTTTTGATTTTCTGGTTTAAAAATGGGACTTTTGACTGAATGATTTCGTCTCCAAAACAATCAATTTTTATACGACCGCAAAAAATTTGCGGACGTATAATGGTATGATGCTGTCGTTGTCGTCGTCGTCGTCTGTTAACTTAAGTGTATACACGATAACTTTAGTTCTAGTTATCCAAATGCAATGAAATTTGACAATGATATATCTTACCATTAAAGGATAGATGGGATTGATTTTGGGAGCCCCCCCCCTTTTTCGCCAAAAGGGGCCAAAATTGCAACTTTTTTGTTTGTTCTTACAATAACTTTTTCAAAATCTTCTCCTCTGAAACTACTGAACAGAATTCAATGAAACTTAGTATGATTGATCATTAGGGTGTCCTGCACTATAGTAATGTTTCGATTTCTGATTCGTCAAAAAACATGACCGCCGTGGCTAAAAATAGACCTGGGGGGTCAGACTACTGTTTTTGGCTTGTAATTCAAAAAGTATAAGAGATAGATGAAATCTGATGCCACCCTACTGCTTCAGGATCAAAAGTTCTTCTAAAGTCTCCATTTGGTGGTTGTCAGAAGACCCCTCATAGGGGTTACGGCCCCTTAAAGGTGAAAAATAGCATTTTTTCATGTTTTTGCCCTATAGTATGAAAATTATTGCAGATAGCAAGAAGCTGTTGCTTGCTTAATTGTTCAGATTATTTATCTCTACAAAAACTCCATAGGGTCGAAGTTGTCAGATGACCCCTTATAGGGGCTACAGCCCCTAAAATAATGTTTTTTCATGTTTTTGGCCTATGAAATGAAAACTATAGCAGGTAGAGAGATGCTGTTGCTTGCTTAAATGTTCAGCTCATTTACACAATTAAGAATTAATTTTTGCGACCCCCTTTTTCCCCTATTTCATAATTAGGGGCCAAAATCGAAACTTTTTTATTTGTGGTCCGATTTTGAAATTTTTTTTTGCAAGTTTATCCTTGCCAAGTAGCGATTCTAAATTAAAGAATTAATTTTTGCGACCCCCACTTTTTTTCGCTCATTACCTAAGGGGCCGTAATCATAATTTAAAAAAAATTCTGGTTCGATTTTTAATTTTTTTCCCAAACATTATTCTTTTCAAGAGTAGAATACGAAATTGAAAATTTATATTTTTACCCCCTGGGTCGAAAGTCCACCAGAGAAGCATGTGTCAAAAACCTTTGTCAGTCCACCATGGGCTGCATGTGTCCAGAGCAATAGACTATCCATATTGGGCCTAAAATGTACAGGGTTCAACATGTTGCGGTCGTATCATGCTGCGCTTGGCGAAGCTTTTTTTTATTGTTTCTCAGAGAATATATCGCTTGAATTTACATACCACACAACTTTCATGCGGCGGCGGGGGACACATGGCTACGTGTAGCAATCTTGTTTTGTATATTTTAGAACTGAAGTATGTTTTCACATTCTTATTCCATATCTTATCTTCTTATAAAATGGAAGCAAATAAACACTGCAGTCTCCACCATAATTTCATCCAATATGAAACCTTCATTTAATGATTGATTATCTTATTCACAGATGGCTTACATTGCTCCCCCAGCCTATCCCAGGCGTTGTGAGGAGGGTCACAGTGCTGCAGGTCTCCCTCCCCTACCTCCCCGCAGGAAAGACCTTGGAAAAACAGTCACACCTGATGATGAAATTCCAGAAGCTGATAGTTTGGACCCTCCACTCCAGCCCCTCCCACCACCAATGATTCCAGAGAGGTTACAGTCATCGAAGAAAGCAGAGGTTATCCAAATGTTCAGTGGAGGTAGGAACTAGTTCATCTGATAGCACTTTATTCTTAGGAGAATATTTTGAACAATATTTTGGTAGCTGATTGTCTGATAATATTGAAATGAAGAAAAAAATCTGCTACATGTATTTATATTTGTCCAGTATATTTATAAAGCCAAATTTGAGGGTGGTTAGGGGGGGATCCTAAAATGAAAACATGTGCTTAAAAAATGCTGAAAATGAAGCATGAGTTCTTAAAATCATCAATCACGAAACACAGCAAATGAATTTTAATAATTGTGATATTCAATCAAATTCTTTTGATTTTTAAAAGTTTTTGAGAATATCAACTGATTTCAACGCATTCCAGTTATTGAAGCAAGAAAAGATGATCATGCAGAAAACGAAAGCACGGGAGATAAAAACTTTGAAATGTTACACAAAAATAATCCTTTACCACTCCAAATTTCTAAACAAAGAAGGAGAACATATACATTTAGATATTAGTTAAGCATGTTTTAAAGCATTTGCCACATGATAATAACCTTAACTCCTTTTACTATAATGCCATGACAAATTCCTCTTCCTTTTTTCCAGCAGAAGGAACCAACTACCCATCTGCACCCCCTGTACAAGACATGAAAGAAGAAAGGTAATAGAAATTGGACTTAATTCAGGTTGTGAATCCTTCAAAATGATCTTTACTACATTTTCTACTATATTGATTGTTTTATCTTAAAAGTGTTATTTAAAAAAGCAATGCAAAAATGTTCTATTTGCACTGATTCAAAATACTTAAAGTTCAGTTTTCACTAAAACAGATGTGTTGTTATATTCTAAAACTTTTCATAAAGATTGGTCCATAATTCTAAAAAAAAAACATATTTGGTTGATTTTATAGGGAATTTTTAAAAAAAGAGTTGCATCAATTTTGACTAGTGCTTTAGAATAGTACATGTATTTCCCAAAACCCAAATATTCATGCAATAACCCTTGTAAAATGTTTTAAGTTTAAAATTATTCATCCTCCTATTACCATATCAGTATCAATTTTTATACAAAAAATATACTACAATTACAAAAGTTATATATCTTTTTTTTGGCTTAGATTTGAGGACGCCATTGGAGAGGGAATGAAGATTTGTCCTGTTTGTTCCATGTCATTTTCTGCTGACGTATCAGACAGCAACTTCGAGGCTCACATCCTGAGCCATGTAGGCCACATTTGTCCACTCTGCCACAACATCATCGAGAATTGTGACGACAAAGAATTTGAACAACATGTCATTAATCACCTGGATCAACGTGGACCAAACCCCCAGCCGGACCAGATGGAATATGATTAAACTGAATTCTGCATGTGACTGTGAAATAAATAACTGAAGAAAAATGAATTATAAACTCTTTCAGTATAGAAACATCTTCTGTATTATAATTACTACTATTAAATGCTTTGGTTTTATATTTGTGCTGACATTGTAAAAATGTTTTGTTTTGATAATTTGATTATGATTCTAAAATTTTGATCTAAAAGGAGGTTAAAATAAAACCCCTGAGTAGCAGATTTTTGTGAATTTTTATACGAATGCAAAAAGATTGTGGATGTGTTTTACAACATATAGAGAAGTTACACTTCCTATTATCAGATTTCTACTTTGCTCCTGTGAAATATTCAAGAAATATCTTACTTAAAGTTTACTATCAATAATCTTTTAAGTTAGATCATGCACTTTATGTCATTTGTCACAAAGTTATATTGAAAAAAATCTACTTGCTCCTAATTAAATGAGAAAAGAAACTAAATTACTGTTTAAATTTATTGCTCTTTATCATTCAAATATTTTTCTTGTGTGTGTGAAAAGCTTAATTTTAATTGTTTGCCTCACATGTGGAGCAATTAATATACAGAAATAAGATTTTCTGATAAAAACAACACTATATGTAAATTGATTTATGTATATTCTAGCATCATATATTTCATTTTTTTTTACAAACTGAGTTATGTAGTATATATTTATTTGTTCACATTCGTAAACACAGTTAAATTTAAAATGCCAATGTGAACCGTCTTGATTTAATATCACAATTTACATATCTGCCATTTATGAAATATGAAATTGATTCAGATTTTTACACAGATTAAATTTTAGTTAAAGTGAATTTAAAACCATGACACTGCAGAAGAATAGACAAGCTAATTCTGGTCAAAATGGTCTATAAAATTTTGGAAAAAAAAAACCAACATTTGAAATCACAGAAAGTTTTCATTTCTTATTAAGGAGTTAAATGGACCAACATATATCCAGATTTCTAAGTCATATTTAAACTGTTTAAGATTCACTGCTTATTAAGTCTTTCTTTATTAATTTGTATTGCTGTTTAGTTTTGTTAGTTTTTTGTTAGTTTTGTTTGCTATGTAAATATTTTTTTTTGGCTCTAATTTTATCATACAATTAGATATAATAGTTTACACTTCTATTTGTCCCATATTTACCTTGTGTTTGCTAACCCCACTAGCCCTTATTTTTATGTCACCTTCAACTTGTTGCAAAGCCACATATATGAGTCACTTTGACATTGTGTTGTTATGTGTCGTACCACATCACAAAAATTTCTATTGCAGTTTTCCAGGCAACTACATGTCACAGTCTCTTGATATTTGGCATGAAGCTTCAACCTATAGTACTATATTGTGTATAGTAATTTTATACCTGTAAATCATCTAATTCCTGTTTACCTTATATTTTAAGACACAGGCAGCATATGCCTGACATGGAAGACCACTATTCTTACTGTCTCTAACAGTATCATGGTACACTGTTACATCTAAATTTAATTTGGAGTACAATTTTATTTTATTTTTAATTTACTGTTCATGTCATATTATTCATCATTTTTTATTTTGTTTTTTCATATCATTGAAACTTGTCAAATGTACTTGGAATTATGTTAACATTCGAGATGATTTTTAAAGTAAGAAGTAGCACATATTTATAACAATGTCTCTTATTACTTGAGGGTTTGGTATTCAAAGGTTTCTCTGTTATGTTCACATATCTTATCCATGTTTTCTTTCTTTATTCATATTTTACGCGTATATAACTATTAGCAGGCACATTCTATTTTGTAATAAAATAAAAGTAATTGGCAGGAGAATTAAAGGGACAATGACTTTGTGAGAGAGGGAAATAAAGTTTTATTTTTTACATTTCGGTGCCAATTGATTTATGTGATGTATACTTTGTTGTTGTATTTAAATCTTAGATGACTGTGATGGACTTCACCAAGAAATAAAAGTATATCATAAAATATGTTTATTTTGACACCAGTAAATTTCTCTTTTACAAAACAACAAGGGTCCTGTATCAAGGATCGCCTGTCAATAACCTATATAGTGTTGCACGGGCGTAAAACACCTACTCGCTCACTTACTGCATCAGTGAGGGTATCAGGTGTGCAGACATCCACATTTGGTTTCCAGATTATAGCTAAAAAAGTGTCAACCAATTTTGATGAAATTTTAATTGTTACATACCATTTAGAACCTTATTAATTTTTTATACGACCGCAAAAAAATATAATGTATAATGGTATGATGCGGTTGTTGTCTTCGTTGTCATCCGCGGCATCTGTTAACTTAAGTGTTACCACGATAACTTTAGTTCAAGTTATCTGATTGCTATGAAATTTGACAATGATGTTCCTTACCATAAAAGGATGAATGGGATTGATTTTGGGGGTCTCCCCATTTTTCGTTTCAAAATTAGGGGCCAAAAAGGGGCAAAAAATGCTACTTTTATGTTTGTTGGCACAATAACTTTAGTTCTAGTTATCCCATTGCTTTGTTATTTGGCAATAATGTTCCTTACCATGAAAGGATAAATGGGATTGATTTTTTAGCTCACCTGACCCGAAGGGTCATGTGAGCTATTGTCATCACTTGCCGTCCGTCGTTCGTTGTCCGTCGTCCGTCGTCCGTAAACTTTTTAAAACGTTAACTCCTCTGACACCATAAGTCCAATTGCAACCAAACTTGGTTTGGTTGTTCATTAGCATTCGGTGCTTAGAACTGATGTGGGGATTTTTGATTCGTCGTAAAACATGGCCGCCATGGCTAAAAATAGAACATAGGGGTAAAAAAGCAGTTTTTTGCAAATAACTCAAAAATGACTACAGATATCAAAATTCTGGCAAGGGTATAAGTGATCAGCACCTCAAGATCTACCTACCCCGAAATTTTGAAGAAAATCCAACGACCCATGTAGGAGTTATTGCCCTTTTTGTGGATTTTTTGCAAATTTTGCACCTGTTTAGCTCAATATCTTGAAAACTATACTAGATATTTGAGAAATTTGAATTGCATATTGTTAAGCACATCAAGATTTACAAAATATGTAATAGGGTCAACGTTGTAGGACCTTTCCTTTTAGGAGTTATTGCCCATAGAACGTCAAAGTTTAGCATTTTAACAGCATTTCCTCATGACATTGAAAACGTTAACTCCTCTGACACTTTAAGTCAAAATGGAACCAAACTTGGTATAGTTGTTTATTAGCATTAGGTGTATAGAACTGATGTGGGGATTTTTGATTGGTCTTAAAACATGGCGGCTGTGGCTAAAAATAGAACATAGGGGGTAAATGGCAGTTTTTTGCAAATAACTCTAAAACGGTGACAGATTTTAAAATTTTGATTGGGAACAAAAGTGATCAGCACCTCAAGATCTACCAGCTCTGAAATTTTGAAGAAAATCCAACGACCCATGAAGGAGTTATAGCCCTTTTTGTGGATTTTTTGCAAATTTTGCACCTGTTTAGCTCAATATCTTGGAAACTATACTAGATATTTGAGAAATTTAATTTGCATATTGTTAAGCACATCAAGATCTACAAAATATGTAATAGGGTCAACGTTGTAGGACCTTTCCTTTTAGGAGTTATTGCCCTTACAACGTCAAAATTTAGCATTTTAACAGCATTTCCTCATGACATTGAAAACGTTAACTCCTCTGACACTTTAAGTCCAAATTGAACCAAACTTGGTATAGTTGTTTATTAGCATTAGGTGTATAGAACTGATGTGGGGATTTTTGATTGGTCGTAAAACATGGCCGCTGTGGCTAAAAATAGAACATAGGGGGTAAATGGCAGTTTTTTGCAAATAACTCTATAATGGTGACAGATTTCAAAATTTTGATTGGGAATAAAAGTGATCAGCACCTCAAGATCTACCAGCTCTGAAATTTTGAAGAAAATCCAACAACCCATGTAGGAGTTATTGCCCTTTTTGTGGATTTTTTGCAAATTTTGCACCTGTTTAGCTCAATATCTTGAAAACTATACAATATATTTGAGAAATTTAAATTGCATATTGTTAAGCGCATCAAGATCTACAAAATTTGTAACAGGGTCAACGTTGTAGGACCTTTCCTTTGAGGAGTTATTGCCCTTGGAACGTCAAAATTGAGCATTTTAACTGCATTTCCTTATATTGAAAATGTTAACTCCTCTGACACTGAGAATATGCAAATATTCCAAATGGAACCAAACTTGGTATTATTGTTTATTTATTAGGTGTATGTCAGATGACCCCCTTATTAATCTTATGACCCTTTCAACGTTAAATAGATTTTGCCTTATAACCTTTACTTCAGGCACATATGTCAGGTTAGCGATTCAGGCTCCTGGGAGCCTCTTGTTCAAAATAAGGGGCCCAAAGGGGCCAAAAAAATCAAATATTGTATTTGTTTTCACTATAACTTTAATACTAGTTGGCCTATTGCTGTGAAATTTGTCAAGAATGTTTCTTACAATAAAAGATTAAACCAAATGAATTTTTTTCGCGCCCCCCTTTTTCCGGTTAAGTTATTTGGGGTCAAAAGGGGCCAAAATCAAAACTTTTATTTGTGGTCGATTTTGGAAATTTTTTTGCATGTTTGTTCTTGTCAAATAGCAGATCCAAAATTAAGAATTAATTTATGTGACCCCCACTTTTTCCTCTATTACGTAATAAGGTGCCAAAATCAAAACTTTTTTATTTGTAACGATTTTGAACATTTTTTTTGCATGTTTGTTCTTGTCAAAAAGCGGATACAAAATTGAGATATAATTTTTGCGACCCCCCCTTTTTTTCCACTATTACATAACAAGGGGCCAAATTCGATACTTTTTAGCTCACCTGACCCGAAGGGTCATGTGAGCTATTGTCATCACTTGGCGTCCGTCGTCCGTAAACTTTTTAAAAATGTTAACTCCTCTGACACCATAAGTCCAATTGCAACCAAACTTGGTATGGTTGTTCATTAGCATTCAGTGCTTAGAAGTGATGTGGGGATTTTTGATTCGTCGTAAAACATGGCCGCCATGGCTAAAAATAGAACATAGGGGTAAAATGCAGTTTTTTGCAAATAACTCAAAAACGGCTACAGATATCAAAATTCTGGCATAGGGTAAAAGTGATCAGCACCTCAAGATCTACCTACCCTGAAATTTTGAAGATAATCCAACGACCCATGTAGGAGTTATTGCCCTTTTTGTGGATTTTTTGCAAATTGTGCACCTGTTCAGCTCAATATCTTGAAAACTATACTAGATATTTGAGAAATTTAAATTGCATATTGTTAAGCACATCAAGATCTACAAAATATGTAATAGGGTCAACGTTGTAGGACCTTTCCTTTTAGGAGTTATTGCCCTTAGAACGTCAAAATTTAGCATTTTAACAGCATTTCCTCATTACATTGAAAACGTTAACTCCTCTGACACTTTAAGTCAAAATGGAACCAAACTTGGTATAGTTGTTTATTAGCATTAGGTGTATAAAAGTGATGTGGGGATTTTTGATTGGTCGTAAAACATGGCCGCTGTGGCTAAAAATAGAACATAGAGGTAAATGGCAGTTTTTTGCAAATAACTCTAAAACGGTGACAGATTTCAAAATTTTGATTGGGAACAAAAGTGATCAGCACCTCAAGATCTACCAGTTCTGAAATTTTGAAGAAAATCCAACAACCCATGTAGGAGTTATAGCCCTTTTTGTGGAATTTTTGCAAATGTTGCACCTGTTTAGCTCAATATCTTGAAAACTATGCAAGATATTTGAGAAATTTATATTGCATATTGTTAAGCGCATCAAGATCTACAAAATTTGTAACAGGGTCAACGTTGTAGGACCTTTCCTTTGAGGAGTTATTGCCCTTGGAACGTCAAAATTGAGCATTTTAACTGCATTTCCTTATATTGAAAATGTTAACTCCTCTGACACTTTAAGGTCCAAATGGAACCAAACTTGGTATTATTGTTTATTATTATAAGTTGTATAGAACTGTAGTGGGGATTTTTGATTGGTTGTAAAACATGGCCGCTGTGGCTAAAAATAGAACATTAGGTTAAACTGCATTTTTTTGCAAATAACTCAAAAAGGGTGACAGATTTTTAGATTTTGATTGAGAACAAAAGTGATCAGCACCTTTAGATTCACCATATTGTCAGATGACCCCCTTATTAATCTTATGACCCTTACATCGTTAAATAGATTTTGCCTTATAACCTTTACTTCAGACACATATGTCAGGTGAGCGATTCAGGCTCCTGGGAGCCTCTTGTTTATTTGTGGTCCAATTTTGAAAATTTATTTTGCATGTTTTTTCCTGTCATTTAGCGGATACAAAATTGAGAATTATTTTTGTGACCCCTTTTTTATATGACCGCAAAAAATTTGCGGACGTATAATGGTATGATGCTGTCGTCGTTGTCGTTGTCGTCGTTGTCGTCGTC
Source organism: Arcuatula senhousia (assembly GCA_963971305.1). Taxonomy (NCBI): domain Eukaryota; kingdom Metazoa; phylum Mollusca; class Bivalvia; order Mytilida; family Mytilidae; genus Arcuatula; species Arcuatula senhousia. The sequence continues at coordinate 48,577,839 of OZ020311.1, forward strand.
TGTTAACTTTAGTGTATACACGATAACTTTAGTTCTAGTTATCCAAATCCAATGAAATTTGACAATGATATTTCTTACCATTAAAGGATGGATGGGATTGATTTTGGGAGTCCCCCCTTTTTAGCTCAGCTGAAGGGTCATGTGAGCTATTGTCATCACTTGGCGTCCGTCGTCCGTCTGTCGTCCGTAAACTTTTTAAAACGTTAACTCCTCTGACACCATAAGTCCAATTGCAACCCAACTTGGTATGGTTGTTCATTAGCATTCGGTGCTTTGAACTGATGTGGGGATTTTTGATTTGTCGTAAAACATGGCCGCCATGGCTAAAAATAGAACATAGGGGTAAAATGCAGTTTTTTGCAAATAACTCAAAAACGGCTACAGATATCAAAATTCTGGGATAGGGTAAAAGTGATCAGCACCTCAAGATCTACCTACCCTGAAATTTTGAAGATAATCCAACGACCCATGTAGGAGTTATTGCCCTTTTTGTGGATTTTTTGCAAATTGTGCACCTGTTCAGCTCAATATCTTGAAAACTATACTAGATATTTGAGAAATTTGAATTGCATATTGTTAAGCACATCAAGATCTACAAAATATGTAATAGGGTCAACGTTGTAGGACCTTTCCTTTTAGGAGTTATTGCCCTTAGAACGTCAAAATTTAGCATTTTAACAGCATTTCCTCATTACATTGAAAACGTTAACTCCTCTGACACTTTAAGTCAAAATGGAACCAAACTTGGTATAGTTGTTTATTAGCATTAGGTGTATAGAACTGATGTGGGGATTTTTGATTGGTCGTAAAACATGGCCGCTGTGGCTAAAAATAGAACATAGAGGTAAATGGCAGTTTTTTGCAAATAACTCTAAAACGGTGACAGATTTCAAAATTTTGATTGGGAACAAAAGTGATCAGCACCTCAAGATCTACCAGCTCTGAAATTTTGAAGAAAATCCAACAACTCATGTAGGAGTTATTGCCCTTTTTGTGGAATTTTTGCAAATTTTGCACCTGTTTAGCTCAATATCTTGAAAACTATGCAAGATATTTGAGAAATTTATATTGCATATTGTTAAGCGCATCAAGATCTACAAAATTTGTAACAGGGTCAACGTTGTAGGACCTTTCCTTTGAGGAGTTATTGCCCTTGGAACGTCAAAATTGAGCATTTTAACTGCATTTCCTTATATTGAAAATGTTAACTCCTCTGACACTTTAAGGTCCAAATGGAACCAAACTTGGTATTATTGTTTATTATTATAAGTTGTATAGAACTGTAGTGGGGATTTTTGATTGGTTGTAAAACATGGCCGCTGTGGCTAAAAATAGAACATTAGGTTAAACTGCATTTTTTTGCAAATAACTCAAAAAGGGTGACAGATTTTTAGATTTTGATTGAGAACAAAAGTGATCAGCACCTTTAGATCCACCATATTGTCAGATGACCCCCTTATTAATCTTATGACCCTTTCAACGTTAAATAGATTTTGCCTTATAACCTTTACTTCAGACACATATTCAGGCTCCTGGGAGCCTCTTGTTTATTTGTGGTCCAATTTTGAAAATTTATTTTGCATGTTTTTTCCTGTCAGTTAGCGGATACAAAATTGAGAATTATTTTTGTGACCCCTTTTTTATATGACCGCAAAAAATTTGCGGACGTATAATGGTATGATGCTGTCGTCGTTGTCGTTGTCGTCGTTGTCGTCGTCTGTTAACTTTAGTGTATACACGATAACTTTAGTTCTAGTTATCCAAATCCAATGAAATTTGACAATGATATTTCTTACCATTAAAGGATGGATGGGATTGATTTTGGGAGTCCTCCCTTTTTAGCTCAGCTGAAGGGTCATGTGAGCTATTGTCATCACTTGGCGTCCGTCGTCCGTCCGTCGTCCGTAAACTTTTTAAAACGTTAACTCCTCTGACACCATAAGTCCAATTACAACCAAACTTGGTATGGTTGTTCATTAGCATTCGGTGCTTTGAACTGATGTGGGGATTTTTGATTTGTCGTAAAACATGGCCGCCATGGCTAAAAATAGAACATAGGGGTAAAATGCAGTTTTTTTGCAAATAACTCAAAAACGGCTACAGATATCAAAATTCTGGGATAGGGTAAAAGTGATCAGCACCTCAAGATCTACCTACCCTGAAATTTTGAAGATAATCCAACGACCCATGTAGGAGTTATTGCCCTTTTTGTGGATTTTTTGCAAATTGTGCACCTGTTCAGCTCAATATCTTGAAAACTATACTAGATATTTGAGAAATTTAAATTGCATATTGTTAAGCACATCAAGATCTACAAAATATGTACATGTAATAGGGTCAACGTTGTAGGACCTTTCCTTTTAGGAGTTATTGCCCTTAGAACGTCAAAATTTAGCATTTTAACAGCATTTTCCTCATTACATTAAAAACGTTAACTCCTCTGACACTTTAAGTCAAAATGGAACCAAACTTGGTATAGTTGTTTATTAGCATTAGGTGTATAAAAGTGATGTGGGGATTTTTGATTGGTCGTAAAACATGGCCGCTGTGGCTAAAAATAGAACATAGGGGTAAATGGCAGTTTTTTGCAAATAACTCTAAAACGGTGACAGATTTCAAAATTTTGATTGGGAACAAAAGTGATCAGCACCTCAAGATCTACCAGCTCTGAAATTTTGAAGAAAATCCAACAACCTATGTAGGAGTTATTGCCCTTTTTGTGGATTTTTTGCAAATTTTGCACCTGTTTCGCTCAATATCTTGAAAACTATACTAGATATTTGAGAAATTTAAATTGCATATTGTTAAGCGCATCAAGATCTACAAAATTTGTAACAGGGTCAACGTTGTAGGACCTTTCCTTTGAGGAGTTATTGCCCTTGGAACGTCAAAATTGAGCATTTTAACTGCATTTCCTTATATTGAAAATGTTAACTCCTCTGACACTTAAAGTCCAAATGGAACCAAACTTGGTATTATTGTTTATTATTATAAGGTGTATAGAACTGTTGTGGGGATTTTTGATTGGTTGTAAAACATGGCCGCTGTGGCTAAAAATAGAACATTAGGTTAAACTGCATTTTTTTGCAAATAACTCAAAAAGGGTGACAGATTTTTAGATTTTGTTTGAGAACAAAAGTGATCAGCACCTTTAGATCCACCATATTGTCAGATGACCCCCTTATTAATCTTATGACCCTTTCAACGTTAAATCGATTTTGCCTTATAACCTTTACTTCAGGCACATATGTCAGGTGAGCGATTCAGGCTCCTGGGAGCCTCTTGTTTCGTTTAGAAATTAAGGGCCAAAAGGGGCCAAATTGCAACTTTTAGTTTGTTCTTACAATAACTTTTTCAAAAATCTTTTCCTCTGAAACTACTGAACAGAATTCAATAAAACTTGGTATGATTGATCAATAGGGTGTCATGCACTAAAGATGTGTTTCAAGTTCTGATTCATAAAAAAACATGGCCGCTGTGGCTAAAAATAGACCAGGGGGGTCAGACTACTGTTTTTGGCTTGTAATTCAAAAAGTATAAGAGATAGACGAAATCTGATGCCACCCTACTGCTTCAGGATCAAAAGTTCTATAAAAGTCTCCATTTGGTCGAAGTTGTCAGATGACCCCTTATAGGGGTTACGGCCCCTTAAAGGTGAAAAATAGCATTTTTTCATGTTTTTGCCCTATAGTATGAAAACTATTGCAGATAGCAAGAAGCTGTTGCTTGCTTAATTGTTTAGCTCATTTAGCTCTACAAAAGTCTCCATAGGGTCAAAGTTGTCAGATGACCCCTTATAGGGGTTACGGCCCCTTAAAGGTGAAAAATAGCATTTTCATGTTTTTGCCCTATAATATGAAAACTATTGCAGATAGCAAAAAGCTGTTGCTTGCTTAATTGTTCAGCTCATTTAGCTCTACAAAAGTCTCCATAGGGTCAAAGTTGTCAGATGACTCCTTATAGGGGTTACGGCCCTAAAAGGGGCCAAAATCGAAACATTTTTATTAGTGGACCGATTTTGAAAATTTTTTTTCCATGTTTGTTCTTGTCAAATAGCGGATGCAAAATTGAGAATTAATTTTTGCTACCCCCATCTTTTCCCCCTTATTATGTAATTAGGGGTTAAAAGGGACTTAAATGGAAATTTTTTTACTTGTGATCCGATTTTGAAAATTTTTTTTGCATGTTTGTTCTTGTCAAATAGTGGATACAAAATTGAGAATTAATTTTTGCGACCCCCCTTTTCCCCTGTTATGAGATTAGGGGCCAAAATCGAAACTTATTTATTTGTGGTCTGATTTTGATCTCCTTTGGAAAAAAAAATAATTCCTTTTAAAATGTGAATTTAGAAAGTCCACCAAAAGCTGCATGTGTCAAAAACCTTTGTCAGTCCACCATGGACTGCATATGTCCAGAGCAATTGACTATCCATATTTGGCCTAAAACGTACAGGGTTCAACATGTTGCGGTCGTATCATGCTGCGCTCGGCGAAGCTTTTTATTCTCACCTGCTATGTAATAAGGGGCCAAAATTTAAACTTTTTTACTCATTCAAACCTCATCAAAAAATTCCAGTAATCAAAACTCACCAATCCACAATAGGCTTTTAAAATGTGAGTGGAAAGTCCACCAAAAGCTGCATGTGTCAAAAACCTTTGTCAGTCAGTCCACCATGGGCTGCATGTGTCCAGAACAAATGACTATCCATATTGGGCCTAAAACGTACAGGGTTCAACATGTTGCGGTCGTATCATGCTGCGCTCGGCGTAGCTTTTTATTAAGAATGCAAAGGGTTTCTGTGGCATAACTTGATAAGTTTTCAATTTATGTAATTGAAAAGTTGGGAAATTGCTATATCCCATTTAAAGATACAGTATTGAAATTTTTTGATTGATTTTTAGATAATTCAGTTTGAGGCCAACGTCACAGTAACAGAAAAGAAGTTATTCAACCAATTTTTTTTTGAAACTTTGGGATATTGTTTCCAGGTAGAGAAGTTGTCTAAAACTAATTAAACAGATATGGGGTTAATTTGGCTTGATTTGTTTACATTGGCAGAAATAGTGTTGGCAACTCATAAAGTTTTTGACCAATTTCATAGAAACTTCGAGATATTGTTACACACCACATCCATATCTAGTAATTAAGTTGTTAATTAGCAAACTTTATTTTGTAATCTGATGTTTTCCAGGAGCAATATATAGGCTTTTTACCTGCGTCACCGAAGGCGAAAGCAGGTCTAGTAGTAGGGTAACGCCGTCCTTCCGTAACGCTACAGGGGTGCCTGTCTTGTGTAATCTGAATCTCAAAAACCAAGCACTAGATCTTTCTGAAATTTTACACAGTTATTACAGATATATTGAAGATGTGCACCTCCCCTTTTGGAGTCATTTCATAATTCTGTTCTGAAATTAGGGACCCTAAAAGGCCAAAAAAGCGACTTTTTATTTGTTTCCACAATTACTTTTGTTCTGGTTGACCAAATGCTATGAAACTTTACTGCAATATTACTTACAATAAAATGAAGGTTGTGCTTGATTTTGGGTGTCCCCTCCTTTTTCATTTAGAAATTAGGGGCCCAAAAGGGCCTAGAAAATGAAACTTTAATTTGTTTTCCACAATTACTTGAGTTCTGGTGGACTGATTGCTATGAAATTTTACAATAATGTTTCTTACCATTAAATGATTGATTTGCATGATTTTTTAGGTCTCCCTGTTTTCTGCTGAGAAGATATAGGCCCATATCTTGGAAACCAAATGTCCACAGACGATAACAACGACGACATCACCGTAACATTATACAATTGCAAAAACTTGTGGTTGTATAAAAAACTCCGACCGATAACTTGAGTAAATATTGGCAGATTGTTATGGAATTTTGATATGATGTTTGTAACCACTTCAGTAAAATTGGTATTGTATTAAGTGTATGTGGCCCCTACCTTTTTAGAAAAAAGGACCAAAAGGGGCTAAACAGGTATATTGACCAAACTGCATGTTGTAGAATGTTTATTATTCATTTGATTTTAAAAATTCTTTTTTAATTGATTTTATCAATTAATTCTGTCAACTGAATGTGTGAATGGTTTTGATATATATTGCACTGTTACATTGCTACAGGGGATCAAAAAGGGACCACACCCTAAAAATCGACTTATTTATTTGTGGTCTGATTTTCAAAATCTTTTTTTCATTGGAATCTTTGTGGAAATCCCTGCTTGAGTTTTTCGATCAGATTTGCAATATATCTTACCGTCTTTTGAGAAATTAGGGGTCCAAAGGGCACAAGACACCATTTTTAAAAGTTTGTTGAGGCAAATAAGTTTCTACCAAAAATTAAGTTGTAGTGGGCCAGCCAATTGTTATTAAGTGTTAATATGATGGTCATATCCACTAAAGGAATGTTTGTACATGTATTGTATTTGGGGTTTGTGGTCCCTACTGTTATAGAATAAAAGGGCCAAAAGGGGCTGAAACAGTTGTATTGACAAAACTGTTTTAGAATGTTTATTATTCATTCAATTTTCAAAAAAAAAATTGTTGTTGAATTGCTCATTAAATTCTGTCAACTAAATGTGTCAATTGTTTTGATGTATATTGCACTGTTACAATGCTACAGGGGATAAAGACGGGCCATGCCCATAAAATCAACTTATTTATTTTTTTCCGATTTTCAAAATCTTATTTTCATTGGATTCCTTGTGAAAATTCCTGCTTGCAGATTTGCAATTTTTAAGTTCACTATGGGCTTCATGTGACCAAAGCAATAAACTATCCATATTGGCACTGCAACATACAGGGTTCAAATCGTTGTGGTCGTACCATGCTGTGTTCTGCATAGCTTTTCATTATTATTTAATTTTGCAAGAATTAAATCTGTGGTGGGGTTGCAGTGAAGTGCTTACATGTGCTCCATGTTACAGGCCTCATATTTGTAAAATACGTAGCAATAAAAGTACGCTTCATTATTTACAATATCTTCTGTGATTTTGTATCATGCATATTCACTCTGTATTCTTTCTCTACCGGTCAGTTGATGTGAAATTCCAAGGTCATAAAATGGTAGGCAAAGATCAGAAGGGGTGGTCATTTGCATTTTTTCTTGATAATATATTGATATTTGATATTCAGCATATTGTGAGATTCAATGTTCGTCATGGGTCAATTATTTTGGACTTCTTCATTTAAATACTTCCAAAACGACCAAGAAAATTAAGCTCCGCCCAACCTTGTGAATTAAATTGAGATATACTTCCTTTTTAAAAAGAAACCTGGTCATTTTCTAAATTGACAGATTATTTTTTTTTGCCTGTGTTGAAAAGTCGCAGAAGGCGAGACATAGGTATTATTTTCCGGCGGCATTAACTTTTTGTAAGACTTTTGTGGACAATGAATTGCTTGAAAAGTATAATAGCTAGACATCTGATATTGGTTATACAGACAGTTCAGGTTATGGTCTACACAACTGTCACCATGCCGTATGACCCAAACCCCATTTTCACGCTCCAGTGACTCTGTCAACTTAGAGGTCTTTTTTCAGGCCGTAAACTTTTTTGTAAGACTTTTTTGGACAATGAATTGCTTGAAAAGGATAATAGCTAGGCATTTGATATAAGGTTTACAGACAGTTGAAGTTATGCAACTGTCACCATGCCCTGAGACACTGACCCCATTTTCACGCTCCAGTGACTCTGTGAACAGGTCTTTTTTCAGGTCTAAAACTTTTTGCAATTCTATTGTGGACAATGAATTTCTTAAAAAAGTATTAAAGCTAGTCATCTGATATTGGGTATACAGACAGTTGAGGTTATGGTCTATGAAACTGTCACATGATGTGTAACCCTGACCCCATTTTCACACTCCAGTGACTCTGTGAACTTAAGTCTTTTTTCAGGTCAAAAACTTTTTGTAATACTTTTGTGGACAATAAATTGCCTGAAAAGTATAATAGGTATGCATACATACACTTTTTGTGTTTATATCAAGAAATGAAAGCTTAAGTAGTTGATTTTTGTGATGATGCTGGCAGGCGAAATATACTTTTAGTGGCCACATTTGTTTTTACTTAATAAAGCATTTAAGCTGGAGCTGTAAATGGTTAAACTTTATAGTTTTAAGGGTTTTTTTCTGCAGAAATGTATGATTGTTGTGAACACATAGGGATATCAGGACAACAGACATATTTGGCAAGAAGAAACCCCTAGTTTAGTTGAGTCACTACAAAACTCATACAACACACAACATAGCTCATTTTTGTATAAAACCTAACATTTCATAAGAAGTGCAATATTCACTACTGTGCGACATTGACTGTTAACGTTATCTTTTAATTTGTCGGTGTCTGTCTTCAATGTGTCAAAGTTTCATGTGTTTTAATCAAGGCTTTCAAAAGTTCGAGGCAGAAAAAAAGCTGATTTCTTTAAAGGGAAACATAATAAAAACTAGAATTGCTGTCTTCATTGGAAGACGTAGGTCACCTGTGCTTAACATATTTGGTTAACAGGAAGTAGATGAGTTATGAGTATAAAATTGCTTTCCGCCATATAGTACTATAGGAGGAAGCCAAACACCAAATATCAAGAGGCTGTGACATGTAGTTGCCTGAAAAACTGTGACAGAATTTTTTGTGACAACGCAGGATGCTTGACAACCTAGACAACGGATAGTGTCAAAGTGACTCCTATATGTCCCTCTGCAACACGTTGCGACATAATGATAAGTGATACTTAAGAAAGTGTGTGCATCAATAAAGACACATTCAGAACTTATAAATTATATTTTATATAAATGAAGTAAATGTATATATCAAATGTCTCTGGAGTTTATGTTACACTTCTTAGAGAGATTATGTCTTCACGGCTGTCCCACTTCCTCCCTGCTGCTGTTGTAAGCTGGCTTGCACTTTAATCTGGAGGATTTCTACCACCACTGAAATAGAGAAAAGAAAAGCATAATGACTGGGATCAAAGATAAATAGAAATAAGTAAGTAAAGTTAAACTTAAAAACTCTCAATGTGATGATATTCTAATGTTAGGCTTATTTGTTTGGTAGCATCAGAGAAGGATTGCCAATGTGTAATTTTGATTTTGAAAAAAAACAAGAGGCTGTGTAGTTGCTGAGAAGATTAACGTGGTTTGATGACAAAGGATCAGTTCCTGGATTCTTAAATTCGCGGTTCTGAAGTCTGCAGCATACAGACCAATGTTAAATTTCCTTTTCCTGGGGTATAAAATTTCGTGGGTCAAGGCCTACAACAAAAACCATGAAAATTTATACCCCATGAATAATAATGAAACCACAGTATTACGAAAATTATTTCCCCGCCCATGACCCAACATTCACCATTTTATTACCCAGATTTTTCAGTCTGGCCAAAAATTGATCAATCAATTAACCATTCCTGTAAAGCAAAATTCTTGTGATTCGTTAAATTCTTTTTTTTTTATAAATTTATATATTACTACCAATTGTTGATCTGACATTGATGTGGTCTGCATTCAAATAAATGATGTCATGTGGATAAAAGTACATGATACAGTTGTTCATTATTATTTGTGGGGTATAATAAATTTTTGTGAATTTCTTGGTGGTTTGTAAACCACAAAAGTAAGAATCCAACAAAGTGTTATTTTTTTCATTGATAATATTAAGCAGCATGTAAAAACAACGAAATAAAAAATCCAACGAAATGGGTTTTTTGGCAAAACCACGAAAATTGATATCCACAGAAATAAATGAATCCACAGTACATTATCTATAAAAACAGATATTTTAAATCCTGTGAAAGTAGAAAACATACAATCATTGTCATACCTTGTTTCATTCTGTACTTTTCATGAAGAAGGGGTTGAACTTTTTCTATCTGTTTAGTTACATAGTCCACTTTTCTTTTAAAGTATTCTTTTCCTCTGCCCACCTCCTGAAACAAAGAGAGGAAATGCAATTTAAACAAACTTCAAAATTTGAAAGTGTGTATCAAAATCATTCATACATTAATCTTTATTTACACTGTTGTATCCACATACTGTGTTCAAAGATTATACATGTGTATGTCAAAAAGGGTACACTATGACCTAATTATATTTGAAAAAAAAAAAAATACTCATCAAATGTTACACTATACTGGAAGTTACTACTAGTTCTTGTACTTTTTTTTGGTTTTCTCCATATTTACATGTAGGATATCTGTACAATGTACATGCTGTAGGCAAATTACTTTTTGTCATAAATATTGGTGTGCAGTAAAGCCATGCTGTAGGCAAATTACTTTTAGTCATAAATATTGGTGTGCAGTTAAGCCATGCTGTAGGCAAATTACTTTTAGTCATAAATAATGGTGTGCAGTAAAGTCATGCTGTAGGCAAATTACTTTTTGTCATAAATATTGGTGTTCAGTAAAGCTAATCTCATTTGAGACATGAACTAATTGTCTATCAGATGTTTCCAATAAATCCTACTAAACTAAGTTCAACATTTTCAGATAAAGTGATTGACCAGTTTCATCGTCAACAATTCTACAGAGAACAAGAAAGTATAACTTGTCTTACCATATCAACATAATATCCAGTTCCAATATCTACGAGGACACTCTTGACATCACTCAACTGACCAGGTACATATATCTGACAATCTGTTAAGGATTATATTACTAGCACATTATGACACAAGGCTTGAAAGAGTTATATAGAGATATTGTAAAACATGTAAATTCTTATCAAAACATAACCAGACATTGCAAATTGAATATAATTATGGTTTAATTTGTTTATTTCCTATTGTAAGTGGACAACTGTGATCTTTTCACAATATATATTTCCCAGGGGTTCAAATTAGCACTGGTCAGAGGTCCAGGACCCTCAATTTTTTATGAGGGACCTTCAAATTTTCATTGACAAAGGTCCTGGACCTGACATGTCAGTATTTACAATAACTCTTATTGGGGACCTTTCAATTTCTTCTGGAGGACCTTCCATTCTGGACTCCCAAAAGTCTTGGACCTTTTTCTCTCAAATGTTAATTTGAACCCCTGTTTCCTTTAGATGGAAGGATACAGAACCAGTTAAAGGGACCAGTATATCTTTATCTAGACTGGCAGGAGAGATCTTGTTCAAACTCTCTTGAGATTCCACAAACTTTCCCTGGGCATGCTTCAACTGGTTTAAAGAATTGGTAAACAGTTCTATTTCCTGCAAAAATCAATGCATATATACATCATTTCAAAATCTGTGACGCTCTTGAAGTTACAACATATTTTCAAATATTTTACAAGCTAAAATAAATTTAAAAATGCCTACAATGCGGTGAATTGAAACAGTGTTTATTCGGATGTGAAAGAAAATTAAGCTCATACTAGTTACAAAAATATACATTAAACAGTCTATTATTTAGAAATGGAATTATCATTAATTATGGATTATTAATTATCAGGTCAATCTAACTTTTTTTCAAAAAAGAAAGTACAATGTAGTAAATTCTCTTCTGTGAACATTTTATAAAAAATCCTGTGTTGTGCACAGAACATTTCATTCAAAATCATGAGTTGTGGTCCTTTTTTTTCATTATTTTATGCACAAAACATGATTTTCAATGAAAAGTGCTGTGTGTAGCACAGGATTATTTAAATAAAATGTTAAGGATGCGTAAAAGATAGATTGACCAGTTAATTAAAATTCCATAATTGATAATAATTCTGTTTCTAAATAATAGACTGTTATTACATGAAATACACATACTTTTTTTAGAATAAGTAATTTAAACCCTCCTAGATTGTCAGAATTGAATAAACAGTTTATACAACTTTTTCCTATGTAAACCTCCGTCCTTTCCGTTAGACATAGTAGACATTCATGAAATATACCAGCTATGTTATACCCACTTAGTTAAATCGTCATCCGAGTACAACCGACTATGATGCGGGCAAGTTTGACAAACAATGTAGCACAGCTTAATCATACATTCCTGTCAATTCGTTTAAATTATCATGTATTGAAATTTCATTTGTACATTATGTTTCATTATTATTTTCCTTATTACTATGTTGATGTTTTTTGTATATACCTATTAATATTGTTCCTGTCATAACTTTAACATGTGTAATGTAAATTCATTGTAATCTCTTTTAAGAGGAAATAAAGTAATGAATGAATTACATGAAATACACATACTTTTTTTAGAATAAGTAATTTAAACCCTCCTAGATTGTCAGAATTGAATAAATGCTATATACTAACATAATATAAAAGCTTTAAATAAAATAAAACATGAGGATCACAGGAACCTGAATCACTCACCTGGTCTGGTATCGGGTTGTTTCGTACCGAAACTTGTTCGTACCTCGGGTCGTTTTCGTACTGAAACCTGTTCGACCGGGTTGTTTTGTACCGACAGTGTGAACAAGTGGGTTGTTTCGTACCGATCTTTTAGAGTAAATTGATTCAGTCATAGACCTGTATACCAGAATATATTCTATGTACAGGTCATTCATTCAGTAAATTATGTTGTATTTTTTTTTCTAAAACACGAGTTAATGCATGTTTTTCTGTACTTTGCATAGATTTTACTGAGTAAAGTCAATGTTGAAGATTATCCTAAGTTATATACCCTGGCTTATATATCCAAGGTTTCGGCACTTTGAACTTACTATGTATAGTTGTTTTCTTTACAAACTTTTCATGAGAAATATCTCACAGGCGTTTGGGTCTAATAATCCTGGACCCAAACACCTGTGAAAAAGCTGTGTTTATTGCAGCAAGCGAAGTCAAAGTTTGATACAAGGAATTTAAGTAATTGACCCCTGAAATTGTTCAGCAAATCAGGAATTTAAGTTTGATGAATCTTTGTTCCTTATGAAATAATTAAGATAAACATAGACCAGATATGTATTTTGGGTGTTTTATTTTTCATTAATTTAATTCATTAATGCTAAAATTCTTTTTATTTGCTGACATTTATATGCAAATTATATCTACATTCAGTCTTGCTAAAAAAAGGGTCGAAAGGACCGTCGAAAGGACCTATTGATCGGTACAAAACGACTCAGTATGGAACGACCCGGTACGAACGGGAATCGGTACGAAACGACTCCGATTCCCTGGTCTTGACTTGATGTCGACCCAATGAAAACTTTTTGTATCCCTAAATGAGCTGAATGTTTAAGCAAGAAAAAGCTTTTCACTATCTGCAATAGTTTTTATTCTAAATAAGCAAAAAACACTATCATATACCTTTTAAGGGGGCTGTATTAAATCTAAATTAATTTAGTGTCTAACTTGTTCATTGTTGAAATACAACCTAGTCCAAAATCAACCCACTTTTCAGATACAAAATATTAGTTAAAAGTATATTGTTTAAAAGAATAATTGACAAAAATCCATCAATTTGTGTTCATTATACCTGATCTAATTGTTTAGCTAGCTGATTAAGTTGTTCTATTGGTAACTGAGCAATGTCAATTTGTTGGGTGGCCATGATGATATTTTTTTCAAGGGAAGCAACTTTAAATTGAAACACCATAAGTTAATGGTGAAATAATCCCGAACTCGGATATGACTTTTAAAAAGGGCGCTTTGACACTCTTTACCTTTTTTATATCAAAATAAACAACATAATTGTTTTTTAAGTTTGATTATAAAAAAGAAAAATAAATAGCCCCAACTGCATACATATCATATTTCCGTTCAATAAAATAGCAAAGTGGTTTGAAATGAGTTGCCAGTGACATACCAAAAGCATTGCAGTTCATCTTAAAAAATCCCTAACAAATCAACCAAATTCGAATATTTTGAAGAAAAAAAATATTGTGACTTTATTTCTCAACCGATTTTCATCAAATTTTCTCAGAAGATAATTTTAAATTCATTTGTTTATTTGGAAAAGTTTTTCCATGCCCTCCATAAAGAAAAATCACTTTTTCGACAGAAAGTACCATAATATTTTTATGTCAAAAATATAGGGAAAATGGTTAATAAAAAAATCTTTTTGTATTCAAACTGTGTCTATTCTTTAACTACAAAACGGAAGTCGGAGCAAAAATAAACAAATATTTTCCTAATAAATTCACATCTGTAGAAACAAATTTCATGAAATTCGGTCCATATAATAACTTTACAAAAAAAATATTATTTTTTTTTTAATGTAAATTTAGTTGATTTGTTGGGGAAATTTTAGATGTTGCAGTACTTTTGGCAGTTACCGTATGATTGGTAATGTATTAAAGGTGTTTAAAACATATTATTATGAACTTATATTTTAGAATGGATTATTTTGTCATTTGTTGAATCTCAAAATATCTAATATATACTGACAATGTAGTACTTGTGTCAATCTAGCATTATTGTACTTTTGTAAAGGGGTAATAATTTAAACTTTATACAAGGATAATAAAAACTCGTCATTTTTATAACCTCTTCTAGTTAAATCAATTTTAATAGTCTTTTTCAAAACAAATCCTTAAAGTACTTAAAGTTAACTTATCTAAACTTTAAATGGAAATTTCTAAATTCCTCATCTTGATTTGCTTGATAATGATCATGATTGATCTGTATTATGTTTAAATGATACTCCCGCTTCAAAAGTAGAAGCATAGACCTGTATATTTAATATACAGGTCTATGGTAGAAGCATATATAAAAGTGGCAATGATGTCGTCCTTTTGTTCTTCCATTAACTTACATTTCAGGCCATATATATCCTTTTCAATATTCTACAATACGGATCTATACCGTCTCTTTAATCCGCACATCCTCCAAAATCGGTACTCCATGGATTCTCATGACAATTTCCCACAATCTACGTGCATGTAGCATTGATGAATAGCTCTTTTTAATTTGATCTTATTGAAATTTTTGGTTTCCCATACATATATCATATGAGAACATAGACTTGGTTATTAGAATGGACAAGGTGCATGTACCAATCTCTTATCCTCAACACCCCCTTAAAGCGCTCAATGAATTTTCGCGAGTTTTATGCAATCTTCTAACATATATTGCAGATGAAGTGTATCTTAAAGTTTATCTGATTGATTTTGGGTGTGTGAAGCGGTGCAGTTCACAGTTTGTCTTGTTTCCTTCGATGACATGTAAAAAAGGTTGAAACTCAATTTAGAATATGCCGTGAGATAAGAACATGTACTCGCATATTAAAAAAAACAAGGGGGTATCATCGGAAGAATCAAATCACAAGCAATTGGTCCTGCATTATGTTTTACAGAAAACTCAACAATAAATCTATTTTAAATTCGGCATAGACAAGTATCCAAATTCTTCCAAGACAGTGTCATTTACTGAGCTGGTTATGCACACTTCCATGACACTATTGCAAGCGAACATTTGAAAAATGGTAAAGGTAAACCAGCAGAACCATTTGTGCTGTGTCTTCCTCTCCTCTTTCTGATTTTTCAGTAATGCATTTTAGTAAAAGAATGAAAATAAATGAACTGTAAAAATATCATGTTTTTATTAAAAACTACACCAGTTCTGGAGTAATGGAAGAATTTATCATTTCTGCAACAAACACTCATATGACCTCAGGGAACCAAATGTAACAGATGTGATGGCCTGTCACAGTAGTTCATATGATTAATATTTTGATGGTGCATGCATATTTGTTCGAATTAACTATTTTGATTTTTTTTTCATATGTACTTAAATAAAATATATTCAAATAGACAGAAGGTTGGGTGAAAAAGTCTAACCCCGCAACATTTTATAAGTGCCTCTCCTAAACCAAAAGTCTTTGTCAAAACTTTTTGTCCCTGTCCTCTGTGTGTGGAACGTTCTGTATCGAAGAATTACGGGACAGGGTGATCAATTTCAAATGTTCGAGAAGAAAGACCACTTCAGACAAAAGACATCTTCTTGGACAAGACCGATATGAGTAAATCAAGCTCGAAACTAATGCTAGCTGAAATTATCCATACAATAGCTTAATAAGACTAAAAAATCGCCAGAGTAACTATATTTTGTTTTTAATAAATAATATATACCAACATCTGTATTTAACAAATCATCTTGCATAAAACTGTAAGAAATTATTTTGATATTTACATATTTACAATAATAACATGACGAAAAAATCATTATAAATGCTTTAAAAACAACGATGAAAGCCCTCTGTTGCCATGGTTCGCTGGAAGCTGCCGGTTTTGTTCTCAGACTTTAGGTAACATGATTAACATAGTTACGTACTGTTAGATCTGGAAAAAAGAAGCAATTAATTATTACAATCAATAAAAACAATCATCATCCTTTGAGAATTTTTGAAAGTAAATGGTTTATTTTACATTTGTTGTTCAAACAGAATACACACATTTGTTTTGATTTCCTTTAGCTCAAAAAATTTTCTTGATGAAAATCTAAATAAAGTTTCAACTTAAAAAAGTTAAAAGGATTTAACATTAAAAGGTACAACAAATGATAGTGATTATGATTATTTGAAATCAAAATGGCTAATAGTAATTCTTTACATAACACCTTCCACGGTAAGTTCAAGTTAAAATGAATTTTGTAAAGATCTGTGAAGTTTGATACGAAAAAAAAAGATTATTAAACATTACCCAAGCTTGTTTATTCATTTTTCTTAACCGACCCAAACAGTAACCAGGAACTATGCTTACACCTCTATATTTTGCTCATCTCTAATGAACTTCTCCAGATGATCTTATACCAGCGGTGTACTTTTGTTTAGTATGATTACCATAAATCTGATATTTTACGTCTTCATAGAATTTACCTCTGTGGTGATTTGATTAGAAGGATGGACTATCGTCAGTACAACCAAATTTTCTGTGCGGACCTGAGGAGTTCTACATAAAGGACAACTCATGTGATGGTCAGATCTAAACCATTGCTGGATACAAACTTTATGAAAAACTGAAAAGTCAATGATACATGTGTTAACTCTATCAATAGAGGGAACATTATGATTATGTCCAAAATAATTTTATATTTACTCGAACTAAGTCAGGAGCTCATGTTTGTTCTCATTCAATCAACTATTTACTAGAGAAAGGAATTTAGAATTATAGTCGACTTTAAAACCGTCGTTCTTTCCGTGGATGGTATAATCTACTTCGTGTATTTCATATATTTCATATCTTTATGAATTTTCTTATTTTTCCCTTGGTGTCTCAGATTAATCTGAAAATGCATGCTTCAGAGATATCATTTGTACCAACTTTTGATGAGACTTGCAGTGTGACGATGTTTGATACAATCATATAGTGTGACTTATTTTCTTATGCTAAAAACTTTCTAAAGTTCTTACAATGTGAACAGTTTAACCTCGTTACAAGAGTTTGATCTTTGCCTTCACTGCATATTGAACACTCCCAATCTAAAAAAAAAATCAGAAAACATTAGCTTTGTTTTTAAAAAAAAAAACTGGTTTAACTCTGCCATTTTCACATGTACCTGTCCTAAGTCAGAATCATATTTGTATTAATGTTGTAATGTCCAGAAAATGGTCTTTATTAGATCATTCTAGAAATGTGTATGGTAAAAGTGTAGGACGGCTTGCAGCTATCGCTGCTCATAATGTAGACTGCTGAGTTCTTTCAGTTAGTTGCCAATGAGTTGGTTCCTATATATGATGTGTGACTACACATTCCACATTCAATTGTCACCATGTCTTCAATAGACGAAACGCACGTCAGGCGTAGCAAAATTGGGCTTATAACTTTTCACTACTAATTTTTTGAATGAAGGGCAGTCATGAAGGTTAAAAATTGTTGATTAAAACAAGAGTTAACACTAAAGTATGTCTCGCCTGCCGGCACCATCAGAAACAATTATTCTTTCTTACTTCCACTATATTTTGAATATACATGGATTTTCAGTTTCTGAGATCAAAAGATGTTTATAGAACTTAAACATTGCAAATATATGCAATAAAAATAATCAAAGTCACTCAACCGGAAAATCAAAGTTAAGGTCAAAAGATGAGGATGTAACTGTGCTAAGCTACTACTGGCGCATATGCATACCAAGTTTGATCAACCTAGGACCTATAGTTCTTGAAATATGGAGGTGCTCGCAAAACTTTTCCATTGCTATTATATGTATTGAAAATTGTCAAAGTCACTCAACCGGAAAATCAAGGTCAAGGTCAAAAGATGGGGATGCAACTGTGCTAAGCTACTACTGTGGCATATGCATACCAAGTTTCATCAACCTAGGACCTATAGTTCTTGAGATATGGAGGTGCTCGCAAAACTTTTCCATTGCTATTATATGTATTCAAAATTGTCAAAGTCACTCAACCGGAAAATCAAGGTCGTGGTCAAAAGATGGGGATGCATCTGTGCTAAGCTACTACTGGGGCATATGCATACCAAGTTTCATCAACCTAAGACCTATAGTTCTTGAGATATGGAGGTGCTCGCAAAACTTTTCCATTGCTATTATATGTATTGAAAATTGTCAAAGTCATTCAACCGGAAAATCAAGGTCAAGGTCAAAAGATGGGGATGCAACTGTGCTAAGCTACTACTGGGGCATATGCATACCAAGTTTCATCAACCCAGGACCTATAGTTCATGAGATATGGAGGTGCTCATAAAACTTTTCCAAAAAAATAACGCCGCCGTCGCCGCCGCCGCCGGTAAAGTAACACCTATGTCCCGCTCTGCTTCGCAGGCGAGACAAAAAACACAGTTGGTAATATCAAGGCTCTAAGCGTCTTAAAAAATTTCAAAGGCGATATTCAGAAGTACTTTGTGTTTAACCAAGTTGCGCAGGTTAATTTTAAAATTCGTTTACGAAAAAAAATCTTAATCAGATAAAAAGCCTCGTATATGGAATGGTGGTTGGAACTTTTGTTTGTGTTCTAGGTTCAATCTGCTCACCTGTCGGCACTTCATCGTCTGCTACAGGGACCAAACTTTCTGGTGCCCTTGGGACTTTATAGTGCTGGTGATGTGATAAAGTCCAATGAGTATACATGTCACTGGTGTCAGTCAGACCAATCTGAAACAAGAAAGTTTATCATGAGCAATAGAAAACGCAATAGATTAGTTAAGAGAAAGTCAGTCATATCAAAATGTATCTTTGGCTGTGGCAATTGAGATTAAACGATTACACGTTCCCTAGTGTTGGGAGAGAGAGAGAATAAAAGGTTGTAGCAATAGCTAGAAATGGATAAATGTTTTATCCTTTTTGTAGCAGTAAAAAAGACCCCCCAAAAAATAGAAAAAGGCGTTACCTTTTGTTTGTAGCAGTAGTAACACATTCCTATGAAGAATCCTATCACAGACACCACCGTGGCAATCTCCAGGAAAGCACATGTCTCCGGACTTATAGAACCTCTGAAAAGTTTTAGTCAGATATGAGCACTTAGATCCTTTAGACCTTTATATTGAGAAATACTTAGGTATAGATATATAGACATTAAATTCTGTTGCCGCCGGTGCTTAGACTAGTTAATAAGATGCTTGATACGATGTTAACTATAAGCAAAGTATGTACAAAATGTGTTTTTGCCAATATTTGTGTTTTGAATGATGAAATGAGTTTTTGATCTTAACTTTATTCCGAGAAGCATGTTTTCGGATAAACAAACTTAAAAGTCCACCGAGGTTTTAATTTGTTACGTGACTTACACCCTGAGAATACAAAATGAGGTATACAGTATGGCAAATAGGAAGGTGCTGATAGTCGACGTCCAGAATATAAAAGCTATCCTCTCCTCTGTCAAAGCCATGGAGAAACCCCGCCTGCAATGTGAAACATTTGATTTATTGAAAACATGGCCGGGAAACACCATATGAAATGTGAAGCATTTGCTATAAAACCATGGGAATGTTCTTGCAGGAGGGTGAAATATAGAACCATTTGAATCTTTGTCAAATGAGAAAAAAAATAATGAAGATATATAGAAAGACATCTTTTTTAATAAAGATGTCCCTACTTTAGATACACATTTACATACACCGAGAAATCTACTTGTGGAGTCGAATTTCTGTTATAATACTGCTTAAAATGTAAACGGGTAAAAAAAATAATGCTGAATTTTAATGTTTGAAAGAGGAGGGCAGTCAACATGGAACACAACAAATAAATGCATTGTTGTGCAGATAAAAACGTTACGGTAGTCTTATAACCTGGAGCATACACGCAACACAAATATTTTAGTTTCATATGATATGTGGACGGTTTTATAGATAGCTCATATATTTTGTCCAAGGACGATTCAATGACAAACTTGAAATACGACCGTTACTTATTAGGTGATACCCTATAACGTAAAAGAGTAGTTTAAATATGGAAAATATAGTGGTTTTAGTTTGTTTTACTTTAATGGTCAAACAAAACTCGAAGCCAAACTGACCCATAGTAGTATGAAGTATACAAACCATTAAAAACATGTTCATCTTAAACTAAACATCTTGTTAATTAATACGAAATAACTAACTTAAAGTTAACGAAGTGTCTGTTGGGGGTTGTTGATAAATGTAGTTTTATGTTTATAAAATTTAATATTCACAACATACGTGCTTTCCTGTTAATGGATTACATCCAAACCATTAAACATTTTCTCCTTTATCGGATCATAAGGCACTAATTATAAATGAAAACAAGTTTCGGAAGACTCCAAACAAAGCTGACCTAGACATCAACGGAGACCTTATTAAGTAACTTATCATGTCCTTCTTGTCATCTAAATGATATATACATATTAATGTAATAAATCTCCAGTTATAATTATTAATATTAGTTACTGTCGAGTTAACATGTTCAGGTTTTTCTCTTTCCAAATCTATTAAAGTAAACTTACCCATTCCTGAATGTACCAGTAACTCCGGATATGTAGCACTGATGCTGAGAGCAATTCCAATCGCTAATTGGATTTTAATACAATTTATGCAAATTCCATTTTCAAATATGCAAACTGATCGAGGTCCGAATCTGTATTTAGGGTCTCTGTCCGTAGCAAATAACAACGAACTATACGGTGAACAATCCTTATAAGAATCAAGTGTTAAGTGAATTATTGAAGCTTTGTCTACGTTCTAAATATAAAACCCTCAAGCAGAAAGCGATAAATTGGGTCACCATATATATCCATGTACTTGTAATAAATGATTTTACAACCCCAAACACCGATAGCTGACCTCTACTATCATTATTAAAGACTTTTATGGAGATTTTCAAGGTACAAATTATTTCGGTTAAATAAATAGATATATTTGTTAGGAAAATAATAAATAAATGAAAATTGTTTTGATGAACATCTCCAAAGTGATATTGAAGGCTTAAACTAAGGACAACCTGACAAATAGTATGCCGTCCAGACCATGGAGTTGTTATAATAATCTTTCAACAATCTCAATTCAATCTTTGGTCAGTCTCGACATTATAATAACTCCATGTTTAGATTGACCGACATTTGAATTGATGGAAAATATACAATCTACCATTGTTATTTTGTTTGTATCATATGCATGCACAATGTTTTCTCGAACAGCAGAACAAATTTTTGATTTACTTTTTAAGACAAAGAATTAATTCAATAAACAAAAGAAACACATATTTGACGTCCATAAGCATGGCAACAAAGTACAAACATGTTAAAAGGCATCATTTTAAGAACTCGACACTTGTGGTAAATATGATGCTTTTCAACTTATAAGAGAATCATAAAGTTAAACTAATCATCTATTTTGAAATAAGAATTATTGCAAAACATTGCATAATTATAAGAACCATCTGTCTCCTATACATCATCTGCAGGCACTCCACCAGCCTCTAATGTAACAATTAATTAAAATCTTCAGTTTTCATTCAACTCTAATCTTCATGATGTTCAAATACAATTATATGTATTGTTGTTTTAAAGATTTTTACGTTTTTTCTTGTATGCAAGCTTGGTGTGTGGTAAACAACTATGACTTTGTGTTAATGAATGGTCCATCTAATACATTTTTTTCTGAGAAAATTATTCAGGCGACCTTGACCTTTGATTAATTGCCCTTAGACATATCTTGTGTTGCTGGTGCAAAATACCATGGACAGATAACTCATATAGTCAATGTATCATTTTACCACTAAATATGAGAAATATATCTTCAATTTCAAAAATTCCACTTCAAATTTTTCATTGACTTTGCTATGCATAAAGGTTCATGAAATTCCATTTAAGCTTTCTGCTAGTAACTAGAAATAGACAAAAGACAAGAAAGCCAAGTCCAAGCTTCTAAAAAGCCTGAGACAAAATCAGTATAATGAGAGCTGAGGGGTTGAAAACAAAACAAATATGGTAAAAAGATAATACCAGAGATAATGAGTGAAGGATAGAAAAAAATAGAGATAACAGCACTGATTTATTAGGCAACCCGAAAAAAAAATTTCTCATTTGTGACAAAAACAAATATAACCAGAGCTGAGGGGTTGAAGACAAAACAAATAAAAAGACAAATTCTGTATAATACATACCATAATAATGATTTATTAGACAACCTTGTTTCTATTAGCACAGTCATTCTAATGTTATAGTAAATATATAGAAAAATATTACAGAGATCTTACCACTGAAATGATATGAAATATAAATTGCATAGATCTATGAAGGCTGGGAAATATAATCACAATAGTATTTATCAAATGAAATCATAATAAATGATCAACCTATAGTAAAAATAAAACTTGTCCAGAAATTGTCTGTTGATAACAAAACAAAACTTATAAACCCCTTTGTCAGCATCAATTGCATGATACGTTTAACGGTATTTAAAGCAGGATTCATTTTTCTTAATTTAAATTTTAACCATAAAATTAGACAACCACAAATTTCTGCAAATTATAAGTATATGCTAAAGTTTGAGCTGATTTTGAAAAAAATAATAAAATATGGTTAAAGTGTACTTTATTAAAATTGCACAGTAAGAGTGACATTTGAAGGAAAGGGATTGATTTCCATGTGTGTTTAGTAGGATTTGTAAAAAATAATATTTTATAAAGTTAGCACTTTCTTGACATAATGCATTAAAATTAGCACTTTTTTAAAAGCTGCATTATGAGAACAGATTACTACAAATATATTTTTTTCTGTAAGTCTAAAATGCAGCTTCAAATGCAATATGGCACTTTCATATGTAATGAGAATGAACTTTTGAATATAATGCTTTAACAATTTCTACTTTTTTATATTATGCTTCAAGAATTTACCCATTAACTTATAACAAAATACCTAACAGATTCAAGTCTTTCTATAATAAAATACTGTATAAAACTGCTAAAATAAAAAAAAAAAATACTTTGTTTCTTTATGTCTAATTGCTCTAAAATAATACAAGATTTTCTGCTGTTATAGCAGTGAACATTATCATAACAACATACTAAAAATAAGTTTGATCTATGAGCATTAGTAATGAAGAACACAATCGTAAGGTCACTTGCGTTAAATTTCTGAACGCACTCAAAATTGAGTATTGATATTTCATGGCACAAATTATTTATGTGAAGATGGTGTTGATAGATAGGCTTTGAATTGTGTGTAAATGTTTAGTTACTGTGAGATTTGAATAAATATTTTTATCCATTTTCAAGTCAAAATTAACACCAATTTATCACACCAATTCTACATTTGAGATTTGTTTAAATAAAAGTATTGCATACAAACTGAAAAAAACCCAAAAATAAACAATTGAGATAAATTGATTTTTTATATTAAAAGAAAAATCAAAATATTATAAATCTTTTTGTAATAAATGTAAAAGTTGTGTTCACACCTAGTAAGGCCAAGTAATTTGTTTGGTCTTGTCAAGAAAAAGACAATAAATTAGGATAATGTTTTATATTCATTATGATAATTTTGTGATTTAAATTATCATATGCATGGTATGGAAACTCAAATTTTTCCTTAAACCATTTTTACGTGAATTCACTTCACCAAGAGTGTAGATTAAACTGTCTTATTGAGCTAAAAGTAAACCATTGCCTGTAAAAGATGCATAAAAACTACCAAACTAAAATATTGAGTATCTATAAATTGAGATTCTTTCTCCAACAACCATGTTCAAAGGCCATGAAAATGTAAGTTTTGAGAGTAGACATCCAAACAATAGATCTAAATGTTCTAGGTGGGAAAGTGAGTGTGTCCTAGCAATACTAGGCTGGTCCAAACTCTTATTTTACAACAGTTCAAGTGGCTGGGTCATCAAAAAGATTAAAGATAGAGAGAGAGAGAAAAAAAATTTATGATAAAAACCCCTAAAACATTACATTTTTCATGGCCAATTTATTGCTGATATGTAACTAAAATTGTAAAAGAGATGTAAAACCCATAAAAATTATTTGCATCATCTTTTTTTTTTATCAATTGTTCTAAAATTAAGGCACTTTGTAGTATACAAATATAAAAATCAAAATCTTTTATACAATTAACATTCATAACAAAATCATTTCATTAAGCTACAAAAAAAAAATGTTTTGTTAAATTCTGTATTGTTGTTCAGAATAAAGTATTACAAATAGCAAAAATTCATTAAAATATGCGTCATTAATTGTACAAATTATACAAAAATTGAATAAAATACAAATGGATTAAATGATGTCTACAGGTGAATACATATGTTAAATTTGCAGGCTGATTCAGAAAAACAAAAAAAATTTTTTAGTTAAAATATTAAAACATTATGAAAAGAAATCAAATGTGTGCACCTTTAAGATTATTCATACATTCTAAAACTAGTTTCTTTCTCAAATATTTCAATTAGAATTTCAAAAGCATAAATTTTGATTAAAAGGTTTTCTGAATCCCTGCAACAAAATGTACATTGTACACATAATGATAAAAACATTAATGATAAAATTTATTTACAAGAGTAAAAAAATCTATTAAAATATTAGCACTTCTGTATTTTATTTATATACACTGTAACAATATAATAAATCTGTGTCACATAAAATCTATAAAATCAAGGTGTTTTGCATAGTAATACAGCACCAAAGTCAAACGCACCAATAACTCCATGTCTTAACAAATTAGAGAGCATCAAGCTCTATTTTTAGGAAGCACTATGAAAATTTAAGTATGTACAAATATAAAATGATAACAAATATTAAGTAATATCTCGTATCTTTTTGCTGCAGAATTTGACACTTCTCTTCAATAATCAAACAAAACAAGATTTTTTTTATCTCCAAATGCATAGATTATACTCGTATCTTGAAATTTCCATTCAAAAACAAATCATAAATTTTTTAAAGACTTTTCCTTATTTTGAGCTTCACAAATTCTTACAGACAACTGATAAATTTATAGAAATGTACTACTTTTCATTAACCTAAATGTAATGAAACAAGAAAACATTATAACAAAGATACTTCATTAACAAATTCCTATTCTGATTTAAAGGGATACATACATCTGGGAAGCTTGATTTCTATGAATAAATGTAACAGATTAAAACATTTAACAAATTTTTATGACTTATCTCCCTTAAGTTTTGTACCCCTTCTAGCATTCCATTAAAAAAAAATTGTCTGTATTGCAGGAAATAGCATATAACCTTAATAGCTCAAAAACAAGACACTAACAATGATTGGTTAACATAACAAACAATCTAAAACATAATCTACAAACAAAGTCTAGTACAAACTGACTATCAGTGTCTCATGTTCAAATACTTGTTTTCCTGAGCTAGCTGAGTTAACACTGAGCTCATATCGTTAATCACCATATTATTGGACATCATTGAGTATCGTGAAGATTGAGATTCAGATCTATTGCCACCTGGAGGGATGAACGAGTTAGTACAGGTATGTTCTGACACAGAACTCATGTTGTCCAACAGGTTTTCTGACGAGATTGAGTTGATATTTTCCATGAAATCTTCAATGGGTTGAGCAGGTTCTTCTTGGTCCGTAGAACTTGTGACCTGGTTACAGCCGGGTGACATTTCCATCGGATTATTGGGGAATCGTTGATTGTTTGGCATTTGTCGATTCATATTCTGTTGATTCCACATGCCATTCTGATTGTACATATTGCCAGGGTACATCATATTACCTGAAGGATTCGGTCCATTATAGGTCCCTGGCATCTGTTGATACATTTCTTGATTGTTGAAGTTAGTTTGATTGTTCCTTATCATGTTAGGATTGTTCTGATTGGGCATCATCTCGTTTGGTTGTCGTATCATTGGGTTACCTCCCTTTTCCCGTGGGGGGATTTGTGAGGTGCTTATATGAGGTACTTGTACTTGAGGGCTCTGAGATTCTCGTTTATTAACAGGGGGTTGGGGAGGCATGAGATGCCCTGGGGACATCTGGTTCATAATTGTCTCATTATTGGCCATCTGACCTTGCATTTGCATATTGTTCATACCCTGACCTCCAGGCATTTGCATACTTCCATTACTCATTTGCATACTTCCATTATTCATCTGCACATTTCCACTGTTCATTTGCATATTTCCACTGTTCATCTGCATATTTCCACTGTTCATTTGCATATTTCCAGTGTTCATTGGCACATTTCCGCTGTTCATTTGCATATTAGTATTATTCATTTGCATATTACTATTGTTCATTTGCATATTACCATTGCTCATTTGCATATTTTGTCTACCAGGCATATTCATATCTTGAGGTGTATTATTCATATTATTAAATCCTTGTGCCTGATTCATCATGAAGTTTTGATTTCCCTGAGCCATGGCTTGCATGGCCTGCATTCTCCTCATATTCAAACGCTGCTGAGACTTTGGCATGTTGGGTGGTTGAGGACATCTCTCTTGCTGCATGAATTGTGAATTATTGCCATTATTTTGCATTTGCCACTGGCTCATGCCAGATTGTTGACTATTGTTGTGGTTACGGCCACTACCACCTTGTGGCATGTTACCACCATTCATATTCATTCTCTGTTGCATATGCATATTTCCCATATTCATCATTTGCATATTATTCATAGGTCCATTCTGATTAGGCTTATTTGATGAAGGAGGGTGTGGCACAATATTAGTTGATGGTGGAGGCATCATATTGTTAGAAGAATTCTGTGGCATCATATTCCCAGTAGAATTTGGTGGCATGGGATTCATATTCTGACCTTGAGACATATTTTGCATATTGTAACCTTGTCCTTGATCCCACATTTGGTTCATTTGCATATTATTTTGCATTTGTCCTTGATTATTCATGAAGTTTGGATTCATATTTTGGTTACCATAGTAACTAGGAGACATTTGCATATTATTTCCCTCCCCCATTTGTTTGAGCATATCCTGTCCAGAATCGTTTTGGATTTCATTTTCCTGAAGTGCCTCCATTTCCTGGAAGCTGCTAGGTATACCATGATTATAACACTCATTAAGAAATCTCTGCATGTCATCTGGGATGATCATATCCTCATTGTCAGCCATTAACTGCTCCTCCAATGCTGCCTCATGATCAAAGTCACCACGACCTGGTGACCCATATTCATCATTCTCTTGGAAACTATAGTCTGTAGCTATGCTACTCCTCGATGAATGAAATGTATTATTAGAACCCGTCTTGTTCATTAAACTTTTCATTGACTGAGGAACTGGCAATGGTTTCATCATATTCAAACTATGAAATCGCTGGAGTTTTTTCAAAGCACTAAAATTAGGATCAATAGTCCGTACAGGGTCACTCGCTCTTCTGATTTCTCGATTAGGTATCTCATGTGGGAGCGGTGTTCGACAAGGTGTACTGGTCCTTGCACCATCTAAATCATGACGAGCAGACAGGAATCTAGCCACTCTCTCATTAGCATACTTGTTGCCAGGACTTCTCAGTGGCATGGCTTGTGATTGGACGACAAGATTTGGATGGCTGCCAAGTTGTGCTTTTTGTAGTTGAGCAACCATGTCACTCATGTTGCTAGCATCACTGATGTTACTGGATCTTCTACTGTTATTACTGGGAACATGTGATCCATGTATCGGGATGTTACCCATGATGTCATATTCATATGGTGAATTAGTAATGCTATATCGATTAGATATCTGTGAGACGTCACTTGATCTACGACTTGAGATGTGACTACTGAGAGGGAACGGACTGGCATCAGATCTCATACTGCTGAGATATGAACTTATTGTACTGGTGTTACTGTCACGACGATTTCCACCCATTGGTAAAACCTTATTTCCAGGAAGTAATAATTCGCTACGACCTGAAAATTTACAAAAGTATAATTAAATATAAACAATAGGTCTGAAAATCATGGACTTTGACTATAACATTAGCAAATGTTATTAACTTGTGTTTTTCTTATTCCATTTCTTGTCTAGTTATTATTGCTTTATTAATATTTTAAAAGTTTTAAAATGTTGTTATTGGTGTGCAACATTTTTTTCTTTGTTTCTTTATATGTGAATGTTTTCCATTGTTGACTTTTGAAATTTTTGCGGATTAATGTATGTTATGTCAAATACACTTATTTTACATCTCATTATCTTCAACATGTTTGGTTTCTTTAGCTTTTAAGATAATGATTCTACTTTGTCAATCATAATTTTATGTTTGTTTGTAAACTTGTAAACTATTTGGCATTTCTTTGTTCTATACTTCCATAAAAGTTTTTGTGTTAATGTAGAGATGAAAGGAAATAATCATAATTACAAATTCTGAGACAACATGCACTAAAGCATGTGTTGTAAAAATCCATTGTATGAAAATTTTTACGATACAATGTAATCAGATTTCTGAGACAACATGCACTAAAGCATGTGTTGTAAAAATCCATTGTATGAAAATTTTTACGATACAATGTAATCAGATTTCTGAGACAACATGCACTAAAGCATGTGTTGTAAAAATCCATTGTATGAAAATTTTTACGATACAATGTAATCAGATTTCTGAGACAACATGCACTAAAGCATGTGTTGTAAAAATCCATTGTATGAAAATTTTTACGATACAATGTAATCAGATTTCTGAGACAACATGCACTAAAGCATGTGTTGTAAAAATCCATTGTATGAAAATTTTTACGATACAATGTAATCAGATTTCTGAGACAACATGCACTAAAGCATGTGTTGTAAAAATCCATTGTATGAAAATTTTTACGATACAATGTAATCAGATTTCTGAGACAACATGCACTAAAGCATGTGTTGTAAAAATCCATTGTATGAAAATTTTTACGATACAATGTAATCAGATTTCTGAGACAACATGCACTAAAGCATGTGTTGTAAAAATCCATTGTATGAAAATTTTTACGATACAATGTAATCAGATTTCTGAGACAACATGCACTAAAGCATGTGTTGTAAAAATCCATTGTATGAAAATTTTTACGATACAATGTAATCAGATTTCTGAGACAACATGCACTAAAGCATGTGTTGTAAAAATCCATTGTATGAAAATTTTTACGATACAATGTAATCAGATTTCTGAGACAACATGCACTAAAGCATGTGTTGTAAAAATCCATTGTATGAAAATTTTTACGATACAATGTAATCAGATTTCTGAGACAACATGCACTAAAGCATGTGTTGTAAAAATCCATTGTATGAAAATTTTTACGATACAATGTAATCAGATTTCTGAGACAACATGCACTAAAGCATGTGTTGTAAAAATCCATTGTATGAAAATTTTTACGATACAATGTAATCAGATTTCTGAGACAACATGCACTAAAGCATGTGTTGTAAAAATCCATTGTATGAAAAAAATTACGATACAATGTAGATTTTGTTAACATTTCTTTTAGTGGTCTAATAAAAAAACTAAGTTCCATTGTTGAATACCTACTTTTGAGATCAGTAATACTTTTATGTTGTGGTTTCTTCTGTAGTGATTTCAGGTCTGTAAACTCTGACATTTGATTAACTGTAAATGAAATGAAAGTAACGTTATAATAAGATTTGTTCTTTTGAACTTACCTAGATTAAGCAACTGGTGAAATTTAAACATAAATAAGTTAGAGTAAAGATAATGCAGACTTCACAATGATAGGTAAAACAAGCAAAATTTTGTTTAACAGTTCTATTACACTTGCTTGAAATCTAAAGGAGTAGAGCCACGAAGGAAAATATAAAGAGTAATGAACATTAATGCAGCAGCTACAAGCAGATATATCAAAGTTGAATTTTTGGGCCATTTTCGGGCCTTCGTGGCTCTACTCCTTTAAAATGCATCTTAAATATTGAAACTTAATGCAAGCAAAAACATCCCATAATTTTATTTTGAATTTAAAGACAATTGATTTTAACCATATCCAATCATAAATGGTTAACACTCAGAAGTTGACTTGGATAATCCAATATTAAGCAGGAGTTACAAAAATAAAGAGTTTTCCTGCAAGACTTACTTTAAAATGAACTTTACCAATGTAATTTATTAGTAACATAAACAGTTGTTGTTGTCTTCCTGACTAATGATAATCAGTAACAAAAGTTTCCTTGAATTTATTTTACCATAGCAAGGCACTATAAACTTACTATTCTCCTGGCTTGAGATCGTAGGTAGTGTAGATTTCCCAGACAGCCGCTTATTTTGCATGTTTCTCTGGATGTTGAGTCTGTTCGTTCTCGTCACCATGGTATTACCATTGCCAGGGATCTGTAAACAAACAAAACTGATATATAAGAAGTTGAAAGGTAATGTGGTAAATAACCCAATCTTTTATTTAATGTGCATTTCATTTGATAGTACTATGCAAATACTGTAAATCATGAAATTTTCCCTGCAGTTTTATTTTGGTGTTGTCATTGCTAGCGCGAAAATTAAACAGCGCGAATATATTTGTCTTCCGTTGTAGTCTTCACACAATAACATAACAGCACAAAATTAAAACTGTGTGAACTAAAATTCAGTCGCCCTACCAAGAAAAAAAGATGGCACGAAAATTTCACAGTTTACAGTATGGTGCATTCTAATTGCCTTGGTTGATCTGTTTTATGTGTTTTGCACTCTTATATATGCACATTGGTCATATAAAGCAACAGTTAAAATTGAGAAGAATACTTGAGCACCAAGAGGACCCATTGACATATGACAGGTCCTTGGTGAACATTATCACATACATGTGAACAAGCCAGTACTGTAATTAACAAAGTGTGACTTGACCGAACACAAACTACATATTGCCATGGTATCACTTTCAAATGGATAATTTTATCAATAAGTTCCGTTTACCAAATCACATGGTCAACTAAAAATGGATAACAGTTGGATGGTATAAAAGGAAGCGTAGTAAACCACTACATTTATAATGCCTTTGAAGAAGGTCTTTCAAGGACTGAAAACAGTCAGGCAAAAACATAATCACCATAGGTGCTATTACTGTTGCAATTCGGACTACCTTCATATATATTTTACATATTGCCATGGTAACTTACGTCTGCTTCGTCAGGTTCTGGTATATCTGGTTCTTCTTCTTCCTCCAACCCGTGATCTGACGTTCCGATCTGTTGACTGATGTGGTTCTCTATCAGGTCTGGCTGTATGTTACACGTCACGTTAACCTCCGGACTGTTCTGAGGAGAGAACTGTTGCTGACTCACAGCACTCCCTACATTGTCCTAAAAAATACAGGTATCAAAATTTAAATACCAAAGAATTATCTATTCATAACAGATTGTGCATGATACTCTAAAACTTTGCCATATATCAGAACATATTATGTTCTTTTTAGCATGGAGCCAAAGTGAATAGGTCTATTTCTTTAATTAGATTGATGTGTACAACTAAAAAGGATCTTAGAATACTTGAAACAGAAGTCAAAATTAATTTACAAAACTTTTAAGTCTTTATGTATATTGAAATGAAGTGTGTTAAATATATGCTGAACAGGTATATACCTGAGATCGTCTTCTTTCACCAGCAGCCTGTAGAGGTGTTACAGTCAGACACTCTTCCATTTTCTTATTTCCTTCTTCTTTCTCTTGGTCCTGAAGGTATAAATAAACCAGAAATGTATTATTTCATGTTAATAAGGAAAGAATAAATAAATAGTCAACACACAAACACACATCTTTGAATTTTTATTTCTTAAATTTATGACATTTTAAATACCTGTATGTACAAAGGGAAACAACTCTATTAGATTTGTTTCTCCACATGTTAGAAAATTGTGCTGAAAGTTGTGCTACACTTGCATTGAAGTGTGAGCTCCATGCTAAATGCCCCGGTGAGACCTTTTTTTTTATTATAGTGGGTTTTTTTTATTCAACTGTGTTACATATTTTTCTGGCTTCAAAATGAGATTTTGTGTCATGTATATATGTTACAGTAAATGTGTGTAATTAGGAATTACGTGAAATTACTAACTTTTTAAGGAATTTCATGTAATTACTGGGCCATTTAGTAATTACGTGAAATTCCTAAAAATTCCAGTAATTTCATGAAATAACTGAAAAAAATCATGAAATTTACAAACATTTACTGACTGCATTACTAATATAAATTGGCTATTAAATGATGATGAAATACGCAAAAAATTATAAAGGAATAGTGAAGAATTTTTTTTAGGAATCTGGATTGCTTAAAAAGATATACAAAAAGATTAAGTTTGCAACTCCTGAACTAAAAAGTTCCCTTTCCACTGTCAAATTTTACACATCTGCATGAGTATGACAAACATTTGAAAATAAAGAAGGAATATGTCCATGGAATACAGTTGCCTCTTCTATGCCCCCAACAGGAATTAGAAGTCTGACAGGTCTGAAAGTCGCATCATACTGAACCATCCTACATTTTTATTAAGTTTAAATCATTCTCCTGTATGGTTTCTGAGAACATCTTGACAGAAATTTCTTTGTATAAATTTTCATATCGACCTAGTCCCAAACAAAAAATAAAAGTTCATTAGGTCTGAAAGTCGCTTACACTAGGACATACATTTGTCAACTAAACCATCCTGTTAAATTTCAAATCATTCTAATGTACAGTTTCCTAAACAAGCTTGACGAAAATCGTTTGAACAGACAGATAGACATGAGTAAATCTTAATGTCCCATGACATGTTGTCCCAGTGGCATGAAATAAGGAAAAGTTTTTTTTTCAAAACAGACAAATGGAAGTATGTCTATTGTCGTATAATGGAACCCAGGTGCATCCTATTTTCCTGAAGTATCTCAATACAAACTTGACAAAATGGCAACCTCCTATTACTTAAGGTTCATCTTTACACTTTGGAAAAATGACTGATATTTAACGTCTTTTTTTAGTCTATGTGGAGCCTAAACTACACATTAAATTGCTTAATAAGGCGTAGCAGCATCTAGATAAACAATTTTTGAATAAACTTTTACTATTTTGTACGTGTACACTTGTTTCGTTTTGCCGTGACATTTTCTTTGTGTTTTTCAGTTCGTCCAAATATAGCCAAATATCAACAATGCCCTGTCATTTGGCCTCCACGTGCTAGGAAATTTTATTATTGGTGCTATTAAATCTACTAACAATCGGTTTTATGGGAGGTTATTTAGGGGTATTTCATGCTTTATTTATGGTATAATATGAACGGAAAGAAAATGAATAGAGAAAACAACAAAAGTAATCTAGTAAACTGGAAGGGAAAATGATCGGCGATTTTTATATCTAGACGCTGCTACGCTTTATTTTGTGTTTCTATGTGTCATTTAAGCCGTACATAGACTAGACAAATACGTAAAATATCTACCATTTTATTCGAAGTGTAACCATGAACCTTAATAGCATAAATTGGTTTTAAATTTCTATTTCACTTTATTTTTTCTTAATTCTCTGTCAGCTGACAAATAGGAACTTTGTCTATCGCTTGGTTCAGTCCATCTTATTTTTACCACAAGTGTCACTTTTAAATATTTACCTCTTGTACAACTTTGGGAAATTCCATTTATCAACCTTTGGAATTTTCTATGTCCAAGAATAGCAATGTTTTATTATGAGCACAAAGACACAGTTCATATAATATGGGAATGTGTTCCCTAACTGCATGGTTTGAAACATTAATTTTCTTTACTTTTTTTATACCTTTAAAACAGATTTTTTTAATAAACTCTAGTACAGTACTTTGTGTAAAATTCCCTAAAATTTTCAGTAATTTCACGTAATTACTAAGCCCTTTAGGAATTACACGAAATTCCTGAAATTTCAGTTATTTCATGAAATTCCTAATTACACACATTTACTGTAACATATATACACTGTCTTTTATCTTTTCTAGAGAATATTATATGGGCAGGTTTTACCCTTTACTTAAATTTGGTTTTAAACCTATAATGTCTTCCTTACCTGATCACATTCTTCTTTCATCTCCTTTTTACATGTTCCATCACCTTTATGTTTTTTATTGGCGTAGAAGTCAGGACCATGGACGGTTTTTACGTGTTTTCTGAGCGAACTAGGATCTGTATAACGTTTAGTACAACCAGCAGCCTTACATACATAGGGTTTCTGTAATCAAACAATACTATTTAGTATAAAACAATCCAGATTATATAAGACAAACCTAGTCTGGAACTATTTTAGGTGGTAATTTTTTTTCACGCTTTGTAATAATGTCAGGCCCTTTTGTCTTGTCTGAGAAATGCCATTTCAAAAAGCAATTGCTACTTAGAAAGTGATAGCTATCACATGCAACTTTAATGGGATAAAATGTAGCTTTAGCTTTATATGAATCCCTGGGTTTCTGAGGATGGCTGATAATTGCTTATAATATTATCCAGCACTCTATTTATAAATAAATATAAACAGTAGTTCTTTTCAAAAAGTTACTTTAGACAGAAATAGAAATTGTGATTCTTTTTGTTATTGTTTGTATGAGATTAAAACATTTTTCAACAAAAAAAGCTTAGTTTAGATTTACAGTATTAGATTGTGTCATATTTTCATGTTTCGCTCTGTCCAAATATAATTTAGTTCAGATAGTATTACACATGTCTTTAAATACACATGTATTTAATTTACAGCATATGAACAGGTTCTGTTTTGTTGTTTTGCTCTACTGGAAGCTTTCTGAAAGACTTAGTGCATATACTTACAGCAATAGATTTTGTTCAGGTCTATTGGAGCCATTAATGAAGGCTTTGGTGCATATATTTACGGCTTTTGAATGTGTCCTGTTTTGATGTTTCGCTCTGTCTGATGCGTTACTGAAGGCCTTGGTCTATATACTTACAGCATTGGAATGTGTTCTACTTTAATGTTTAGCTCTTTTGGAGGCATTACTGAAGGCCTTGGTCTATATACTTACAGCATTGGAATGTGTTCTACTTTAATGTTTAGCTCTTTTGGAGGCATTACTGAAGGCCTTGGTCTATATACTTACGGCATTAGAATGTGTTCTGTTTTGATGTTTCGCTCTATTGGAGGCATTACTGAAGGCCTTGGTCTATATACTTACGGCATTAGAATGTGTTCTGTTTTGATGTTTCGCTCTGTCTGACGCATTACTGAAGGCCTTGGTGCATCCTGGGAATTCACACATATAAGGCTTCTCTCCAGTGTGGGAGCGAAGATGAGTTTTCAGGTTCTCAAGTCGGGAGTATGCCTTTGAACAACCTTCAAACTGTAAAATAAGATTGTATATGATTCGTAAGTTGCTGTAAACTAAGAATGCTTACACATTCAATTCTGCTTACGATTTTCTTTGGTATGAATTTTAAACATTTTTTTATTAATATTGTACATTGAAAAGCATAAAAGTATCTCATATTTGTTGATACTATATTTTGCAGATTTCATTGAATGTGAATTAAGTTAGAAACTAGTTCCCTGAAAAAAATGACTACACCTACAGTATACATTATTGAACAGACTTTTGGCATGAAAAATAGTATTCTAGTAAGGAAGTGTATGACAAACATTTACTGAACTTAAATGGTTTCTGTTCCCTATTACACTCCTTCCATCAGGTCAGGGTTAGGGTAAGTATTCAGGGTTAGGGTAAGAATTCAGGGTTAGGGTTAGATTCAGGGATAGGGTCATGATCAGTATTAGGGTCAGAGTTATGGTCAGGGTAAGTGTCAGGGTAACTTAATGTACATTTATGTGGTTTTCTCCATTGTATTTCTCCTCATATATGTAATGAGCTTTAAATGGCTTCTCTACCCTATTACATTTCCTACCATCAGAGTCAGGGGAGGGTTAGTTAGTGTAATGGTCTGCATCAGGGTCAGAGCTAGGGTTAGTGTCAATAGTCAGGGTTGAGGTCAGATTTAGGGTTTATGTGGTTTCTCTCCTGTAAGTCTACTCATATGAACAACCAACATGTAACAAGCTTACAATGGCTTTTCTCCCATGTTACACTCCTTCCATCAGGATTATGTTTAGGGATAGGGTCAGGGTAAGGGTTCAAGGTTACTTACTGTACATTTATGTGGTTTCTCTCCTGTATGCCTCCTCATGTGAACAACCAACATGTACTGAGCTTTAAATGGCTTTTCTTCCCTGTTACACTCTTTCCATCGACAAACAAAGGATTTCTTGTTAGCTTGTATGTGATCAATGTTGATGTGCTAAAAATAAAAATAAAAATCTCTTTCATACTAATACCTCTTACAACACTTTGTCATCAATGATTATTAGAACAATGTACAAGATAATTAGTCAATGATTACTAGTGATATCCCACTTCACAATTATGACTTTTATAAAATACAAAGTTTTTGGCAAAAAAAATGTTTGATGAATCAAAAAATTCATCTCACAATACATCATGTCCATATTATGCTTGTTACCAAATATCAACAGTAGTCAAGTAATATGCTCATAAAACGTGT
Organism: Arcuatula senhousia; assembly: GCA_963971305.1. Lineage (NCBI taxonomy): Eukaryota > Metazoa > Mollusca > Bivalvia > Mytilida > Mytilidae > Arcuatula > Arcuatula senhousia. Next base: position 48,614,540 of record OZ020311.1, read on the forward strand.
AAAGGAAATATTAAACACTAAATACAACCCCTCTTCTACAAAGCAGGGAAATAATATTGAGATGATGAATGATTACATAGAACAGTTTAATAGTCTTCTTGTGCCACTTTACAAAGCTAAATATTATATGAAAATATAGAAAAACAATGAAGCAAACCCATGCTACCCTCTTTATCATGTCAGTTAAGAACCCCCAATGATCACATTGTCTGGATGAGCCACATGCTCCACAAAACAAAGGCAACTTAAAATTTTTCTTTGGGAGACACTCAACAGCCTTCGGCCATGTCAACTTTCACTGGTGATAACTTCTTATGCTATTCTTCTACACTGGTCACATTGAAGGCTGCTGGCCGTTTTCTATTGTGGATTTTTGAAAGTTGATGGTTTATGAAGGATGTCTAGCATACTCTTATCCACACGTCATTGTCTTCTATTTAGCATACCTTGACAAGGTCATCTTGACAATCAAACTCTCGTGTACATCCCTCCCAGTGACAGTTTGTCTCAATAAAGTCTGGTTCCCCTTCCTGGGGGATGTGATCTGGTTTCTTATCCATCTTCTCATCATCATCATAATCATCATGTCCTAAGAATAAAAGAACATGTTTTTGTTTTGGTTCTACATTGTCTTATGTATGAATTTATACAATCTTAACAAAGTATTGCTTTTTTCAATATTTTCTTTCATCTTCTTAAATCCCATAGCAAAAAGAGAAATAACTGCTCTTAGGCAGCTGAGTTCATTCTTATTTTGCCTTGAATTCCCAAGGTTAGTTGTTGTTAAGACATGAAGATAGGTGTGTACATTTATTGTTATTATCTTTAGCCTTTCTTGTTTGTTGTTAATTTGTTTTTTTGTTGTTTTTTTTTACTTCTTATCCCTTAAGTAATCTTTGCTTCTTTGAATATACATCTATTACAATCGATAAATTTTAATAGATGAATTAAATTTTCTTGCTTTGCTGTTTTACTTAAAACCACATATCTACTCACTGAAATCACTCTCTTTCTTGACCTTTGACTTCTTGACCTCTATACCCTGATGGTCAACTGTACTACTGACTACACTACTACCAGCGTCCTTTGTTGTGGTTGATATCTGTGGCTGAAATTAATAAGTAAGAACATTGAATAAACCTGTACTTTATTCTGATAGATACGAAATAACGGAAGCTAACTTTTCACAATATTGGTTCACTAATACAGCATCAAAATTGAAGTCTTTCAAAACTTCTACAAACAACATCCAATAAAAGTGAAATTTCTTTAATTCTCAGAAAGGGTTAAAAAAGATTGGCACAAATTTTGATATTTTTTTCATTGAATCAAAAAAACATACAAATTACTGATGACCTGCTCTGCAAATATGTTTTGAAAATACAAAACTATTGCTTGTTGTTGCAATTAACAAGTGTACAAAATTTGATAAACATAAGCCTTGTGGTTTTTCATCATTTTTCATTAGCTAATTCTATAATGGATTTGGATAAAAATTTACATCAAGCAATGAAATCTACATAATATAAATTTGGAATGGATTATCTCCCTTTGACTGTTAATAGACTTACTGAGGCATCAGGTTTGGGTGGCATAGACATCATCTGTTGAGTATTTGATGGCATCATTGGTGGCCCTGATGGTGGCATCTTACTACCGTGACCCATCACTGGAGGGATCATGGGATATATGAATGGAGAGCCTGCTCCAGGTGGCTGTCGGTGGTATGGATTGTGGGGGTGTTGTTGGTGGGCGGGGCTAGCTGTACCCAGAGAGGCTGAAATAGAAATCATGTGGGGATGTTGTTGGTGGGCAGGGCTAGCTGTGCCCAGAGAGGCTGAAATAGAAATCATAGCTTTTGCTTTGTTCAGATGAAACACTAAAACTTCTTTTTCACATTGTGACATTGACTATCAAGATAAAGAAACATATGATACAAATCTAACTTTGGGAGAGATCCTGTTGAAAAATGAGACACTGTAAAACTATCCCCAGAATATTTGCATTAAAAATGAACAGCTTTATTGAGCATTTGTTTGAGATTTTTATTTGCAATGCCTTATTTTTCAAAAATACCCAAACAACCAAACAAAACAGTTATTAGTTATGACTTGTTGACAAATGTAAGGAATTGAGACATTTCAAATACGTTAGGTAAAAATGCCCTATCAATATGTTGTCCTTAAGCAAAAACAAACACACACCAATATAGGCTCTAGGAAGTAGGCGATGTCAACATAAATTAAAATACAAATGTCATCCATCTTTATTGACATGGAGACAGGAATCCTGCCCTATATATTTATCTAGACCATGACGCAACTGTCAGTCACTAAAAGTACACCACATTTCATTAATTATTCATACTCATGTACGAAAATCATTTTCATTTCAATTTTAAAATAACCAAATTATACACAAAAAATTGCTTCAGTAAGGGATGTACCATTAAACTGGAAGGGGGGCCTTGGTTTTTTGTTTTGGCAAGAGAAAAATTTCTAAACAGAGCCCAGAAAAAATATTTATTATTTGAATGTGCCATGACAGAATTTTTATTTTTTGAAGGCGTTACGACAGAATATTCTTTTAATGAAAAACCCAAGACCCCCCTGTCTAGTTAAATAGTCGGTCCCTAATATAGTTAAAAATTTCAACGAATATTACGACAGAATATTCTTTAAACAAGAGGCTCCCAGGAGCCTAAATTGCTCACCTGGTCTTGATGTCAACCCTATATTTTGAAGAGCTAAATGAGCTGAACATTTAAGCAAGCAACAGTTTTTTTTTAATCTACTATAGTTTTCATTCTATATGCCAAAAACACGAAAAAAACGTTATTTTAGGGGCCGTACCCCTATAAGGGGTCATCTGACAACTTCAACCCTATGGAGACTTTTGTAGAGCTTTATGCACTGAACATTTAAGCAAGCAACAGCTTTTCTCTATCTGCTATAGTTTTCATTCTATAGGCCAAAAACATGAAAAAGGTTATTTTAGGGGCCATAACCCCTATTAAGGGTCATCAGACGACTTCGATCCTATGGAGACTTTTATAGAGCTAAATGAGCTGAACATTTAAGCAAGCAACAGCTTTTCTCTATCTGCTATAGTTTTCTTTCTATAGGCCAAAAACGTGAAAAAACATCGTTTTAGGGGCTGTAACCCCTATAAGGGGTCATCTGACAACTTCGACCCTATGGAGACTTTTGTACAGCTAAATTAGCTGAACATTAAGCAAGCAACAGCTTCTCTCTATCTGCAATAGTTTTCATTCTATAGGCCAAAAACATGAAAAAACATTATTTCAGGGGCCGTAACCCCTATAAGGGGTCATCTGACAACTTCGACCCTATGGAGACTTTTGTAGAGCTAAATGAGCTGAACATTTAAGCAAGCAACAGCTTTTCTCTATCTGCAATAGTTTTCTTTCTATAGGCCAAAAACATGAAAAAACATCGTTTTAGGGGCCGTAACCCCTATAAGGGGTCATCTGACAACTTCAACCCCCGAAGAGCTAAATGAGCTGAACATTTAAGCAAGCAACAGCTTTTCTCTATCTGCAATAGTTTTCATACTATAGGGCAAAAACATGAAAAAACGCTATTTTTCACCTTATAGGGGTCATCTGACAACTTGGACCAAATGGAGACTTTTGTAGAGCTTTTAATGCTGAAGCAGTAGAGTGGCATCAGATTTCATCTATCTCTTATACTTTTTGATTTACAAGCCAAAAACAGTAGTCTGACCCCCCTGGTCTATTTTTAGCAACGGCGGCCATGTTTTTCGACGAATCAAAAATCCCCACATCAGTTCTGTGAGGGATACCCTAAGGTACCATCAGACCAAATTTGGTTCGAATCTGTTCAGCCGTTTCAGAGGAGAAGAAGTTTGAAGAAAAGTTAACGACGACGACGACGACGACGGACGACGACGACGGACGCCAAGTGATGGCAATAGCTCACATGGCCTTTGGCCAGGTGAGCTAATGAAAAACCCAAGACCCCCCCTGTCAAGTTAAATAGTCGGTCCCTAATATAGTTAAAAATTTCAACGAATATGTTAAAGGAATATCATCTAATTTTGTTTCTTTAAAAAATTATGCTACAAAGACAAGAAAAGCCCAGAGAGAAACTATCATAGAACTTAAAATTGACAAGTCACAAAGGCCTCAATCAGAAGAAGTTTTACCAAAATATTAAATCCATTTGCAACACTTTCATTATGCATGTTCTCAAGTAATTCTGAACTTCTGTGTTAAATTTCTGATTGGTAATCTTTAAAATGTGGGAGATTTATCAACAATCCCAAAAATTGTGGACAGAGTACAGACTTATTGACAAGTGAATAGATTAAGGCTCCAGGATGCAGGGCTGGTGGAGGGCTTAAATAAAGGCAGAATTCCTGAAAATAGTTGTTTTCATAATTTGCATACAGAAGTGGTCCTATCTATGAGTCGAAAAACATGGCCGCCGTTGCTAAAAATAGACCAGGGGGGTCAGAAAGATAAAAAAATATTCTCCCCAGTTTCAACATTTCTAAAAAACTAAATCAAAACACAAAGAATGTAAGAGCTGTCAGAGACAGTTTGATTAATGATTACTTTACACTAGGAAATATGTAAATTACATAAACATATAAACCAGCAGACTTCACTTGGAAGAAAGCTGATACAGCCCAGCTGATAAGTCTATCTCACAACAGGGGAACATCTCAAAATGTGGTGGGTTGGAAATGGAATGGAATTGTAATGACAGCAACAGGAAGTAGAGGTCCTTGAGGAAGGCTGATATTTATCCAGCTGATAAGTCTATCACAACAGGGGAACATCTCAAAATGTGGTGGGAAGGAAATGGAATAGAATTGTAATGACAGCAGCAGGAAGTAGAGGTCCTCCAGGAAGGCTGATATTTATCCAGCTGATAAGTCGGTTCATTCTCATTTATCCAACTTTTTTAAAATTTGGTAGTACAGGAAAAAAAATTAAAGTTGGATAAGTAGGATCAAAGGCAATTAGGAACAAAGGAACTTTAATTAGAGATTGGGTTGTGTGTAAGGTCAAACTGTAACAGGAAATTTTGTCCATTTCGACAATAAGAATTTCATTGCTTTTTAAAAGTTAACTATTTGAAATTGGCTAAGTAAAATAAAAAAAATCTATTTATAAATCTGAACCAGTTTTTGATACTAGTAGATAAACATGGATACTATTGTTCTAACAAAAAATGAATGATTTTTTGTTTAACTTTCAAGTAAAACTAAAGTCATAAACGAAACTTGTTCTATCTATCTTCTGATGATGAATGACAGTGAGGAAAAGTAAATTTCAGTTTCTGATGTTCAAAGTATTTATTTTTTAACATGTTAAGCCAAAATTAAGAAATTTTACAAAAAGTTTAGGGTCTTAACTTTCAGCAGAATAAGTAAGAAAAAATGATTTTTTTTCTAGATTTTTAGCTCACCTAGACCAAAGGTCTATGTGAGCTTTTACCATCACTTGGCGTCCATCGTCGTCGTCGTCGTCGTCTGTTGTCTGTCGTCCATTGACAATTTTTCAAAAATTTTCTCCTCTAAAACTACTGATCAGAATTTAATGAAACTTGGTATGAATGATCTTTAGGGTGCAACAAAATTGTGTTTCGATTTTTGATTCGTCGAAAAACATGGCTGCCGTTACTAATAATAGACAAGGGGGGTCAGACTACTGTCTTTGGCCTGTAAATCAAAAAGTATAAGGGATAGATGAAATCTGATGCCACCCTGCTACTTAAGCATCGAAAGTTTTAATAAAGTCTCCATTTGGTCAAAGTTGTCAGATGATCCCTTATAGGGGTTACAGCCCCTTAAAGGTGAAAAATAGCGTTTTTTTCATGTTTTTGGCTTATAGAATGAAAACTATTGCAGATAGAGAAAAGCTGTTGCTTTCTTAAAAGTTCAGCTTATTTAGCGCTACAAAGTTCTTCATAGGGTCGACATTAAGACCAGGTGAGCGATTCAGGCTCCTGGGAGCCTCTTGTTTTAATCAAAGATAAAAAAAAGACTATAGCCTCTAAAACCAAACCAAATTTTTTACCCTTACTTTTTTTGTGCAAAAAGACATGACCATACTTTTGATGTTAAAAAAATCAAGTCCAGATAAAGTGAAAAAACTCAAACAACTGTATAGCTACTTTTCGTATATCAGTATGTGCTCAAAATTTGAATTGTTCCAAACAAATTTAGTTTTTTTGTGGGAAAAATAAAAGTATTTGCTTTCTTTCTTTCCTTTTTATTTTAATTCTTATTTGCTTTACTATATATATGGATGAGTATAGGATTTGATGTACATTCAGGCACAGGGTAAACATTTTTTATTATAACCAAGTACATTTGCACAATTCAGAAAAAAAAACCAAATTGAACATTTCAGCTAAGTTTATTTTTCTTTTCACAGATAAAATAATAATAATTGAAATATAATGATGATATAAGTTTTTTTCTTACTTTGGAAAAAAACAGAAAAATGAAAATTATTTTAATAAGTAAATAACTTAAATTCTTTTTTACATTTTCAATCCCATTATTTTTTTTTCTGTTTCAATTCCGTAAAACTAGTACCATATACTTGCATTTTCTAATAACTTGTAATTTGGAACAAATTTACTGTCATAATTTCTTCATAGCACCCTATAATCTCTTAAATAAACAACCCAACAGGTGAACAAAATCAAAGTTGGATAGATGGGAATACCTATTTTTAAAAAGTTGGATAAATGGGAAGACACCGATAAGTCTATCACATCAGGGGAACATCTCAAAATGTGGTGGGTAGGAAATGGAATGGAATGACAGCAACATAAGTAGAGGCCCTTCAGGAAAGCTGATATTTACCCAGCTGATAAGTCAATCACAATAGGGGAACATGCTAAAATGTGAGGAAAGGGATTGGAATGGTTATGTAACCTCCAGCAATAGAACAGGAAGAACATGTTCTAGTTGATATCTGATATAATCGAGCTTAAATAATGATGGCAAAGGGGCTACTGTAAATAATGGTAGATTGTAAAGTAAGTTAACTAAGACCAAAATTAAAATTTCTGAAGATTGCTGTCAAAGTAAAAAAACAAGACTAAACTACCTTTCATATAAGCAAAAATTCGTCAAATTTTTGAAAGTGTATCAAAACTTAACAAGATGTACAGCCCATATTTTACAGTGTTCCACACTTTACCAGCTGACATAAGCATCATCTTGGGAAGTTGTGTTTTCTTGGCATCTTTGCCATCAAAAAGCAATTAGATCTTTGAACTAAATGATAACTTCTGTTATCTGAGTCTTAAAACAGCATCAAAATAGAAGCAGAAAAAGAGGAAATAATTGACTGAGTACACAAGCTATAAACTTAATGTCTTCTTACAAAGGTTGGGGGAATTCTTGGTGAGGGAAATGGTGGGTCATTAAAGGTAATTATAATGAAACTGGGTACAGAACCCAATTATAATGATGAAAGGTCACATGTATCTAAGTCAACGAATTTAATCAAGAAAACTTATAAAATAATTGTCATAATGATTTAACATTTAAAGATCTATTCAAGTTACGGATTACAATTATATATATCAACCCCATTTTACTGGTTATGAAAAATAGGTATAAACATAAGGCATTTTAGAAATTGTATGATGTAAATCATAAGATGAGTAAAAAAGCAGAAGCATTTTAATGTCATTTCTGAAGATTTATAATAATATCTAGTTTTGTGTATCATTCATGACTAGTTTTATAATCTAACTTGTCAATCACATGAGGTTTCAGGCTAAATAAAGTTGTTTTACTGAGCTGTGTAGCTGGTAAAATAAAAGATTTAATACAATGTAAAACAAGGTGAAAGTATATCTTTACCATAATAGCCCAAAAGCAAATACAATGGTCCTGACATGGTACAGACATTCAATAGAAATGAGAGAAAACATGAATAATCCTAGACAAGAATAAGAGAAGTTGTCAATCAGGCACATTTCTTTCAAAGGGGTATAACTCTAACAAAACTGTTAACTAGTCCATTCAGAATTGTAGGCTAAAGAATGCTGACAAGAATGTGAAACATAAACTCGTGTATAGAATAATACTCAACGTTTCCATGTTTCTAAGACTTACTGGTCAGAAGATCAACTAGAGATGAACTTAGTGAATAACTATGGTGTATATAAGCTTACAAAACCTACCTGCAGATAAATGGCCATAGGATCCACTAGCACTGGAGCTACGTGAATTACTTTGGTGTATATAGGGAGTGAAGTGGAGTGAACCTTCAGAACTTCTAGTAAGACTCTGTATATCTAAGTAATCCGAGATCGGTGAGTGAGAGAGGGCTCGCTTTCTACTGTTTTTACCAAGACCAACTATACTGGGGCGAGGACTGGTCAAACGAGAACCTGAAATACAATCGTCATTATAATATTAATTCAATTATCATTTTAGCAGAAAATTTAACCAGATTCAATTCATATTGCAAATCATTAAAATAAGAGAAAAGCTTTTCACTAGATATTACATGAACATTCTTCTTAAATAATTAACTTAAATGGTAGAGGATGAATGTGTATTAATGTAATACATTTCTGTATTATGAAATATGCTTTTTGGTTAACATTAAATTTCATATTTTCTTATTCTAATACGAATTTTGTTTTAATATATTTCACCCTTTTAACTACATAATGATTTTTGAAATTCCATATTTCAGCTCTTACAAATAATAATGGAAAAATAATTTTCTATTTATTTCTTGTTCAGATGGATTTAAAGCTCTTAATTTTGACTGAGCCAGGAACTGTGATGATGCCAGTACCAGGTTATATCAAACATGCTATGTACATTTTGTGAATAAAGGTTGATAAATAAGATTCTTACTTTCTACAGAACCAGGAAGTGTGATGCTGCCACTTCCAGGAGTAGGGGGGATATCAAACATGCTCCGCCCACTTTGTGAGGCATGACTAGGTGGGTAATCTCCATAAAGAGACCCTGGGCCACTTGGATAACCTGAAAATATAAAGAAAGAGAATATAAAGCACTGTGAATGTACTCTGAAGTTGTTACATAAATTTGTGAAAAGCCATTTTCATGGATTGGAAATAAGATAAACCAGGGGTTGCACTCAGTAGTGCTATGGACACCCCCACTGGACTATTCAGGAACAGGAAGTAGATGTGCAACTGACCTGGGAAGGAAAGGCATGATACAACTCATGATATCATGCTAAAGTTGTATACATGTACCAAATTTGAAATTTATCCCTTGAAAGGAAAGCAAAGAAATCTGTTACAAAAGTTTGTTACAGACGAACAGATAGACAAAGCAAGGATAGACGGACAAGGTGATTGCAATATAGCCCCCTCTCTTACGAATAGGGGTTTTTAAGTCCATGATAATATAATTCTTAGACTTTCATCTAAATTTCTTAATAAATGTGTCAAAGTCAAAATTGGCCGGATTTCTTTAAACAGGAAGTAGGTGAGCGACAGACCTGAAATCGAATCCAATGTCATGGGACCCCACCATGATGCTGTATACCAAATATCAAGGGGCTATGATTTATAGTAGTTGCTGAGAAAACTGTTACACAAATTTTACATCGCCCATATGCTGCCTGACATTCACCAATGTTAAAATCCAGATTTTTCACTCCGTGAAATCTGGCCAAAAATATGGGGTGGGTGGACAGGCAAAATTTATTTTCAAATTTTTTATCCTTTTTGATAAAATATGCTGCCATTTTAACAGAAATTGACCAAAAATTGACATAATATGCCTACAATAAAAAAAATAAATGTTTTTGAGGGGGCTTAAAAAAAAACAGGACGGTAAGGGATGAGAATCTAGGATATTTTTTATTTATCATAGAAACCGCTGCAAAATTGCTTATTCATTGACCAGAATTCCTTTTAACTTTATCAGGAAATCCCATGTTATGAGAGCCAATGCTGATGTTGTATACCAAATATCAAGAGGCAGACATTATAAGTTGCTAAGAAAACGGTCACAAAATCTTTTTCACAACCTGCCCACTGCTTGATCTCCATGAAATATGACCTAAAAGATATTATGTGGAGATAAAAATTGTTGTTGACACATTTCAACAGTTATAAGATTCTTTATGCGCTAAATAATTTTTTTTTAAAACATGAGATGGTTTTATACAAAAATATCAAAATTTACCTTATTTAATTCAAGCAAAAATAACTAATCTCAAAGGCTGTAAGCTTTGGACAAATGCAACTTCTATGAAGATGTATAGATATACAAATGTATATAGAACCCATTTATTAAAACTTGATCATGAATCCCAATAGTTGTTACAATGTTTATTGTTAAGCATGTGTTTCAATTCTTTTAGTGCAATAAAATGAAAGCTTTACAAACAGTGAGACATTATATTCATAGCAAAACACACAGTGACAAATATCCTCCAACCAAACTTGTCAAGCTCCTGATAGAACATATTATTCTAAGCACCATATTGGTAAAACAAGAGTTTGAATGGTATATTTTAGGGATTTCCTGGTTTAAGAAAGCTAGTCTTATTAGACCAAGTTATAATTTTACTTACCCCCAAAGAACATATAGCCAACAGCAACATTCAAAATATGTGTAAAGTTAGACCAACAAACAAAATATGCAAAAAATATTCTTATTATATCAATTATATTCATAATACTAGTCAGAGTTTGAAGCTCTCTGTATAGAAGTTGGGCTTTATTGACAAAAAAGTATAATCTCCACAAATATCTTCCAGTACTGAATTATAAAATGTATAAGGTAACTAAGATATAAACATAATACATAAAGTTTGGGAAATCTGCTGAAAATTGCAACATAAGAGCACTAAAATGGATGTTCACTCATACAAAATTTGAATTGTCAACAACACATTCAACACATAGTTTAAACATATTTATTTATCCTGGATTGGGAAACAAGCTTAGTGCTTTTGTTGATCCCTCATCAGCAAGCAGATTGCCAATGTGGCCTTTGTAGTGCCCCCCCCCCCCATTGAGCTTACTCTTATCGAACTCTACAAAGGGGATTTTAACATGCATGGGGTATTGCTTGGGATAAAGAAATCTTAGTTGTTTTACAAACAATACAATGGTCTTTCTTACTTTTCAAAGACATTTAGAATCTGTTTTCTATTATTTACCTAAACTGACAAATAAAAAAAAGAGACTGCACTTCAAAAAGCATCATATGAGATTATAGCAATGTTTTATAACTTTTTTTGGTCTCACCTGGGTATCCAAAAGTTTGGGACAATCTGGAGTATTCTAAGGAGAAATGGAAAGAATATGATTTAAATATCTTTTAAATAAAATTCAAACATATACAGTTCAAATCAGGCCTTTGAGGTATCTATTTTCCAAGAAGCCAGTTTGAAGGTAATTCTAAAAATCAAACATTTTTTATGCATTTACATGGTTTTAATTCATTGCAAAAGTGTCACCCTAAGATTTGTAATTTCCTAAGTATTTTCTCAAATATACAATTACAGTTAGTGAAGTATGTTTTTAAAAAGTTTTATAAACAGTCATATAACTCTGCCAAATTATATTCTAGAACAAAATCAATACCCAAGAGGCATTTGATAGGTGTATCTCAGAGGCAGAACCCCTTCCATCTAGGGTTCTAGGTAAAAAAAAAACCTCTTTTCTAAATTTTGTGGATCCTCTCCTACATCTCCTTAATAGATACTGGGAAGAAGAGCAAGCACATTTGTACATATACTTTTTTACAACTTTTTGGAAAAATCTTATTCTGTTGCTATGACAACCTACCTTGATCTAATAAAGCTTGTCTGTATCTATTGTAATCTGAAAAAGAAATCGAATATGTTGACCTTCACCTTCATATCACATAACCAAACTTTAACCTGATGAAAGCCCCTCCAAAACATCTAATCCATAGAAGCAAGACTAATAAAAATTTTGAAAGATGGAAGTACACCTACTCAAGGTGTAATTTTACAGTATTATATGAGCAAAGACAATGTCTGTAAAAAAGAGCAGTATTACTTGTGACCTTGACCTAAACCTGATTTAACCCACCAATACTTTTGAAATGCCCCAACCAAGTCAGAGCCATTGCCATCTTCCATTTATTTTGTATATCTTTGCCTTCTGACATCTGAGAATGGTCATCCCAGTTTGGTAGTGTTATTACCTTTATATCTACTTTGACATACCTTGCATTGTATGAGGCATTTCTGAGGCACTTACCAGGTAAACTAGCAGGACTATAGCGTCTTTGTCCTAGAGGACCCTGTTGATAGTAGCTACGATGAAGTTGTTCTAGATGAATACGAGCTGCGAGATTTGTGACTGGTTCACCGGGTGATAGCTGACTTCTCATACTAAGTAAAGACACATCGGAGTGAGAGGGACTGGTAGCAAGGCTGTAAAATATCAAAATAAAAATTAATGGGAGATAACTCTTAGGGCTGACTTCTCATTCTTAGTAAAGACATATAAGAGTGACAGGGACTGGTTGCAAGGCTATAAAACATTGCAAAAGAATGCATGAAACTCCCACAAAAGTTTGGTAAACAACTCCAAAATCTCATCTGTTAAAATCATAGCCTAAGGCAATTTTTTGAAACAAATGTGAGTGTTTTGTGACCTTGTACTTTGACCTACAAGACCCATTTCTTTAAACATCAGTTTTTATCAAAATTCCTTTGTGTTACTTGAACCTATTTTTTTGATATCCCAAATTTTATACTTTTGCAAGTTAAATGTGACATTGAATTTTGGCATATGAGACCCTTACTCAATATCTATCTTTTTTGGTGGGAATAGCTTTCAATTATAAAAGTTTCTCTGTAATGTTATAGTTAGGAATGGGATGTTTCTCTTGTAATAACCACATGTATTTTGGTCAAGAAGTTTTTTTTCTGTTGTTATTCAATGTGTATATAAAAATTCTCAAATTCATCTATATTCTTGCCATGTGTGAAAAGTAATATAGTGATGGTCAGAAATTTTCTATACACACAAAAAAATTCTGAATAATCTTACACCCAAACACCTGTCCAAACCAAATACAAAAGGATGGAAGCAAGTAAAAATACCTACCCAGGAATGGGGTGATGATATGGTGATGGGGGCGGCCAATGATATCGTCCTTCCAGAGTCCCAGAACTTAGAGGTAATGGTGGGTTGATGGGGTATGGTATGTGGTAAGGCAGGTTAAAACCTACAAAAAATATAACATATTGTGAAAAATCAGTCATCAGAGGTTGGAAGCTGATGGGAAAAAGTATATGATAAAGTAATTTGTTTGACCTTGACATTCCTCGGCTATAAAACCCTTGACATACAACATAACCATTTCCAGGTACTCTTTTTGCAAGAACAAACTGTCAGGTTAACCTTTAATATGAGATAGGCATTGCCTAAATGCGAGCACAGCAAAAATATAAGATGTCAATGAACAGTTTAATTGTATTTTTACATACCTTTTGAGTTGAAGAAAGCCCCCCCCCCCCTTATACCATGAAACTTCAAAGATGCATTCTCTTTTTGGCCCTCATATGACGGAGTTCCACGCCTCAATTGAGGAATAAAATTGTTTAGAATTCAGAATATAAGATCTAGAGGACCCAAAAATACATGGACACTTTTGATGCACTGTTTTGATTTATTTATTTTTATTTTAATCAGTTCATTTTCTAGAACGTTCAGTTTGAGACGAGGTATTTGGGGCGAAATAGTGTAAAAAAAGAAAATGTAAAATAATGAATAAAATTTGTTTTACTTAAAAAATGAAGTTACTCATCGACATCAGAATATTTTTCTCTTTGTTCTATATTTACAAAGAAAATTTTTGGAAGGCGATTAGCAAAATTGGTAATTTTTTTCAAATTCGCATCGAACCTGTGTGCACGTGAAATTGTGAGAAGCATATCCGGACGAAAAAAAATCAATATCAGCATTAGGCAAATTTTTTGCGGGAACTTGCTGTAGAGCTCTCCGCTCTTACAGGCACTTCGTGCCCGCTACGAGCTGTGCTCACTATAAGACTCAATTCGGATATTTTCATTCTATTTGAAGATTTTGAAACAATATAAAATCAAACATTGAGTCAAATGAAGCATACATCTATCACAAAGTACAATTTTACTTAAAGAAATGAAATTAAATCATAAATTATTAAGAACAACTGATTTGCATATAATGAATATCAATTAACCTAAATCAATCAATCAATCAATCTATAAATAGGTGAGGTGAGGAAATGTGTGACATATTGTACTTTTATGATGTTAGTATTTAGATGTTTCTATGTAGGGCTGCCAGGTAAAATACCAGACAGTCCCAAATACCGGCCTAGACAGGAGTACGTCTGAACCAATCTGTTCGACTTAATGGATAATTGGATTTAGGAAAATATTAAGGTGAATTCTAAAGATGGGTAAAACTTAAACCTAAAAGGAGGTTACATAATACACAATAACACCTGATGCATGAAGATATTTTTAACCAAATCTAAAATAATTTCTCTGACATAATTTAACTAGACATAAAGATATCAAAAACATAAGAAACTACATTTTCAAATTCATTAATTCAGGTGAGATTCAGACAGGGGCACACCCAACACGCACTCCCTCTAAAATTTGAAAAAAGTTTTTTGCAATACATAACTTTGATTTCCTCGCAAAATATCCCTATATTTTTCGAATTTTTTAACAGTGCATCCCTCTAACATAAAATCCTAGATCTGCCCCTGCAAGCTGTTCAATTATCTACACTGAGTATACCAAAGAGCAATGAAATTTTGTCATGCACATCTCAATATAGTGTACTTCCTTCATGTAAAGTTTCATCAAAATCCATTAAGAGGAAGGAGTTTTGCTTTTAAGATATGTGGACAGACTGTCATCACACCACAGAGATAGAGAGGATGATTCCTATATAGTCGCAAAGGGAATTGTGTAACCCATCTTACCTGGATACTGAGGATCAAATAGTCCATTTCTGGGGTCAATTAAGGGAGGGAATCCAAAGTAAGATGGAGGGAGTCGTGGGTCTCGTAAATCCCGTGGATCTCGAGGGTCTACATTGGGCGGATGTGGTGTCGGACCAACACCTCTATCAACTGTTTCGATCTCAGTTTCCCGGCTTTTTGAGGTAGTGGACGGCTCCTCATCAACTCTTGTCAGGTGACAGCTGGGCGGCCGACTAACCAGTAACGTTCTACGTGACTTCTGTAAGGATTCAGCTGAAATGAGAAAGAATTACATGTACAAAGTAATTGTAATGAACCAACAAATTATGATATACATTGTGGAAGTTGAAAGTGGACATTCTTGAGAAAAAAAAGTTTCATCCATCATGTCAATAAGGTGATGTTTCACATTTGGTTTTAGAAAGAAAAAAAAACAGGAATGATGTAAAAAAGAAATTATGGCCCATTGGCAACATTGAAATTCAACTTAAACCTGACTTGATTCAAACACTAATTGCTCCTCTGCTTTTATAGGTGGGGTATAAAAACTTATTAGGATTTAATGTAAGAGAATAAGATACTGGGTAGATTGCTTTGAGGAAGGCTGAAACATGTGAAACCAGTCAATTATTTAATTCCATGTTGTTATTTTCTTGGCTTTGCTGCCTGTGTTCCAAGGCTCAGTGTGAATAAGTGGGATTTTAATTATCGTTGTTGCCCAGGGAATTAGTTTACAAAGCTTTGGGCTCATCCTATCAGACAGTAATTAATGAGACAAGAGATAAATATCATCACCCTGTCTTCCACCTTTGGAAACTCACTTTTTAATACTCAGATTACCTTTATGGTGTTCTATTTAACAACACTTAGACTTATTATATTCACTGGAAACCCTCCTTTGTAATCTTACTCCAAGATCTAAATTAAACTCCAGATGTATGAGTCATGTTTAAATTTTTTACAATTTAAATTTTTGTACAATTCAAATGTCATTCATTTTGTGTTTTGTAAATTGAGCTTTATCATAACCGCCATCAAAACTGTTCAACAAAATATTAAAATTCAATTGAAAATATTTTGTAATTAATCTTGACACATGGCAGGAATTACATACCCAGTTTATATCAGGTTCAGTAAGGTAAACCATAGAAACATTTCAGGTTTTTTTTTATAACAATGGAACCCTAAACTAATCCAAAATCCAGTGCATAATTGGTTTGGTTAAAAAAAAATGGAGACCCTAGACTGAGATAAGCCTTCAGTCCATTGTATATTTATAATGTTGCTAAGAAAGCACTCTAGATAATGATTGACAAATGTGAAGGCTGCACTCAAAACATGACCACTAAACACTGATTTGGGAATACATGAAAAGACATTTTTAAAAGATCTTCAGAAACGTTTTTGGAGAAAGAGAAGCAAGGAACAAGAATCTACTATGAATATAGTACAAGACAATGAACATTGACTCATGACACAGTCATGTACCAGAGTTGAACAATTATTGCACTGAACATTTTTTAAATGTTTTCTATATTTCATTTATTATACATGCAAACCTCTCTGACAATCTTCATCTACAATGATAGCCAAGAAAGCATGATAACCCTGAACTGAAGTGTTTTCAAGCACCTTCATCTGTAGATCAGAAGCAACCCTAAGAGAAACCTTACACTTCAGACAGCAATGTGTTCACCATGGTAATATCACAATCACTTTGATCTATCAGAACAAAACATCTTTAAACATTTGTTCTCTGACAGTTCATTCAATTAGAGGTAAACTTAAACAACTTACACAAATACAAACAATATTTTTGATCCTCCCTGCAATTATTAAATTCCATGTGTCTATCATTAAAACAGTATTACAACAAATTGCATCAATTAGATCTCATCTGAGAGATAGCCTCTAGTCAATTTAAGATTGAAAGGTAAAATACATAGGCAGATTTGGAACCAACATGCCAGGCATGTCATGTCCCCTCCCATTTGACGGGAGAATTGAACAAGAGGCTCCCAGGAGCCTGAATCACTCACCTGGTCTTAATGTCAACCCTTTGAAGACTTTTGTATAGCTAAATGAGCTGAATGTTTAAGCAATAAAAAGCTTTTCTCTATCTGCAATAGTTTTCATTCCAAAGCAAAAAACACTATTTTTCACCTTTAAAGGGCCATAACCCCTTAAAGGAGTCATCTGACAACTTCGACCCTAAAAAGACTTTTGTAGAGCTAATTAAGCTGAACATTTAAGCAAGCAACATCTTTTCTCTATCTGCAAAAGTTTTCTTTCTTTAGGCCAAAAACACATTTTTTTGCCTTTAAGGGGCCGTAACCACTATAAGGGGTTATCTGGCAAATTTGACCCTATGGAAACTTTTGTAGAGCTAAATGAGCTGAACATTTAAGCAAGCAACAACTTTTCTCTATCTGCAATAGTTTTCATTCCATAGGCCAAAAAACACTATTTTTTGCCTTTAAAGGGCTGTAACCCCTATAAGGGGTCATCTGACAACTTCGACCCTATGGAGACTTTTGTAGAGCTAAATGAGCTGAACATTTAAGCAAGCAACAGCTTTTCTCTATCTGCAATAGTTTTCATTCTATAGGCCAAAAACACTATTTTTTGCCTTTAAGGGGCCGTAACCCCTATAAGGGGTCATCTGACCACTTCGACCCTATGGAGGCTAGTGTAGAGCTAAACCAGCTGAACATTTAAGCAAGCAACAGCTTTTCTCTATCTGCAAAAGTTTTCATTCTATAGGCCAAAAACTCTACTTTTTGCCTTTAATGGGCCATAACCCCTATAAGGAGTCATCTGACAACTTTGACCTTATGGAGACTTTTGTAGAGCTAAATGAGCTGAACATTTAAGCAAGCAACAGCTTCTCTCTATCTGCAATAGTTTTCATTCTATAGGCCAAAAACATGAAAAAATGCTATTTTTCACCTTTAAGGGGCCGTAACTCCCATAAGGGGTCATCTGACAACTTCGACTCAATGGAGACTTTGGTAGAGCTTTTGATGCTGAAGCAGTAGCGTGGCATCAGATTTCATCTATCTCTTATACTTTTTGATTTACAAGCCAAAAACAGTAGTCTGACCCCCCTGGTCTATTTTTAGCAACGGCGGCCATGTTTTTTGACGGATCAAAATACCGAACACAATTTTTGTGCAGGACACCCTAAGGATCAATCATATCAAGTTTGAAGAAATTCTGTTCAGCAGTTTCAGAGAAGAAGATTTTTTTAAAATTGTTAACGGACGATGACGACGACGACGACGACGACGGACGCCAAGTGATGGTAATAGCTCACATGGACCTTCGGTCCAGGTGAGCTAATAAAAGAAGAAGTCCCAGAAGATTCTTTTAAATTGTGCCCCCTCTATGTTTGAAAATTTCTTGATCCGCAAGATAATTAATAAAAGAATTTATTGACAAAATTGGTATCAAACCAATGTAAAACACTAGAATGCAAAAAAAAGAAATGAAATCACAGATGCCAATTCAGCCTTCCCTTCAAGGTACATTATGTTCCAAAAAAATAATTATTTTTAAATAACCCAAAATTCAAAAATAATTTTTAAAACTTTTTTACAACATTTCTGCATTTGGATTTATCCTAATTTCTATGAGTTGCTCCTCAACACCCCCTTTCATACACAATCCTTGGATGCCCCCGTTATATAATCAAACCAATGAAACTTGAATTAAGATACTCAATGTACTTTTTCTTTATCAATAAAATGCACAGATGCATATCAAACATGAACAGCGTCTATCAGAGGGAAACAACTAGAAACATTTGCACTTAATTCCAAAACTATAGAAAAATGCTAGAACATTTGATTTCAGAATTTAAAATGATTTTTTCATAATAATGCAAATAGATGATAATAAGCTATATATTTAAAAAAAAAAACAGACCAAAAAAACATGCAATTTAAATTTATTAAAACAAAGGAAACTTTTAAAAATCATTTTTCTCATTATCCCCTAAAAAACATAAGACTTAAAAACCTCAGTAAAGAATTTCATTTCCTGTTTAATTATTATTAATACCATTTCCTTCTCTCTAATAATAACATATGTCTGGTTTATTGCTGTTTTATTAGATTCATGTGTTTTGTGTAATGTCAGCCATTATATTAAATGCCAGAAATGTTTTTATTTGTGTCAAGCCAGATTAACCGGAATACTGAATGATCATTGGCTATACCCTCGCTTTGAATAATATGTTACAATGAAATTAGTGATCTGACACTTGCTCTACAGAGGAGATACATATAGGATTGTTGCCAAGATCTCTTATCATATATAAGACATCCTGTTCCCTTCTAGATGAATCCTTACAGACAATTATGCAAAGGACAACTAGGCACTGGGTCCTTTTGCTCAAGTTATCCTTTGCTTTGTTAGATACTTTGTTTGCCAGTCCCCACTAATCTGTCCCTGTTCTGATGTTTAATTCCAAAGTTCTGGACAGTCTATTTACCAACCAGATAGGACCACCAGACACCATGTCCTCATGGTTAGATATATCTACAGTAAGAATTGCACCCCTTCCTCCCTCTCTAGCTCCTAATCATCTTAGGGACCCCTAAACTTTAACAAGCCCTCTATGTTGGTCCACCAGACACTATGTCCTCATCCCATAGTAACAACTACCTCTAAAGCTCCTAAACATCTAGAGACTCCTAAACTTTAACAGACCCTCTATGTTGGTACATAGGACCACCAGACACCATGTCCTCATGTTAAGACATATCCCACAGTAAGAGACATCATTAATCATTTCACCTGTCAAAATCTATTACTTAACTTTCTTACAATAAGGAAATATAGTACAAACTTTGTAATGCTAAAGACTTACAATAAGGGCTAAGTGAGGGAGTTGCCTTCATGTAACATTATAGAGGGTTTTTTTCTATATAAAAATGTATATTATAGAAGTAATAATGTTCTCATTGAACTTGTTATATTAGCCCACACCCCAGACAATAGCAGTCCCACTGAGGTTTAAAAATTGTTTTCAGGGCATATACTGGTTTAACCCAATTCCGGTGGTCAAAAAGTTTGGCGCTTAATAAAACCTACAGCTGAACCAGATCCTATTTCTTAGTTTTAAATACTTGTAGGGGGTATATCTAAGTGTTATTATTTTCAATAAAATTTATACATATGCTTATTCTTACTAATTAAATATTTGAAAGAACTGTGGAGGTCAACGACCGATACTGTTGTTTTTGTTTAACCTGCTTCCGGTGCAAAGGCAAATTAAAGTATGGAGGTCCAGAGAGGTCATGAAATGCTATTAAACAAAGTCATTTGTGAATGACGTGTAATAGATGAACTTTTAACAAGAAAATACATGAATGTTCAAATTAGTTATGTACAATGAGGATAATAAAATGCATCGCCTCTCCTTACAACATTGACGTTGCTACAAAATTTAAGATGTGTCCAGTGATCACATGTTGGATTGTCACACTTTGCCCATTTTACAAAGACAAGAGTCCCTGCTTGTACCAGTCTGTGTATTTCATCGGGTGACCTTTAGTAAAATATTTGGCTTTTTAAAATTTTATTAAATCATAATGTTTGATATATAATAGATGCAATATGCAAATAACATGTAATTACTTTTTTTATGTTTTTTTTTCAAAAATATATTTTTTGCTCATTTTTACTACTGTGGCTTTCCATAGTTTCTGACCGGCAGTCTGACGTCGACCTATCACGTGATTGTTGTCAGGAACGCTTTCAATACTGCAGACGATATTTCAATAGTTTTTTCAGAATTTGATGATCAAATTATGCATTAAAGTTGTTTATTGTATTAATGGCATACAAGCATTGTAAGACTAATCGCAAAATTACAACAATAGGCTATTAAGTATCAAAATACTTACAAATTATCCTTTCTACGAAATATGCATATGTATGTAAACAGTATGTGACCTGACCTAGTTGACGTAATGACCGGGAGGCACGCGCACCTGCTTGATTTCCGTAAAATCGGAAAAAAACGAATACACCGGAAACAGGTTTACACCGGAATGAGGAGAAAGGAGTATACTGTTTTACTTGACTCTCCTGCTGAATTTGAAATATAACAGTGGTAATTATTCTTTCAAAAGTTTGATATTTTTTTTCACATGTATTAGTACAGAAAAGGCAAATCTAATGCCTGTGACAAGTTGTTGTTCACAAACATGAAAATGGATGTGACCCTCTTAGGTGTGTGCATTTACATTTCTTTCAAGTTATGAAATAGTTTTTTTCTCCATTCACACCTCAGGGCTGGTAATCCTAGCTGACAAATCTTAAATTAGTTTAGATTTCTTATCTTGATAGGCAGTCTCATTTCTTTCCATCTTAAACAAACCACATTTAAACCTTTAAAAAATATATTTATACCTTTACAAAAAACATCATTTCTAAATAATAATGCTCCAACAGGTCTAGTAGCATAGCTAACTGTTTACCGCCTTTTTCATAATATATAAAAAATATTGCTGATCCTAGAAAGTTATTTTCTACCTAGTTTTTGCTGTAGACTATTTTTATCGAGATTTATGTTGTAAGAAAGCCGTAACCCATCCATCACGATGACACATTGGTATCTACACCTTTATGGAAATTAACGATTAATCATACACCAACTAAAGACTTTTATTCCTTATAAACTTTCTACTGCTAGCTAACAACAGTAAACTATGGTCAAACACCAACTAAAGACTTTTATTCCTAATAAACTTTCTACTGCTAACAAACAACAGTAAACTATGGTCATACACCAACTAAAGACTTTTATTCCTTATAAACTTTCTACTGCTAGCTAACAACAGTAAACTATGGTCAAACACCAACTAAAGACTTTTATTCCTTATAAACTTTCTACAGCTAGCTTGCAACAGTAAACTATGGTCATTCACCAACTAAAGACTTTTATTCCTTATAAACTTTCTACTGCTAGCTAACAACAGTAAACTATGGTCATACACCAACTAAAGACTTTTATTCCTTATAAACTTTCTACTGCTAGCTTGCAACAGTAAACTATGGTCACATACCAACTAAAGACTTTTATTCCTTATAAACTTTCTACTGCTAGCTTTCAATAGTAAACTATGGTCATACACCAACTAAAGACTTTTATTCCTTATAAACTTTCTACAGCTCGCTTACAACAGTATACTATGGTCATTCACCAACTAAAGACTTTTATACCTTATAAACTTTCTACTGCTAGCTAACAACTAACAACAGTAAACTATGGTCATACACCAACTAAAGACTTTTATTCCTTATAAACTTTCTGCTGCTAGCTTACAACAGTATACTATGGTCATTCACCAACTAAAGACTTTTATACCTTATAAACTTTCTACTGCTAGCTAACAACAGTAAACTATGGACATACACCAACTAAAGACTTTTATTCCTTATAAACTTTCTACTGCTAACTAACAACAGTAAACTATGGTCATACACCAACTAAAGACTTTTATTCCTTATAAACTTTCTGCTGCTAGCTAACAACAGTAAACTATGGTCATACACCAACTAAAGACTTTTATTCCTTATAAACTTTCTGCTGCTAGCTAACAACAGTAAACTTATGGTCATACACCAACTAAAGACTTTTCCTTATAAACTTTCTACAGCTCGCTAACAACAGTAAACTAGGGTCATACACCAACTAAAGACTTTTATTCCTTATAAACTTTCTACTGCTAGCTTACAACAGTAAACTATGGTCATACACCAACTAAAGACTTTTATTCCTTATAAACTTTCTACTGCTAGCTAACAACAGTAAACTATGGTCATACACCAACTAAGACTTTTATTCCTTATAATAAACTTTCTACAGCTCGCTTACAACAGTAAACTATGGTCATACACCAACTGAAGACTTTTATTCCTTATAATAAACTTTCTACAGCTCGCTTACAACAGTAAACTATGGTCATACACCAACTGAAGACTTTTATTCCTTATAAACTTTCTACTGCTAGCTAACAACAGTAAACTATGGTCTTACACCAACTAAAGACTTTTATTCCTTATAAACTTTCTACTGCTAGCTAACAACAGTAAACTATGGTCATACACCAACTGAAGACTTTTATCCCTTATAAACTTTCTACTGCTAACTAACAACAGTAAACTATGGTCATACACCAACTGAAGACTTTTATTCCTTATAAACTTTCTACTGCTAACTAACAACAGTTAACTATGGTCATACACCAACTGAAGACTTTTATTCCTTACAAACTTTCTACTGCTAACTAACAACAGTTAACTATGGTCATACACCAACTGAAGACTTTTATTCCTTATAAACTTTCAACTGCTAACTAACAACAGTAAACTATGGTCATACACCAACTAAAGACTTTTATTCCTAAAACTTTCTACTGCTAACTTACAACAGTAAACTAGGGTCATACACCAACTAAAGACTTTTATTCCTTATAATAAACTTTCTACAGCTTGCTTACAACAGTAAACTATGGTCATACACCAACTAAGACTTTTATTCCTTATAAACTTTCTACAGCTAGCTTACAACAGTAAACTATTGTCATACACCTACTAAGACTTTTATTCCTTATAATAAACTTTCTACAGCTCGCTTACAACAGTAAACTATTGTCATACACCAACTTAGACTTTTATTCCTTATAATAAACTTTCTACAGCTCGCTTACAACAGTAAACTATGGTCATACACCAACTAAGACTTTTATTCCTTATAATAAACTTTCTACAGCTCGCTTACAACAGTAAACTATGGTCATACACCAACTAAGACTTTTATTCCTTATAAACTTTCTACAGCTAGCTTACAAGAGTAAACTATTGTCATACACCAACTAAGACTTTTATTCCTTATAATAAACTTTCTACAGCTCGCTTACAACAGTAAACTATGGTCATACACCAACTGAAGACTTTTATTCCTTATAATTAACTTTCTACAGCTCGCTTACAACAGTAAACTATGGTCATACACCAACTGAAGACTTTTATTCCTTATAAACTTTCTACTGCTAGCTAACAACAGTAAACTATGGTCATACACCAACTGAAGACTTTTATCCCTTATAAACTTTCTACTGCTAGCTAACAACAGTAAACTATGGTCATACACCAACTAAAGACCTTTATTCCTTATAAAATTTCTACTGCTAGCTAACAACAGTAAACTATGGTCATACACCAACTAAAGACTTTTATTCCTTATAAAATTTCTACTGCTAGCTAACAACAGTAAACTATGGTCATACACCAACTTAAGACTTTTATTCCTTATCAACTTTCTACTGCTAGCTAACAACAGTAAACTATGGTCATACACCAACTAAAGACTTTTATTCCTTATAAACTTTCTACTGCTAGCTAACAACAGTAAACTATGGTCATACACCAACTAAAGACTTTTATTCCTTATAAACTTTCTACTGCTAACTAACAACAGTAAACTATGGTCATACACCAACTTAAGCTATCTAACATCATACACCAACTAAAGACGTTTATTCCTTATAAACTTTCTACTGCTAGCTAACAACAGAAAACTATGGTCATACACCAACTAAAGACTTTTATTCCTTATAAACTTTCTACAGTAAACTATGGTCATACACCAACTAAAGACTTTTATTCCTTATAAACTTTAAACATTAAACTATGGTCATACACCAACTAAAGACTTTTATTCCTTATAAACTTTCTACTGCTAGCTAACAACAGTAAACTATGGTCATACACCAACTAAAGACTTTTATTCCTTATAAACTTTCTACTGCTAACTAACAACAGTAAACTATGGTCATACACCAACTAAAGACTTATATTCCTTATAAACTTTCTACAGCTCGCTTACAACAGTAAACTATGGTCATACACCAACTGAAGACTTTTATTCCTTATAAACTTTCTACTGCTAACTAACAACAGTAAACTATGGTCATACACCAACTAAAGACTTTTATTCCTTATAAACTTTCTACTGCTAGCTTACAACAGTAAACTATGGTCATGCACCAACTAAAGACTTTTATTCCTTATAAACTTTCTACTGCTATCTAACAACAGTAAACTATGGTCATACACCAACTGAAGACTTTTATTCCTTATAAACTTTCTACTGCTATCTAACAACAGTAAACTATGGTCATACACCAACTAAAGACTTTTATTCCTTATAAACTTTCTACTGATAGCTTACAACAGTTAACTATGGTCATACACTAACTAAAGACTTTTATTCCTTATAAACTTTCTACTGCTAGCTTACAACAGTAAACTATGGTCATACACCAACTAAAGACTTTAACTCCATACATTGTATAAACTTTATACTGCTATCTAACAACAGTAAACTATGGTAGTACACCAACTAAAACATTGTATAAACTTTATACTGCTATCTAACAACAGTAAACTATGAAATACTGCTATCTAACAACAGTAAACTATGAAATACTGCTATCTAACAACAGTAAACTATGAAATACTGCTATCTAACAACAGTAAACTATGGTCATACACCAACTAAAGACTTTAACTCCATACATTGTATAAACTTTATACTGCTAGCTAACAACAATAAACTATGGTCATACGCCAACTGAGACTTTTATTCCTCATAAACTTTATACTGCTATCTAACAACAGTAAACTATGGTCATTCACCAAATAAAGACTTTTATTCCTTATAAAATTTCTACTGCTAGCTAACAACAGTAAACTATGGTCATACACCAACTAAATACTTATATTCCTTATAAACTTTCTACTGCTAGCTAACAACAGTAAACTATGGTCATACACCAAATAAAGACTTTTATTCCTTACTGCTAGCTTATAACCATGACAACAATAAACTATGGTGCATACACCAATCAAGACTTTAATACCTTGTTCACACTACATTTTCATCACGCAATTATCGCGTATTGATTCTGGAAGAACTGTTCACATATAAATTACTTGTGGAATGATTCTGAAATCATAGTGTCATACCCATCGCGCGATCAAACCAACCAAACAGGTGGTTTACTCACGGGATCATTCCACATTATTGAAATCTGGAAGAAATGTGCTGCTTTCCATTGTGATTTTTTTAATTGCTTTTTGTTTATGTTTGTTGTGTCGGGTACACTTATTCCTCATCTCAATATCGTCTATGTCAATCTAGCTAGAAAAAAAATGCATTGACCTTGTGCGCATACTTCTCCAGATACAACGGAGGTAAATAGAAGCACATGTTTATTTCCAGCCATCCTTATAAAACACAGTGTTTTGCATCTACAGTGGTGTAGAATATTCAGTTTGTCAATAAACCTAGTGACATCTGGGCAGACGAAAGGGTAAAAGATATGTTGGAATTCTCATATCGAAATTCGGATGTATATAAGGATATTGCAGAAAAAATGAACGTTGAGGGAAGGCAACCTATTCAGCTGGCAACAAAAAATTAAAACATTAAGATCATCGTATATTCGTCATCATTGCGTATGTTATCTGAACATACATTCCAGATCGATTCCACATTTGAAAATAGAATGTGAACACACAAAACGCGATAATCACGCAACCAGTTCATTGTGTAATGAATCTAAATTATGATTGAGGAATATATGTGAACACGGTATTAGTCCTTTATAACAAAAATTATACTGCTAGATATAAAATTTCTCCTGGACTGGTAACTTTATGCTTATTATTAATCACTCTCCAGCTTGCAGTTTGCAAGTGTGGCTTTTGTAGTGAGCTTACTTTTATTGAACTGCACAAAGGGGTCTTATAAACATAAACATAAACATAAACATCATTTTATTCCAGATCAGGAGCCCACGAGGAGCAATAAGAGATTACAACAATGAGAGAAAGAACATAATTGATAGTTTAACAAATACAATCAACTTACACATAAAACATAGAATAGTATCTAATTTACAACATCTATTTTCAAAAACAAAAACAAAAAACACACCTTTTATTAAATGTTACTGTCAATGATAAATCTAGCAACAACATTTAAAATCTGAGTGTCTTCCAAAGTCAGTAAAAAAATGAATTTATTAAGAGTGTTTAGATTTGAAAAATTATGATATTTGTTTGAGACCAAATTAAATATATCAGCTCTTTTAACTTCAAAAAATTGACACAAGCATAAGAAATGAATTTCATCTTCAATATCTCCGGATGAACATTTTTGACAAATTCTTTGTGGTCTAGGAGTATTATTAAACCGGCCAGTTTCAATTTGTAATCTATGTGCAGAAATTCTAAATCTGCACAATGCCTTTCTCTGGTTAAAATCTTTAACACAATTAAGATAATTTTCAAAACAAAAATTATTTTTAAACTTCAAATAAGTAGAAAGCTTTCCATCAAGTTTATATGTGCATAATGATGATGGCTGTTGCTCTCCCCATACACAAGACAACCCAAAAAACTTCTATTTCTTATAAAAATTCTATTCTGTGATTAAAAACTTAGTTATGGTTACCAAAAAATAAAACAGTATAGCAAGCATTCTATAAAAAACAAAAATGAGATGTGGAATAATGCATTGTTTTTTCTATGATATTTATTTGTTGTTGTTTCTGTGTTTTTATGTCTTTTCTGGTCTTATTTTTTTCGTACCTTCAAACCTTAATCTGATGGTAACATGATGCAGAAAAAACTAAACAGTATCAAAATCATAACAGTTCCTATCAGCCCATAATGAATTGACTTATGCATTGACAACTAATATGAGTACCATTTCATTGTTAACAGAGTAAAAGTATGTGTACATAGGACCTCCCTGTCATACCCCACAAAACCTAGACACAGATATTCCTTAAATGTCTATGGTTGAAACAATATAAGACAAGGCCGATAAAGACATAAATCATTTACTGTCAGACATCTTGTCATAGTGGAATGGATTGTGTAAACCTGACAAAACATGTTGATTACTTTTAACTTTTTAAAATGTATGTTTCAGGACAACTTTTTAATTGAGATTATAACATTGCATTACTTTAAAGCTGCCTTTAATAATATTGAAACAGGACAAACAAAGAAATCCTGAGCACAGGCATTTATTTGAGGTTCCAATTGGCCATTCAATTGTCAAAAAGACAAAACCAGTAAACACAAATGAGAACAGCATGAAGAAACTGGCAACATTAAATTACACAATCACAACTGAATACAACTCAACAATGTGAACTCAAGATGTAAAAGAAAGTGAACACAGGTTCTCAGGAAGGGTAAGCAATTCCTTCAATCAACAAAAATGCAGGCTTCTAAGATAAAATCCTTTCTTAATTTGTCGGCAAAAATTGCAAATGCTGGTACCAAAAAAACATCAAGATTGATTGCACACTAATAATTTATTGAATTATTTCATCAGTCCTTGAAGTGAGATTCACAGATAGATCTTACTTTTTATATCCATTTATCAAGATAATTAGACTACAAAGAGAAGACAAAAGACTACACTAAGATGGATATCATTTCTACACAAGATATTGAAGATAATGAGATGTGGAATAAGTGTCACATGACCTAACCTACAATATTAAGTGTATTTTGACACAGTTTTCTAGTTTGAGATATTGAGATGTGGTATAAATGTATGCGACACAACCGTAACATAAATCAGCAACAATTTAAAAATCTGCGATGGAAAAACAGCCAGCAGCTTTCAATGTGACCAGTAGTGGCTGCTCTTTGTCTTGCAGTTGGCAATAGCATACCTATGTGTTGCTTTACTCCTTTAGAACAAGTAAGATATCTCTGCAAAGTCTGTTAAGGTTTCAAACAACGTAACAAGAAACAAGATGACATGATATTCAAAACTAAATCTGGATTTCCAAAACTTTAGAGTCTAACTTCACTGAAGATGAGAAATATTCTTGAAATCTGGATTTCCGCAGCTCTTAACTTCTTCTTTGCTTTTAATTTTTTTATTTTTGACTTTTGATATTAAGTATTAGCTAAAAACCTGTATTCATGTATATTTTTCTCTTTACCACATTATCATCTGCCTTTCATGGTTGTTTTATCAATGTTGTCATTTTCATCTCCGGCCTTGCTTAACTTTGTGTTTCATTGATGTTTGCCCTCCGAAGTAGTTAAGTAATTTCCCTGTGTAAAGATTCTCCCAGTGTTAACACCATGCAGTTATTGCCAAACTGCTTTGTTAATTTCGGACTTTGTTGTATTGATTTTTTTTTAACAAATTTCCATAGTTTTCGACCATGG
Source organism: Arcuatula senhousia (assembly GCA_963971305.1). Lineage (NCBI taxonomy): Eukaryota > Metazoa > Mollusca > Bivalvia > Mytilida > Mytilidae > Arcuatula > Arcuatula senhousia. The sequence continues at coordinate 48,643,805 of OZ020311.1, forward strand.
AAGTTTTCTTGAAGGTTTAGTAAGAGTATTCTGTTTTTTAAGACCTTAGATCTTTATCTGATATACATGGTAGATGTTTTATCCATATCATTATTATTGTTGCTTTAATTATACATGTGATTTTTAGAAAAATGAAATCCATATATCCTTATACATGTATAATCATTTGTATGTTTTGTATTTGTTTGTTCTATTGCTCTTACCTGCTTAAGGTTTATACTTTATTTAACCAAAAATATAGTTATAAATTACTTTCACAAAAACATTAGGAGAAGAATTCAGGTTAAACTGGTGCTAGGGGCCATCCTAAACTTGCAGTGAAATGTGAAGTGCAAATATCAGCTACACATCAAAGGCCTTCCTTTGACTTTAGGATGGAGTAGGTCATGTAGGTAGACAGCAATTAAACCTAATACTTTTCTTTTGCTTTGTATTGCTCAATATCCTTTCAACTCTACTCAATGTAGACAAACCTAACCCTGTATGTTAAAGGTCCAATACGGATACTGCAGCCCATCAAGTTACTTAGACTCACAATGCAATTTGACATTTCTAATACAGAATACAAGAAAATAAGATTTGGAATAAATGTATGCAACACAGCTCACATAAGCAATAGCAAAAAAACAGCCAGCAGCTTTCAACAAGGCTAAAAGATGCTGCTCGCTGTTTAGCGATTGGCCCAAGGTCAAAATAAAATGCATACAATTCAAATCCAGTCTTAAATAGTCAAAGAAAGACCTTCTTCTTTAACAAGGAACAGAAAACATTCAAAGTATATGAAAAATCCTGACCTGATACAAAGTACTAGCAACTATACAAATTAAAGAAATGCTTTCTGAGTTTTAAACCACCATTCAAAATGTGTAAAATTGTTTCACAAATTACAATAAAATTATATTTCTACCAATTTGTAACGATTTCAAATGACCATGAAAACTAAACATAATCCAAACATTTTCATAACAAAGATCTGGTGTGTGGTCCTGAGGCCATCTTACCCTCAGTGAACATGCTGTATTAAATAAGCTTTGTAGAGGAATGCTTGAGTAGAGACCAATAGAAACTGACAATTATTGTCCAGCGAACTAATCATTACCACAAGTTTTTACAAATAAACATCATATAATTGTCTTTCATCTGGAAGATTATGGGAAAATTATGATTTTACACACAAAAATTAAAAGAGAAATTTAATCCTGATCTTAGAAAATTAAATATGTTTCATGTTGTCTAAGTTTACACCTAAAGGAAGTACTAACTGGGACTTTAATATTTTTTGTAAAATTTTAGGAGCACTAAAACTTAATGCAAATTTTCTGTCTTGAAATAAAAATTCTTTGGGTCTCATATTTTTTAACTGTATTGCATCTAAGGGTTTTTTTCACCATCCTTTGCCTTTAAATCTTTACAGCAAAGCTACAAAAGTGGATAATTTGGAAGAGAAGTTAAAATTTGAATTTCAACAGAGAAAGGACATAACATTTTTTCTTATTTATTGCCATCTGAAGAGACAAGACAATTGTCTTAATGAACTCCCTAATAGAGTATTTAAGTCTCATTTACACATCAGATAATGGCTTTTAAAGGGTCTCTGGTTTCTGTTTATTCTCATTTAAAAAATTAAAGAATAAATCAAAGAAAACTCAACATTCTTTGATTTTGAATTCTTTGTTAAGGAGACATTACCCAGCCTGTGTGTGGCTCCCAAAAATTTATGGCGCTTGCTCTAGACAATGGACATAGAGCTAATGACCACCTAACGAGGGGCCATTTAATGGTAATTAGCTGATGAGATAAAGAGATAATTGATACATGATAGGGCAACACATCTCAATTGATCTCTAATGAGAAAACAATGAGGTTTTAGTTTACTAGGAATAAGGTGTGCTTTAAATATTTGTTCATCTTGAAACTGATAGGCCCAGATTAAGAGAAACATATTCTTGATTTTTTGAATAAATATTATTTTTCTTAATTTTGGGGTTTTTATTTATAATTATTTTTAAAACATGTAATATAAAGCTGCTTATAAATTATTAAATTTTTAAAATATAAAAACAATTAATTTAGACACTTTCTAATATAAATTATATTTTTTGCATCTTTTTAAAAATCTTTGGCAAAACACAAAAATATTAAATTTATGTTTTGAATTAACCAAAATTATAAATAGAATTGAAACTTTTAAATATATATAATATTTTCTTACATGTCTTATTTTCCATAAGAATGAGATGAATATCATTCTTCCATTTTAGACAGACTTTCCTGTAGTTACAACAAATTCAAAAAGAAAAATACTTGTTCATAATTTAATAATTTGGTCATCTTCAGATTTATGTTTTTTACAGCAATTTTGAACCATAATAACAAACCTGTAACAATCTGATCTACGTCAAATTCTTCTTCATCCTTCGTGATATACATTTAATCCTACATAACGCTAGAAATTTTTACCACTTTTTCTAATCCAAATTGTTTAGCTCATTTTTTCAACTTTTGCTATCCTTATATGGCACTGTTTTCTGTTAATCCACATAACATTAAAAATTCTTGAATACTTTTTTTCTGATTTTTGGAACGAACTTTCGAAATTCCACACTATTAAATGTTGAAAAATTGATAAATTACAGCATAAAACATGGCCACATCACAAAATTACAGAAGTGTAAAATTCAACACAAAATAATCCTAGCCCAAAAAGGCAACAAGTTGTCGACTGCAGAAACTGTACTATTTTTTCAAAACGTGCAAGTTTTAAAACTCAATAAATAAAAATTCGAAATAGAATTTTACAATTTGTTATTTGCAGAAAATTCAATATTTAAGATATTCTCTCCATCTTTTTTATTTAAAATAAAGATGATCACTTGACAGTTTCAACTAAAGAAAATCTTCTCTGGTGGCTGGAATGTTTCAAACTCAGGGGTGAGCCAGATCAGAAACAGTCTGTTTCATTTTGCACATCTTTTGAAAATTTTGATAAAACTGCAATAAAACATTATCCCAAGCTTTAATGATCTATTGTTTTCATAAATAATGATTGTTTTGGTCCATTAATTAGTAGATAATTATTTGACAACTGACCTTAACCTCCCTATGTACAGAATGGTATCTCCCTGATGACGTTAGTTACTTGATTTTTCCATAGCTTACAAAGACCACCCAAGTGTACAAGGTATTCATGTGTTTAATTCATGTCAACAGAAGGCAGAGCTACAACGTTACAAGGGGGTGATCCCAAACTATTGAAAATTACTCAACTTGTTACTGTAGAACAAAACCCTGATATTTTAAATGATTTGTAGGGAATATTACTGAATAGGACCTGACAGCTCTGCAAAGGATTGTTTACAATTTGACAGAACACATATATGTCTGTCAAAATTATCTCCTGAACTATTAAAAAAACAAAATGAGGCACTCCATGATTCTATCTGTGATATTAGGAGGAAGTTACAATATTAGAAACATGATCATATAGAGACACAGATATCCCTGTAGATATATCCAGTACAGATGGGGATTTCCTGAAAGTCATTCATTCCCCCTTTTTAGCTAATGCTTGTATTTTGCTTGGGGATTTTTCATCAGCAGGGGGGTGGGCTGGTCATTTGAAATAAAAAAATCACATATTTTTTGTTCCCCCATTTTGGAAACAAAGTGATATGCCCCTGCACCTGAAATGGAAAGCAAGAGGTAGATAGGTCTGAAAAAATGGCTTAGACATACAATTGTTATACTGAACCCTCCTGCACAATATATGATGATATATATGATTCATGTATGGTTTCTTAAGCCCCGTTTACACGATCAAAGTTTTCCACCAAAAACTTTGCCCAAGTTTTCTTTGACAACTTTTTTGACCATGTAAACCTGCATCAAAAACTTTGACAAAGAAATTTGAAGGACTTTGACAGACTTTGACAGAATAGAACCTCATCCTTAATTTTTCTGAAAACTTGGATGGACTTTGACGGGAATTGACCAATCAGAATATCTTATCGAACTTATCAGAATATTTTGTGAACAAAAGCACATGGCAAAATGGCAGGAAAGAAAGTAACAACAGTAACAAAATTTCAATGGTCAAAAAATATTATTGATGACTTGATGGATTGAAAGAAAATTAATAACTGGTCAATTTTTTTTAGAAACGTTTAATCATACGTAACAGTACTAATATTCATTGGAATTTTCAACAATCAAAGTGTTTGAGCAACCAGGCCGTGTTGGTCTGATGCAATTTCTGCACAGATGATATAATATAGAATGGATATGGTGAGCTGCAAAGTTAGGGGTGTACGTGTGCCAACAGTGATGAAAATCATCTTTTTAAAGCCGTTGACACCGGAATATAAATTATATCAAATACTCTACAGAGCTGTACGCAACACCATTTATCATGCTTATAAAATGATTATGCACTCACATACTACAATCCTAAGCCACTATAAATAGCAGAAAACCATAAAAAAAAGTTGATCGTGTAAACAGCTACTTTGACAAAGTTTATTTGTCTTTTTCATCAAAAACTTGGACAAAGATTTTTTATGAAAAACTTTGATCCTGTAAACATGGCTTTATAGAAATTTTTCTTGAGAACTATTTTCATTTCAACTTGACCAAAAACTGGAAGCAGAATTTTAAAAAGGTCTTAAAATTACCCAAGACAAACAGTTTGCCATCCTGAATCACAATCACCATCATTCCCATGTACAGTGTCTGAGAAAAACTTGATGAAAATTTCCATATTGGCTCTCTTCAAAACCGAAAGATGCCATCAGTTTTATAAGAAAATATGCAAAGATTCCGACTAAAAGTTGTGATTACTTTCAGTGATAACAGGACATGACTTTCAGCTATTGAAAAGATGCTAGAACTTTAAGAGAAAAGATGTCATGACTTCAGGAAAAAATGTCCTGATGTCAGAGAAAAGGTGTCATGACTTCAGAGAGAAAGATGTTATGAATTTGACAGAAAAAGATGCCATAATTCTCAGAGAAAAATTCTTGACTTTTAAAGAAAAAAAAATGCTATGACTTAAAGATTCAGACAAATGTGTCATGACTTTCAGAGGAAAGATGACAAACAACATCATGAATAGATGCCAAGACTTTCAGAGAAAGGATGTCATGATTCTTAGAGAAAAAGATGCTATGACTTTTTATGAAAATTTGCAATATATTTCATAGAAAAGATGTCATGACTTTCAGTGAAAAGATGTAATGATTTTGAGAGAAAAGGTGTCATGACATTCAAAGAAGAAAAAATACATGACTTTTAAAGAAATTAGGATGTTATGACTTTCAGAGAAAATACCATGACTTTTAAGAATTTATGCAATGAATTCAGAGAAAAGATGTCATGACCTTCAGAGAAAATACCATGACTTTTAAGAATATATGCAATGGATTTCAAATAAAAGATGTCATGACTTTCAGGAAAAATTCCATGACTTTTAAGAAAATATGCAATGAATTTCAGATAAAAGAAGTTTTGACTTTCAGAGAAAAGATTTAGTGTAAAAGGTAACATGACTTTCATACAAAAGATGTCATGACTTTCAGAGAGAAGATTTCATGTCTTAAAGAGATAAAGATGTTATGACTTTGAAGAAAAGATGTCATCATGACTTCCAGAGCATAGATGCCAGTACTTAAAGAGAAAAGATATCATGAATTAAGAAAAAAATCCATGACTAAGAGAAGAAGGTCATTGTCATGATTTTCAGAGAAAAGATTTCATGACAAGGAAAATGATGTCATGACAGAAAGAAAAAGATGTCATGATTTTCAGAGAAAAGATTTCATGACTTTGAAAGAATCATGACTTCAGAGAAAAGATGCAATGACTTTGAGAGGAAAAGATGTCATGATTCTCACAGAATTCAAGCTCCAGAAAAAAAGATGTTATGACTTTTAAAGAAAATACATGTCTTCAAAGATTCAAAGAAAAGGTGTCATGACTTTCAGTTAAACAATGCCAGTACTTTAAGAGAAAAGATGTCATGACTTACTGAGAAAAGATGTCATGACTTACTGAGAAAAGATGTCATGACTTACTGAGAAAAGATGTCATGACTTTGAGAGAAAAAGATTTTATATCGTATAAAAATGAAAATTAAAAAGAAATCACGATTCTCAGAGAAAAGCTCCAAAGAAAAGATGTCCTGACTTTCAGAGAAAATTATAGAAAATATGCAATTAAATTCAGTGAAAAGATGTCATGACTTATAGAGAAAAATGCCATGACTTTTAAAGAAAATATGCCATGAATTTCAGATAAAAGATGCCATGACTTTCAGATAAAAGATGTTTTAACTCTCAGAAAAAAAAATGTCTTGACTTCAAGAGAAAAAATGCCATGACATTAAAAAAAAATACATTAGTTTTATTTCAGACAAAAGATGTCATGAATTTCAGACAAAAAATGCCATGACTTTCAGACAAAAAATGTCATGAATTTCAGACAAAAATGTTATGACTTTCAGAGAAAATATGTCAAAACTTAAGAGAAATTAGATTTCATCACTCCCATTAGATGTAATGACTTCAGAGAAAAAGATGTCATTACTTTGTGCCTGACTGTTGGCATAGTCTTTTATCTGGGGGGGGGGATATATCCAATAATCATTATAATCAAGCATAATGTACTGTATATAGTAATTTTTCTGTGATTATTGTGCTCTTTTTGGGTGCTGTGAATAGCAATAAAATTATTTGTTTCTTTGTTTACTTTTAAAGAAAAGATTCATGACTTTCTGAGAGAAGATGACATGACTTCCAGAGAAAAGACATCACAATTTTAGAGATATGATGTTTCAACTTTAGAAGAATGATGTTATGACTTGAGAGAAAAAGATGCCGTGGCTTTCAGAGAAAAGACGTCATGACTTTGTGGAAAAAGATGTCATTACTTAGGAGAAATAACAAATGGCACAAAAATGATGGCATGACTTCAGAGAAAACCAGGTAAAACAATATACCCCCAACTATAGTTGTGGGGGCATTATAGATGTAGCGAACTTGGAGAAAAAATGTCAAAACCTTTAAGAAGTGATGATATTACATTACATTAATGATGTTATGAATTTAAGAGAATAAATATCTGTTTTGACTTCAGTGGGAAAATAATGTCATGACTTTGTTGAATATCATCATGACTTCAATGAAAATGTGTCCTTACTGTCTAGACTTTCGAGAATAGATTAAAAGACTATCAATGAAGAGATGAAAACTTCAAAAAGAAGATGTAATGCATTATTCTTCCAATTAACAGATGACTCTTAGTTAAAGTTGCCATGACTTAGATTTAAAGATGTTATGGCCTAAGTGAAAAGAATCCAGCTGAAATATAACCTTGCTGTGCTTTTGCATTTTAGTTATGTTTTGTTTTGTTTATAAATGTTAGCTTCAAGCAATATAAAAGTTATCTTAGTTTCATGGCCCAATAATTGTCACCTAGAATAACATGACCATTAGCAAACTAAGGCTCTTCTATTATAACTTTTTCAATATAAATTTGCATTAATAAAGGCAGATGTCTCTTAGAAGAGAGAAATTTGACAGGAATGTTGTCATTAAGTGTTAATTAGAACACCTTGCATGCTAAGTGTTTACACAAACAATAGTTCATAAGGGTCATAAATGGAACAGTGAAAAAAATAGACAATGGTAACTTTCATTCTTGTATCATTCTTGAGTAAAGATTTATTTCAAAAATTGCATTTTTCATTACATTATGGGTAATCTAATATACATATTCTGTTGCTTTAGTGACCTGTTACAGAATTATTAAGGACAAAATTTGGCACTCGTCCAAGGTCTAAGAATTTTTTGTGGACCCAAAAACCTCTAGAAGATGCTAAACCTATCATACAACTATTCTTATCAAGGCTCTTTACTTCTTTTGGTGGACAATTGATTTAGAATGGAAGATTGAAATATTATTGTTTCAAATATCTGTGATCCAATACAAAGTCATTTCAAAAATTCTAAAAGCCCCAAAGAGGTAAGAATGTGAGTGAGTTAAACATCTGCAACACTGTATAGGTTCTATTAGATCAATGAATAGAAAGACTAGAATGAGAAACAAAGAAATGGTAAAATTTGATGGGAGAAAAGGGATAAGTGAGTAGGGGCAGAAAATTTAGCACAAAGGTTCTTTATGTACATGAATCTCCATAAAGTCTGGCCAACATACTATTGTTAATATAACCAACTTGGTTAAACACCTTGATTACTCTGTGGGCTGAGAGCTGACATGGCATCAGAATCACCACAATAGGTTGCCTGTTTTGAAAAGCTAGGTACAGTAATATTGCTGGCCTATTTGCCACCCAGGACCTGCACAAAATATAGAACCAAGAACTGGGTTTCCTTGCAATCACTACCAGAAGGAATAAAGCAAATCTTAGAAATTTCTGTTTTATTTGCATATATAGTCATATTAAGAAAGGAGTTTCATGAATAAAAGAGGGCTTCTGCTTTTTTCTGTTGTAAAATGCTTTTACCTTTTGGATGAGTCACACTTCTGAAATGTGCTTTAAGCATTCTAATAAAGACCAAAGCTTTAATTCTGCAGAGAAACCTATACCACAGGATATCCTATACTCAATTGCATTCACTCTATTGAGCCCATGTTAAAGAATTCGTTGGTTTTTGTTACCACTCAGCGTGACTGCTTTGGACCGTGATCATAGCGAATTAAACACTCTGATTCGGTAATAGCTTTCAAACATTAAAATAATTTATTTCAACATAATTATATGTTTATTCTAAAACTTCTTTTGAAATTTGTGACCTTTAAAAGTCTTATCTGGATAATTTATCGTTTCAGGTAGTTGAAAAGGCATGAGAGGGTAAGAAATCAGAATGTTTTTGCATCAGCCATGATGCGGTTTGGCTGGCGGTGATAATTGCCGAGCATTTTGCTCCATGAAACTTTTTACCTGTCAATTTACAGATTTGGTAATCAAGATGATGTCCAATCATTATGACCTAGACACTCCTGAAATAACAAGTTGAACTTCAACCTCTGTGCCATTTATTAACTGTTCCTAATAACATGCTTGTCTTGTCCGCCCTATAATTAAGACTCAACATTGGCAAATAAAAATGTTTTTCAAATGAAACCACACATTTGAATTCTATAGGGAGGTACAGGCATACAAATATTTCCTTCAACTATTGAAAGACGAATGATTTGAAAAGGTATTTTTCTCTGACAATAATAAGCCTTGATTTAATGGTAGAGATGTGTTTTATAGTGTGAGAATACAACCACGGTGACATAATCAAACCATTTGTGTCAGAATTAATAAGAGTCTCAGATATTCAATGGTGGCAATGATTTTAAGTTTGAGAATGTTCAAAACCTGAGATCATGGACAAATTCTTCAGTTTTTACACACTGTTCTCCATCCATAGAGTAGATATAACAATCCTTACTTAGTTTTTCTCTCATTTTATATGAAAATTTTTCAAAAGGTATAAAAATATACATCACAGGTATCAATAGCCAATGTCCCAAAGCTAAATCAATTGTTTAAAGTACTTTGCTTCAATGTACCATCTGAACTTTCAGCGTTAATGAATATTAATAATTAGAGTGACTGTACGTGGAGTCGTACACTTTTTAAGGTTTTATCTTTTAAAATCTCGACCACAAATGTGAATCGGTTTCTATCATTTTCCAAAATATAGAGGTGGACAAGATCTTTAAAAACTCAATATATTTTTGAAAAATATAAGTTAGTAATATTTGGACAGATTATTGTTTGAAGGTAACAAAGGCGTGGAAAATTGCTAAAAATAGTACGTGGAGTCGTACACCTCAAAAGTTTGGAAAATTCAGCTATTTTTTTACCAAGTCGTATATGGGGTGAAAGACAATCATTTCAAAGACATTTTGTCACTGCTTAGTTTCCAGAAAAAAGCAGGATGACATCGTGTCTGTTTATTTATCAGTATGCATACTCGATGCATCTGTGCAGCATTTTAGACACTTCTAAATATCAGCACATTTACATTTTAAGCATTAGTACTGAAATCACGATTGAAACTTTTAAAAATATTAGCGGGAACTAATTGAAATAAAATTATTTTGCAATGTCCAAGTGATTTCTGATCTAAGCTTACACAAGAAGGTGTTTTCAGCTTTATTTGTTTTTTTTTCTTTATGTTGATAGAGGGTGCCGGGAATCGCTAAAACTTTAATTGCAACTTTTTTCGAGAAATATTTAAAAAAAAATAATTTAAAGTTGTGTTAGACAGATCGTATTATTTAGTTATTAATAGATATATTGTTTGTATAACATTAAAAAATTCCTTATTGACGTTTTAGAAAAGGCAAGTTCAAAATTTAGCGGATTGATAAGACTTCGATTTTTTATTCTAATTTAAAAATTCAAAAACTTAAAAACGTGACTTATACTGTAAAAGAACATATTAATGGTATAATATCATTTACAAAAAAAAAATATTTGATTTATCATTTACCGTTCAAATCATTTTTGAAATAAACTTAAGTGTACGACTCCATGTACAGTTACTCTAAGGAAAAGCAATTGAGAATCTTATAATAGAAAAAGATTTAGAAAATGATTTAGCAGAAGACAAACAAAATTACATGAAGTCTGCCTCAATCGACCAATCGATGTCTGGCCCTGTGTCGCACGGCAAAACCTTGAACCCTGTACGTTTTAGGCCCAATGTGGACAGTCAATAAGTTTTGACAATTGCATCCTATGGACTGAAAATGCATTTGTCACATGCAAATCAATTTAAAGACTGACAATGAATGTTTAGAAATGAAAATATTTAAGATCCTTATAACAAGGATATATAAACACACATACAAAAATTCAGACAAAATAATATGTTTCAATTTCCCCCCTTTTGCCCCCCTAATTGCTAAATAAAAAGTGTTTGGTTTTTGAGATTAAGATTACACAAGACAGCGTTACGGACAGACAGACATAGGGAGTGACCCTAGACCTGCTTTCGCCTTCGGCCACACAGGTAAAAAAAACAATAAATAGCTATGTTCACTAATAAATACTAGCTAAATGATATTATGAACCATCATTGCATCAAAATTTTAAATTGCATATGCAGGGTCTTCAAAACAAAACAAAATATTGAAATTCAAGCTATATTCTAAACCATGTTAGAAACAGACAAGTTTTAAGTATTGAAAATAGTATAGATGGACAATCTCACTTTTCTTTGTGAACTTAGTAATTATACAAGTTAACTATAGCCATGTATAACAGAAAGTGAGATCTCTCCATCTCTCTGCACCATTTACCCTGTCCTATATGATACATTAAACAGCAATAGATATGTTCCCCGCCAGATATTTTTCACAACCTTTTACACAGCAGAACAAGGACAAAATCATTTAAAACTCATTTTTACGACAGATTAAACAAATTCATTTGTAATATTTTCTCAAAAGAAATTTGACAATGATTGCCCAAATAAGGGAAAAAATCTTTAATTTATCCGCCCAAATGTGACCTACTGATGTATGGAAGCGACAAAAAACTTGTCTAAAGTACAAAGATGACAAGGTAACATAGCTTTGTACCCGCTGCTCTCTAATGTAATGGGTTTAGCTTTAGAAATCTTATCATTTTCAATGATCACATGAATTATGAAAATTTTGCATTTTCTTTTGTTTAGTTCTCAATGATATTTGCTCCACTAGTGACTCTAAGGAACACCTGTGTATTCACTGCATCTTATTACATGTACCATATCTTAACACCTTACACCATTCAGTGATAATATGGAGTTATGTTTCAACTGATGTGCTTTGAGCTGTTTGCATGATGATAGATCAGAACTTATATTTTTTTTACTAAATAAGACAATTCCCTTACAAGCTCTGTGGAAAATATATTAGGTGAAAAACTTCTCGGTCTAGGACCTCTTGTTTTATACATGTATAGTTTTAACTCATTTTTTCTGTCAATCAAACCTAAATCGGTCTTTGTTGCTTCATGGAATAATGTTAATAATAATAAGATACAAAATTAGAAGACTAAACCATGTGACATTGAACTCCATAAGTTAATTGGCAATCAACATTCTATACCTTATGTGCATAGGACAATGAAGGAAAACTTTGTGTTATAAGCCTCACCATGGTCGTAAAAACAAGTAAATCTATGAGCTTAAGCTCACTAGTGATAATTATGACTTAAAACTTAAGTTTTTAGTAAATTGGGGGTAGATGACTGATGGAGCAAAAATTGGTATAAACAATATGATAGCTTAAAATAAAGCTGTTTCAAAATATCAGACCTCTTTCTCATGTATTTGCTTAGAAAACTGTGATGGGACAAACAAATGGACGGACAAGGGTAAAACAGTATACCCCCCTCTTCTTTGAAACAGGGTATAAAATATCTTTTAACTTAACTTTGTATAAACTGAACAATCTGTACATCCATTATCAGACTCTGCAATAAGCATGTCTGAAATATTCTTATAACTTTGAGAAAACAAGAAAACATCACCATCCCTGGGTGTAAATGAACTAACAGAAGTCTTGATAAGTGAAGCAGATTGTGTAACTATGAATTAATGGACAAGCTGTCAGAAATAAAAGGCTCCATAGATGATCTATGGTGATTCCATTTCTCACAACTGTTTTCTACTTCTGGGATTTGTTTTCAGAGAAAATTGAGTCACCTACAATATGTTTACCAGAAGCTGTTTACTGTCAAAATATAAATGATATAGGGAAGGAGTGCAAACATATACACACACAAAGAATTATTGAAAAACAAACTGTTAAGCCTGGTTCACATAATGAAATTAATTTCATGAAATTAGTTGCATGCAAAGAATTTCATCATGTAAACCTGGACATTTTGAGTTGCATGCAACTTTTTAAAAGTTCCATGAAACTTTTTCTGAATATAACATTGCTCTATTCCAGAAAAAGTTGCATGCAACTTTCTTTATGATAGCCAATCGACTGATGGGCTCAGAGGTCATATGTTAATTGATTAGGAAAAAAGAATTTTACTTAAGAGTAACATTGTGCATGAATTTATTTCATGAAATTGATTTCACTGTGTGTACCGTATGCTTAAATTTTACTTCTAATAAATATCTGAAACAACATTTCAATATCAATTTTAGTAAGAGAGGTTTACAAATGATTCATTTCAATTAGGATTTCAAATTCAACCCATCCTCTACAAAAAGGGAAAAAACAATCCAAACTTGCTGACTTTTTCAAAACCATATCAATCGGTATTCATGTACAATGCTTACCAAGACAAACTTAGTTTTGTTCAGCACCATAAGCTTCAAAGATCAGGAACAATAGATGATTCATTGAGATGGAATCAAAGATATTTCATGAAGAGAAACCATGAAAATGATAATGGCTTTACTTTTGAATTGTGTAGTGTTTTTGTGAAAAACAACAACAACCACAATTTGAGGAGTGAAAGTATTGCATGCACCCACTATATAAAAGTGGGGGAGGGTGGGGGCCTTTTATGCAAATTTCTCTCAGTATGACTCACCAATGGAACATCAAGCTCTGGATCCCCCAGTGATAGTGGTTGCTTTAGTCCTATCATAGACATATAATGGGTTATATGTCTATGGTCCTATGCAGCAAGACAAAGGACAACAAGATGTCTGACGAAACTTTTTTTTCATTCATAAATCTGTCAGTTGAAATATAAATAGGACCTGACATAACAGCAGTGACATAAATTTCAAAGTTTAATGTGAAGGTCACAAGTTAAGAGATCTAGTTTCTGGAATGATTGACAGTGGAGTAGATAGCAGTGAAACTAGAGCTGGTCTTATACAAAAAACTGACACTTAGAAAAATAGTTCTACAGATGTGAAGAGGATTCCAAGTGCTGACAAATCAAGGCGTGTTTAATTTCAAAATGCTTTGTTCTCAAAACCAAGAACTAAATGACAGTTACAAGTACTGCTATATGTTAAATATGTTAAGTAAAAGAAGTATTCAGAAAATGTGTTTTTCACCAGTGAATATCTTATCGTTTCCCCCTACAAACCATGTTCAATGTTTTCCAATCTTTTTTTCCTTTCAAATACAAAAATATTTTAACTTCATAGTTTCCTTTTTATACAATTGACCATTTAGATTGAAGGACAAGTATCAAGATATATCTACCACGCTTCACGTACCAAACATAACAATCTATAGTGTGCTTAATGTTAAATGAGCTGTGAATATTTTAACCTTAACTAAAGGATGATATTTCACCCCCTCAAACCATACTACACAGAGATGGGACCTGATAGACCATGAAAAGGGGAATTATTGTATCTCACTACCACATTATAGTGAAAATTTTGATAAATTAGATCTTCATTTAAAAACCTTCATTCACTGGGCTGTAGAGGGAAAGAATATTCATGTTCTGTACAATAGGTTTAATTACTGGGACTTTTGAGGTTAACATGAATCAATTTTGATGAATGATTCAATTTAGCTTAATTTACAAATGGTCTTCATAGCTGAAATATAGATAAATGCTTTACTTAATAAGAGGATGTAATGGAGAATATTATTCAATACCATCTCATGCTATGGCATTGAAACAAAATCTTCCACAAAAAGTTCTTGCATTTGCATATAAAATATTAAAAAGATCTCCATTTTGGCTCTTTTAAATTTACATATGATAATTATATAGGATTTTCTTTGAGTATCTGAAGTACACTCCCCGACTAATATACCTACCATCTGGACTAGTCTGTGAACTAGTAGATTCCTTGCCAATAGGAGGAGGACCTGTGTCTATGTCCGTTACATTAGGACACTCTTCGTCTGACATATTTATTTCTTCTCTTCCTCATACCTCCTGAAGAGAAAACAAAACACATAACAAGATTAATGATCTGAAAAATATTAATTTTGTTAATTTTCAAAATATTATCAGACCTAATTTTGTGCCTATTTTTCTAAATTTTATGAGCTGTTACTTTCCAATAATATGACCTAATTTAAAAGAATAATAAAAGCAAAAGAAATTTCTGACAATTTGTCATAGAATCAAAAGAACAATGACATATGAGGTTTTTTTAAACTTCATTGTACAACACTCTTAACTCTATTACATATATAACATTAGTACTTCTTTCTAAGAATCTTCTTAAGTTCAAGTTCAAGCATTAGATATTTGCTATTTTGCCCAAATCTTAATCATCTGGCAGCCATATGAATTGGAGTTTTGGCTTTGTTGCTTATTTACTTTCTGTAAAACAAAGATATGCAGATGACATATGTACACCTATTGAAGACCAGATAAAAAAAATAAAATTGAAATTTTGCATATAATGAACTTTTTTTCTTTTACTAAACCTATATCTTACTTCACATGCTAAAAACCACCTTTCTGTGAAATATATATCTATAAATCATGTTCTCACTTTAGTATTAGTTTTATGGCTGTAGGTAGAGCCTTCTATGTCAGAATTATGTATTAAAATAAGCATAAAAAAGACACAACACTAAACTAATTCTCTTCATAATGAGTATTTAATATACATGATATGTGTAACACTTTACTATAGATGTTTTAATACACATCCATTAACATCATAGAAGTTGTAAACAAATAATGAGAAGATGCAATGTGGAATCCTTCCTAGAAACTACATGCTTCACATACAAAACTAGTGGGATTCTTAAGCATGGACAAATGGACAAAGGAATTTATGGATGGATAGACGAACAGATCTTAAAACACTATATGGCACCCCTCCTTTTGTTAATGGGCAACATTTTTTTATAACTATAATTGCTCAGATTCAGAATTTCCAGCCCAGAGTCAGTGTTTGTGCAAAGATAAAAAGACAGTCATAATAAACAAGAACAACACAAGATATAGAGACACAAAAACACTGATCGAGTCACCATGAAATTGTTGTTTTACTACACATGATAATGACAGGCTGTGTCCCCCACTGTCTGCATATGGGACAATATACTATTCTTCAAAATGTGAACAAAATATGCTTTGCAGTTACAGGATCTTTGACATATTGAAAATGGCATTATTATAAGATCTGCTTTTATTGAAAAACAAAATCTGTTAAAATCTGTTCAGTTGTCAAAGAGGAGTTGAACCATCAAAGTGTTCCATTGACCTAAAGTGAACTCAGTCGATTGATTCTTATACATGTAACTCAATAATTGACTAAGACCGTGTTTACACTAGAGCTATTAAGAATCGATTCAAATTAAATCGATCTATATACAAATCGTTTTGCGTTCAGATTACACAAGGCGAAATCAATTGCCGATTTATTTTAAATCGCTATGTTTACACTATCATATAAATCGATAGGTTTAACTGTCATATGTAAACAAATAATTATTTTTAGAACGTATTTTTGCACATTTTTTCGCAGTTATCACATATACTCGTGTACTGCTTTAAGGTGTGGTCTTTACACAATCAACCATGTACGTAAAAGAACAATGCTATTCACCGTTTATTCCTAGTTTATTCTTTCTGTTGATTTCTCGGATGTTAGAGGGGTCACGGATAATGAAAATGACCAATGAGAGGAACCGACAAGAAAAACTTAAAAGACTTAAGAGAAGACAACAAATCCGCTTGCTACGTTATAGAAGAAGTTTTTCCAAAAAACGACAACTTATTATGTTTCTCGTCTTGAACTTGAATCCAAGAAAAATACCCTGGAAAAATACAGGCGCCATACATGCGTACTTATCATTTACGTAATTTAAATCGATTGCAATCGATTTCAACGTGTTTACACCAAAAAATAGATCGGTTTATTTTGAATCGATGTATTATAAACCACCTCCTGAAATGTTTACATTAGAGAGAGATCGATGCTTTTTGAATCGATCTCCAAAAAGATCAATCTTTTTCCTCTAGTGTAAACACGGCCTAATTTGTCTAATAAAAACAGCATTGTTATATCATGAAGAAAAATCCTACCAAATTTCAGCAAAATCCATTTAGCATGTTAAGTGATCTCAGAGGAGTTGTGCCAAGTGTTCCTATGACAAAAAATATACAAAGTCAATAAATTCCATAACTCTAATGAAGTTTGTCAAATCTCAAAGTGATGTTACAATACAATATGTAGTTACATATGATGACAAACATTTCTACAATTTTTTTAGCAAAATCTATTGAGAGGCGGCTTTAGAGGAGTAAAGACCAGTACTAGGTCCCTGTGTTATGTTGAGATAGTGAACCATTTCTATAAATCTTATTAAATTTGTCGAATTAAAAATGGTGTTGTGATATGATAAACTTAATATGGTGTCATAAATCCTACAAAATTACAGAATAAAAAGTTACTTTTAGCGCAGCCTGTTACGACCGCAACATGTGAAATATTGTATGTTTGCAGTCTAATATGAATTGTCAAAAGCTTTGGACACATGCATTCTTTGGTGGACTTTCAATGCGATTAAATTCTTTTGCTTACATTTATACAAAGAAGCAAAGGTGTACCAAGGGGATAATCAAACACCACTATTCCGAAAAAGACAGATAAAATTGGAAGACAAAAAAATCATCACAACAAAACATTAACCACACAACAACAAAAAACGCACATACCAACAAAACCACATTCAGCAATGTGAACTCAAGTCAAAGCGAGAGTGAACTCAGGTGCTCCACAAGAGTAAGCAGTTCCTGCTTGCTATAGAACACCGACCATGTTGCCAAAGATTGATTGAGTGTTCGTCTAATCTGGAAAGGATGACTTTATCAAAGTCTATGTCAAACCAACATCTGTGCTCATCTAAGAGATAGAAATCTTTTATTTGTCTACAAGCAAGTGATGTCTTCCATAAAATTTCTTGAGTGATGACCTTGGAGTGACTTACCCCAGTGTTAACAATTTGCTTGTCTGCTGTGTAGCTCTATCAAGGAAGTCATTATACTCCCCACATGCTCTGGAATACAAATCAATTGTGATACATAAACTCCATGTGCTGGAGCGGACGGATTGATGTTGCTACACAGAAAGGGAAAGTTAACTATTGGAAAGTTGAAGTAATTATGTTTGTCATAGAGCTTTGTACAAAGCCTTTCTAGTGTGTCAATTTCGAGAAATAGATCCAAATATGTTGCGGACCTCCTAGAATCTGTAACGTCTTTTATCGTAAGTTTCTTCGGATAAATGAGATGTAAATAGTCAACAAATCTATTGTTTAGTGAAAGCACATCATCAATATAACGAAATGTAAAGCAATTCTGTCATCCTTTTTGTCTGGATGTGATTGTAAAAAGTCTGCTTCGTATGAATGAAGAAACAAATCACCAATCAATGGTGCACAATTTGTGTCCATTGGGAAACCTATTGGCTACTGAAAAACATGTCCAATATGTTGTCAATAAGAAATTTGAGCATTTCTATTATTTGATCTTCTGTTAATTTGTTTTTCCTACTAGACTTTTGGATGACAAAATAAGTCTTTTTATAATCGACTACCAAATTCTTGTACTTGGCTTTCCATTCTTTTTGATAAAGCTACATTTAGTCAACTGTGCCAGACAAGATTTTAATTGTGAATGTGGAATTGAAGTATATAATGTAGAGAATTCAACAGTTTTAATGCTATTACAAGATTAGAATGACTAAGAATGGAGGACTTCCATCAGTTCTTAAGAAATTTTGAGAATCCACATTTGATTGACCCCATTTCTAGAGTAACAACAATGGAAAAACTTTTGAAGGATTGATGTTAGTGCTGTCGATATTGATGTTAACAAAACTGAAAGAGGTTTTGGTTGTATATTTTGATGACCCAGCAATAAAGCAATAAAACATTGATTGTATGGCATTTTATGTAACTTTGGAATCCAATACAAGGATGGAAAGTCTATTTGTCAACAGAAATGCCAAAGGAAGAAATGACAGAATGATTGTTGATTATTTCCTCCTTTGACAGTATTGTTCTGTATATATGTATGTGGTGCTTTTGCTGGTACAACCAACCCCTAATCCAGCTGTTCAACAATCAATATAGTGCTTTTTGCAAACGTTAATGATGTTGTTAGGCGCTTTATCAGCACATACGACAACATATTTGTCATTTAAGGTCAACATCAGGGTTGTTGAAAATAGATACAAACCTTCAAGGAAAACTCAAAGGACGCTTTTGGCCCCTTTGATTACTAATTTCTTCAAATGTAGGAGCTATTGCAAATCTGAATGAACTAGGAAATGTGTCTATGAGCCACAAGATGGCCCTCCTGTTCTTGAAATATCATTGACCCTCAATGTGTACTACCTGGGGTATGGACCGTGTTACCAAGACTCATCTAGTAGAAAAATATCATTGACCCCTAACATGTACTATTTGAGATATAGACCTTAGCAAAGAACTTAACCAACGTCATTCATGCGTAAAATAAAGGTCACAGTGACCTAATTTCTAGTGGGTGGTGTCACGACACCAAAGACATATCTAGTGGTGAAATATCTTTGACCCTAACAAAGAACTTAACAAGGGTAAAATTATTTGGCTGAACATTATGTGATAAGGCCATAAAAACACAATGGCAGGAATTTTTTATGAGGATTCCAATAAAAAAAAGATTGGAAAATCAGATTTTTTGGTGTGGCACATATTTATGAATCCCATAACTCTTGTAAAATTTGACAAATAAAGATGATGTTGCACTATAAAAAAACTACATATGATGAAAAACAATCATATAAAATATTAGGAAATTCTGTTCAACAGTTTCCTAGTTTTGTGGCTGCCAAAGTGAAATTTTGACAGAAGACCTTTCTGGCTTGTGCCTGGGGTTAATAATAAAAGAACGAGAGATGTGGAATTGCCCTTCCCTCAGATTTCCATCAGAATTCCGTCAATTTTCCATCACTAAATTCTATCAATTTCCATCAGGTTGATGGAACTTGATGGAGTATTGGCACTGTTTTCCATCAAAAATTTTGTTTGACGGAAACTGATGGAAAAAAGTAGCGGAAAATATTGATGGAAACTTGATGGAAACTTGATGGAAATTGATAGAAAGTTGACGGAATCTTGATGGAAACTTGATGGAATCTTGACGGAATCTTGATGGAAAATTGACGGAATCTTGATGGAAAGTTGACGGAATCTTGATGGAATCTCAGTGGAAAGTTAGCGTTTTTCTCTGATAGAAAAGAATGGAAACTGATAGAAATATTTCCATCCGACCAATCATGGCTGAAAAAGTAGGCCAATAGCCTTGACCTAGGATGTCACTTGTGTACCTAAAATTTGAAAATTTAAATGAAATTAATCATGTATTGTATTTTTTCTGTGAAATAGAAGTGTAAATGAACATTGTTTTCATTTTTTTATATTTGGAAACAGCTGCAGACAATTTGCTATTAAAGAAAGCAGAATACATGTAAGTTCTGCAAAGTATCATACCTCAATCTACACAAAGAAGTTTTGCATTTATTACAGAGCTTATGTTGACTTTAGTGTATTGTTATGGGCATTGTCATTTACAACTTAATCTACCCTCATAGGTATTGCATGAGTGTGTCTATACTTTGGAAAGAAAATATTATTACCTGCCATGTATTAAGAAATGGGGAAAAAGGGAGGAACATGGAATAACTACATACTTTTCATAAATGATTTTCTATATAACGATAAAAATCTAAAACTGCAATTGAATAGACCTACTCCCTTTTTATGTGTTTGCTGTGCTAGACAATTTGATGTATTTCTGAATCTAATAACAGGAAATAATTCCTCAAAATTTCAAAATTTTAACTTCTGAAGTTAAAATTGTGTAAGTAATTCAACAACTAAAATACATGCACTATAGATGAATGAAATTTGTGTACTTACAGTATCTTCATCTTGTAAAATTTATCTCATTGAACAGACACCATGTTATCTTCTGCTAGCAAAATCATGACTAAAAAACTGATGATGTTATAGATGACATCATCAAGTGCACTTAGGTCAAACTTTCCATCAAGATTCCGTCAATAGTTCAGCAGGTGCAAGTTTTTCCGGCACACTATAACATTACTGATTTTTTCCATCAAGTTTTTCTATCAATTTCCGTCATGATCTTTATTTCTATCAATTTTCCGCCAAATTTCTATTGAAAGATAATTTCCGTCAATTTTCTATCAATTTTCCGGCAACTTTCCATCAAAAGATGATTTTCCATCAATTTTCCGTCAGCTTTCTATTGGAAGACAATTTTCCATCAGTTTTCTATTAAAATTTCCGTCAGCGGGTTGTTTTTTTAATGGAAATAGTAGAATTTTTTCCATCAAGCATGTGTTGACGGAATTTTTTCCATTGGTTTTAACTTTTCTATCAACTTCCATCAGTATTCTATCAAAAAGTCTAATTCTTGACGGAAATCCATCAATTTCCATCAAATTCTATCAGAAAATTGACGGAAATGATAGAAACTGATGGAATTCTGAGGGAAGGGTAGTGTTCTCATTACAGCATGTACAGTACAACTTATATGAATCAGCAACAACTGAAAATTTGACAGTGGTAAAAAGAAAGCACCATTCATTGTGACCAGTAGTGTCTGATTGACCAGATTGAAACTGTTATCATGATAAATGTACAAGATTCAGTGAGTGAGGGTGAGTGAGTTTGTGTTTTACACCCTTGCAATGCTATATAGGTTATTAAAAGGCTACATGTATATGTACATGATTCAAAACCCATCCTGAAATTTTCAATAAAAGAATCATATTTTTACTCTTGTTGAAATTTTTTTGTAAAAATCTTTATATATAAAACTTTCAGTGAAAGAAATCTAGATTGTGAATTTTGATATTTAGGGGAAATAACTCCTGTTAAAGTATCTATACTTTTCAATCAATATATTTAAACCTTTTGTAGTTGACAGTTAGCTACATGTTCTTGTAAGCACATGGCATTGTAATTTCCTTTTAATAAATTCAGTATCATGATGATAACTGGCAATTACTTTTTATCTTTTTTTGTAAAAATACCCCAAAAATCTTTGTAATAAAAATCTTATCACTGATCAGTACAGAAGATTTGCACTTGAATTGATAGTCCTTTAAGGAAATGTCCATCATACATACTTGTGGCTTTGGGCCCATCCTTAACCTAACCTCTTACAGAACAGTGTTCTTACAAAGGTTAAACTTGTTGTCGGTTTATAAATGAGAGCTGTTCTCCTTAAATCAAGACTTAATGGACTAAGATAATGTAACAGGTCTAAAAACTTAAGTGAATTTCATTGTCTGCCTGAGACCTTCGAGCAAAAACTACTCAGAAAGGTCACGGTAAAGTATGACAGACAGTCCTGTACTTATCATGATTCACTACCAAAAAAAAACTCCAAAATCTGCTATAAGTGCTGATGTCTTCAATCCTAATAAGTAAAGCTAATATAAAGAATCAGGGGCAGATCTAGAGTTCCATGAAAGAGGGGGGGGGGCGTAATTGCTAAAAATGTCAAATTTGTGATGAAATTTTGAAGTAGCTTGGTCAATAATACACAAAAATTTTCTGAATAATTTCTTAAAACATGTCTTTTTTCAAAACCAGTAAATAAGAGCGCAGGTTAAAAATCTAACAGCCATGGATAAGTAGGTCCCCCGTTTGTTAATTTTCTCTTACAAGATATGTAAATGTTACTACATGTACATGTTGTAAATAGGTTAAAATGTTTTTTTCCTACTCTCCTTAAGACTTGATATGTCACCATTTTCATGTTTTTAAAAAAAAAATATAACTGACAATGAAAATTTAAGGATTGTGCGCACAGCATCAAATTACCTTCCTTACTTAAAAGGGCATGAAGGGATTCATGGTGTTTCGAATATTGTTTTCAAATGTGCCAGTCATTCCATATGTTTTTCTTAAATTCCTCCTTTTATGCAAACTAGATGCAAAAAAAAACTCCTCTTCAACTCCTCACATGTGGAAAAAATTATTGACAATCAATTAAAGTTACAAAAGATATGCATTTATATACGTCAATTTTATTAATTTAGACTAGAATGTCAATTAAACTAGGCAAAGATATTTTAAGTCCACAAAGACTTTTTTCATACCAAGAAAATTACTTTGCATAATGTATGCATGTCAAAAACTTACAACAAATAAATATCAATTTCATAATTTCTTATAAATAATTTAAAGAATTTTATTACGAATTTTTGTTAAAGATTTTATCCAAAGATATTTGTCAGAATTTTCTTGTGACAAGTATCAAATGAAGATCTTGACACCATCAAACATTGTCGATTATTAAAATTTTACATTTAGAACTTGATCAAACAATGGAGTACTGTTAGGAGAGAGGTATCATTATACAAAGTTTGGACAAATCTGTCAAATAATTTAAGGTGCAGAATGATTCTTTATTTATTTTTTACACAAGAAAAGAATGTACAGTGAAGTTTTGTTCATGTCAATTTTTTAGACATGCTTTTTGAATGTGTAAATATTCATGTACATGTATTTATGAAATTGTTATCAAATGGAAACAAAATAAAATGGTCTAAGCAATATAATCAGGGACTTTTTGTTTTTAAATTAAAAAAAACATATAATTGACCCAAATTAGAAAACATTACTTTATATCAAATGTAAAATTGATTCAAATTATATCAATTCACACTTTTTCAAATTACCACTTATAATAATGAAATTTGAAATAAAACAAAACATAAAATCATAAAATTAGGGGAAATATACAAAGTAAATTTTATGGAATAAAAATTAAGGTTTTAAAATTCAAACAGAAGCACTGTGGTGGGAAACAATACCATTATATATTAATAAATATGCATTTACCACATGTAAGACATGTTGTGTGGTTTAAATTGTAAAGAAATACCTACATTTAATAAGCTAATGTATTCCATAGGTGTTCTTCAGGTAGAGATTCTTTAAATCCATGTTTTTCTTTTTTACACTGCAATTAAATCCAATAGATAATATATTGGTAATAAATATCACACGTTTTATCTATGTGTAGTAAATCGACAAATAGCTGGGAGCTACAATCTAGCACATGGCCTAATAATAAATCTTGATATCTCACAATACACTACAGCATTTTTTCTCAATGAAATGTTTGGGTCAAGTAAAACATAGGATACTCCAAAAGATAAGTTCTTGTAACAAAATGGACGATCAGATTTGATGGAATTTCTGTCCTCAGATTCAGCAGAAGTGGTTGTCCAGTTGTACGTCTGCTAATCCCAGTTAAATCTCAGTTGGAGTATTACAGTAGTATCCACCATTCAAAAATTACCCCAAAGGCAAAACGAAAAAGCTCTTCTTTAGAGGAAATCAGTGAAGCGTGGCATGTAACAATGACAGAAAATATGGACTTTAGAAAAAAATAAAATTGTTTGATACACAGGAAATAAGCCTAGCGTAATAGGCATTTGGTACTTTTCCTGTGAATAGACAGCGGGGCTTAGGTTACATACAGTGAAACTTTATACTTCTATGTTTTTTGTGAAGGTTCATTTCTAGTGAGGGTATCGAAGGAATGTAACCTCCAAATCTTGACAAATTATTTATGTCAAAATCCAATTTTCTTATGGCATACTTTTGTTTAATGGGGTTTTAGTAAACTGTTTTTCAAGTGTTTATATCTACATAATGTATTCTTGGAATTTTTAGCAAGGGTTAATGGGAAAATGTAAGAATCTGAAAAAGCTGTAAAAATACATTTAAATAAACAATTTACTTTTCTATAAAGTGTAACTGACATAGAAAAATGTTTAGAAAGAACACATTTGTATTAATCAATATATTTATCAAATTAACAAAACATGAAAAGAAAAAGAAAGATTTTTGAAGTGAGCAAAGTTTTTAAGAAGAAATGAAAAAAATTGTTTTCATGTTTTTCTAAATCATAATTTATGTGGATCAACACCTGCAGAAGGCTTCCATGCATTTTACAAAAAGTAAATTACAAAATTATTAAAACCAGGAATTTTTTCTGACTGTCCCATTAAGACCCAAGGGCCATCAATCAGATGATATGAACAGCTGTCATTTCTCCATGGAAAGTACCCACTGTTTAATGTTCTGAAGGCCAGGGAAGAATATCACCAAAATATGAATATATTATAGAGGGCAAACTCAGCAATTCATAAAAATGGTGTTTTTTGTTGGTGAACACATTAAATTTTAATGCTGATATAAATGGGTTTTTTTTAAGAGGTAAACAGGAAAGAGATTCACAGTTTAGGTTATGTACTTTTAACTAAAATATTCATTTTTATTTGCTTACATAATTGGGTTTTAATGCAAACTTCCACAATAAAGTAATTTTTTGCATGTCCATTGAGCAAAAAACGAACATGACATGGCAGCTTTACACTCTTACAGTAGATTTATGGTAATGATTGCTGCACATTAATCAGGGACGGATCCAGAGATCTGTGAAAGAGGGGGTGGGGTGTAATTGCTAAAAATGTCAAAATTTTAATGAAAATTTGTAGTAGCTTTGATAACTAAATACAAAAAAATGAAAATAAAAATCCAATGAAAATACCCACCCAAACAGTGTCATTTGCATTTTATGGCCAAAGGGGCATAACTCTCACAAAAATTGTTAACATACATTCTTTATAAATTTTACAATAATCTGGTGTTGGACAGGCTGCAACTGACAAATATATGGCAAGATAGAAAGGATTTCTGTTTACTACACAACAGGGGTAAACATATATCTGAAATCGGAATACACACAACCATGATACAGAAAATAGTGACTGATATACAAACTTTTGTTAAACCAAAAACCTTTGTAAAACCTTCAATCTAATTGCACAGAGAACTACAGCAAACTAACTTTAACTTCTTTAGAATTTGAAAAATTAATTTCTTTTTTACATGTTGAATGTAATTTAATTTTTTCTATAGAGTATTTTCTGTAACATAGAGTCTATTTGCACATGTGTGACTTCAGATTTATTTCACTCGACTAACTTGTCATGAACAAGGACAAAAAAACCTACCAACTTATTATAATTTGTATGTATTCAATATCAGTGCTCTTAGCTTTGTACTTGGATAACCCGGAAAATAATATAAAAGACAAAAAATTGAACAAGCTTCTTCTTGTTTCCCAGTACAACATTGGTGTTATACTAGGTCATGTTCCTTATGTTTATTACAAACTGTCTGTCTGGCCAACATCATTCTGTTAGTGAAATAAAGAAAGAATGTGTCCATGGGACACGGATGCCCCCGCTGGCCTCAAATAAAAAGTTGAAATCCGAAAGGTCTGAAAGTCGCTTAGGACGCATAGTTAATCATACTTAACCATCCTACCAAGTTTCAAATCATTCCCATGTATGGTTTCTGAGAAAAGCTTGACGGAAATTTTCATGTCAATTTTGGTATCGGTCCAGCCCCAAACAGGAAGTAGATGTCCAACAGGTCTAAAATTCGCTTAGGACATATAGTTTGTCATACTGAACCATCCTACCTAGTTTCAAGTCATTTCCATGTACAGTTTCTGAGAAAAGCTTGACGGAAATTTTCATGTCGATTTTGGTATCGGTCCAGCCCCAAACAGGAAGTAGATGTCCGACAGGTCTAAAATTCGCTTAGAACATATAGTTTGTCATACTGAACCATCCTACCAAGTTTCAAGTCATTCCCATGTACAGTTTCTGAGAAAAGCTTGACGGAAATTTTCATGTCGATTTTGGTATCGATCCAGCCCCAAACAGGAAGTAGATGTCCGACAGGCCTAAAATTCGCTTAGGACATATAGTTTATCATACTGAACCATCCTACCAAGTTTCAAGTCATTCCCATTTAAGGTTTCTGAGAAAAGCTTGACGGAAGTTCGTACGGACGGACGTACGGACGGACATGAGTAAAACTTAATGCCCCCCGACATGTCGTCGCGGGGGCATAAAAAAATAAAACAAATTTTAAATAGGTCGATTAAGTTCTTCTTATTTATTGACTTGAAGTACATGTATTTTGTTATTTTTAGATTCAAACGCTGCATTGGTACTTTTTTGCTTCTTTCTGGTATTTTGACAACTCAAGAAAATCGACATAAACATATATTTACACATTAATATTGTTACCTATCCCAATAACTTGCCTCTTCAGAAAACACCATCTTTGCTTCAAGTCTACATATCTGGGATATTATGGCTTGGTTAGGATTCTGTAAAATATAAACCAGGGTTATAAGTAATTCTCTAAACATCTATGACAACACATACATAACTTAAGATTTTATTTCATATGCAGGTTAAGAGAGGGATAGGGTTTTATGCTTTCAAAATGGGGTCACACAGGGCAGTAAGTTTTAATGTTGAAGGAAAACAGAATAATGCAAAGTCAACAGGACATACATGTACATGTGAAAGGAAAAATATTGAAAAGTTCAATAAAAAAGTGATGATCTGTTTGTTGCTCCTTATACTTCATATATCTAAAATAATTAAAATATTTTTTTCTATATGCATGTACTAACTTTTAAACTATATGGAACTTTGTTTTATAGATAAAAAAAATTCTTATGTAGGGGGATTTCTGCTTTAACTTGAGTATTCAGTCTGAACACTCCCTTTCCACCTAATACAGTCACAAATCATTTGACGATGTGATAACAACAACGCTTTCATTACCTATTAAAATACCAAGTCTTTCTCAAATCATCTAGGCCCTATAAAACCTGAGGATATCTTAACGCTTGAAAAAATAATCCATCTATTACATGTCACATGGAAACAAGGACACCAAACTAAATCTCTGCGATGAACATGATCAGTGGACTGAAGCTTACATTTCTAATGTCTGATACTAAACGCTGTCCATCAAATAAAAGCAATAATGTTGTCCCCTAATGACAAGATTTACCTGCCAGCGTCAGCGGCTACTTTCATGTCAGAGGGCCATGACAGACCAAGATGTGAAAATGGCAGATTATTAAAATTGATAAAATATTTAATAGCCTGCTTAAAGAAGACTTGTGGCCATGTTTTATACTTAAGTTCAAAGTCTTTAATGGAAGGTTTTGTCAAAATTATTAAAATATCTGAGAAAATGGCAGGTGAGAAAATATCAATATCCCATGTTTTGAACAAGTAGATCATCAAAAAAGATAGTTTCTTCAATATTCTAGTCTAAAAATCATTAAAACCTAGCTATGTATTCATTTATTCTTAAAACTTTCATCTAAAGCAAGACAAATTCAGATAATTAAAAAGATTGTACGTACCACAAAAAAATCCAAAATATATTACTCAAATTTTGAATTTTCTATAAACCGCTATTTAACATTTTGGGACTTTTTAAGAATTTTGGATAGGGCACAATCAAAATAAATTGGGCAGTAAATTCATCATGGTGCCAATATTAACAAGCATTCTGAGAGTATTGCAAAACAATACTAAGTCCCCTACCGGCCTAATATTTCAGTCACTGGTAACAATTTGTCAAACGAATGAATACCTAAACTTGATCAGTTTATTATGTACAAGGAACAATAAAAAAGTTTAGAAAAGAAAATTGCAATAGATTTTCAAACTTCAAAGGGCCATATCTCCCATAAAAATTTGTGTACCGGTACGAAACTTAAACTTGATCTGTAACTCATCAAGGTAAACTCACAGACAAACAAGTGTGGCCACTAAAAGTATGTCTCGCCTGCCGGCACCATCGCTAAAATCAACTACCTAAGCTTTCATTTCTTGATATAAACACAAAAAGTGTCAGTATACCTAATAACAGATGCCTAGTTATTATACTATTCAAGCAATCCATTGTCCACACAAGTATTACAAAAAGTTTTCTGTCTGAAAAAAGACCTAAGTTCACAGAGTCACTGGAGCGTAGAAATGGGGTCATGGTCACATGGCATGGTGACAGTTGCGTTGTCCATAACCGCAACTGTCTGTTTACCCAATACCAGATGCCTAGCTATTATAACTTTCCAGCAATTCATCTTCCATAAAAGTCTTACAAAAAAGTTTTTCGGCCTGAAAAAGACCTAAGTTCACAGAGTCACTGGAGCGTGAAAATGGGGTCAGTGTCACACGGCATGGTGACAGTTGCATGGACCATAACCTAAACTGTCTGTATACTAAATATCAGATGCCTAGCTATTATACTTTTCAAGCAATTCATCATCCACAAAAGTCTTACAAAAAAGTTTACGGCCTGAAAAAAGACCTAAGTTTACAGAGTCACTAGAGCGTGAAAATGGGGTCAGGGTCAAACGGCATGGGGACAGTTGCGTAGACCATAACCTGAACTGTCTGTATTCGAAATATCAGATGCCTAGCTATTATACTTTTCAAGCAATTCATCGTCCACAAAAGTCTTACAAAAAAGTTTACGGCCTGAAAAAATACCTAAGTTCACAGAGTCACTGGAGCGTGAAAATGGGGTCAGGGTCAAACGGCATGGTGACAGTTGCGTAGACCATAACCTGAACTGTCTGTATACCAAATATCAGATGCCTAGCTATTATACTTTTCAAGCAATTCATTGTCCACAAAAGTCTTACAAAAAAGTTTACGACGCCGCCGCCGCCGCCGGAAAGTAATACCTATGTCTCGCCTTCCGCGACTATTTGTCGCAGGCGAGACAAAAATCAGTTCATTATCTATAAGCGGTTAGAAAAAAAATGTGAAAAATAGATATTTTAGTGAATTTTCAAAGTTCAAAGGACCATAACTCCCATAAAAATTTGTGGATCAGCACGAAACTCAAACTTGATCTGTAACTCATTAACGTAGACTCACATACCAAAAATCAGTTCATTATCTATAAGCGTTTAGAAAAAAGGTGCGGAAAACTGAAATTTACGTGAATTTTCAAAGTTCAAAGGGCCATAACTCTCATAAAAAATTATGGACCCGCACGAAACTCAAACTTGGTCTGTAACTTATCAAGGTAAACTCACATACCAAAAATCAGTTCATTATTTATAAGCGTTTAGAAAAAAGGTGCGGAAAACTGGTATTTTAGTGAATTTTCAAAGTTCAAAGGGCCATAACTCCCATAAAAAATTGTGGACCGACACGAAACTCAACCTTGATCTGTAACTCATCAAGGGAAACTCACATACCAAAAATCAGTTCATTATCTATAAGCGTTTAGAAAAAAAGTGCGGAAAACTGGTATTTTAGTGAATTTTCAAAGTTCAAAGGGCCATAACTCCCATAAAAAATTATGAACCAACACGAAACTCAAACTTGATCTGTAACTCATCAAGGTAAACTCACATACCAAAAATCAGTTCATTATCTATAAGCGTTTAGAAAAAAGTGCGGAAAACTGGTATTTTAGTGAATTTTCAAAGTTCAAAGGGCCATAACTCCCATAAAAAATTATGAACGGACACGAAACTCAAACTTGATCTGTAACTCATCAAAGTAAACTCACATACCAAAAATCAGTTCATTATCTATAAGCGTTTAGAAAAAAAGTGCGGAAAACTGAGGCGTGACAGACAGACGGACAGACGGACAGACAGACAGACGGACGGACAGAGCGCAAACCTATAGTCCCCTTCGGCTTTCGCCGGTAGGGGACTAAAAATGACCTGCAATTCCAGGGCACAATCAAAATAAATTGGGCAGTAAATTCATCATGGTGCCAATAATGACCTGCAATTTCAATATATATGGTAAACAGCCTGATGGACATTTATAGATCACTAAATGTCTCTCTGTCCATCAAAGGTGTGATTTATAGTGTATTGGTGGTGTAATGGACACAAAATATGTCCTTAATATTAACCTAGAGCAGGTGACCCTTATATTAAAGTTAAAATAAAGATGGAAGGTGTCCATGAGACACAGATTAAGATGCATCTGCAAATGGTCCCATTAACAGGACAGATCTAAACCCAGACAAATTTCAAACCATTCCCATGTATGGTTTTAGAAAAGGCTTGATAAAAATTTTCATATTGGTCCTGACCAAAACAAGAAAATCAGTGTAGGACAGGTTTAAAAATCTCTTAATAGGATGTACAGTTTGTCATACTGAACCACCTGCCAAATTTCAAATAATTTTGAACAAAGTGTGAATGACATTTTCAGAACAGCAGAGCCTCAAACAGGAAGAAACAGTCTCAAACAGGACTGGCCTGATAGGTGGTTCATTTTGTTATACTGAACCACCTTACCAAATTTAAAATCATTCTCTGAAAAAAGCTTGACAGAAATTTTCAAAATTATGATGGACATAATTAAACAAGAGGCTCCCAGGAGCCTGAATTGCTCACCTGACTTCAATGACTGATGGAATGAAAATATTTTTTGCCATCAGAGGCGAAAAACTTTATTTATATAGCTGAATTAGCTCAATTAGCTGGAGGTTTAAGCAAGCACCAGCTTTTTTCTATCTGCAAGTTTTTGTTCTATAGACCAAAAACTTGAAAAAAAACACTATTTACATCTTAAATGGGCCATAACCCTGTAAGGGGTCATCTGACAACTTCGACCCAATGGAGACTTTTGTAGAGCTAGAGACACAATAGGGATAGTTAGGTAATCATCTCAGTACATCAACCAGCTAAAACTAATTAAAACAAAAAGAAATCATATCCTTTGAAATAAATTATTTAAAGCTTTAACAAATTATATTAAAAGAAAAAGATCTTGAGTTCTGATCAACACCATTCTTACAGTTCCTTGTTTTTGAAGATTTTATACAATGTACATGGACAACTACATCATTTTATTTTTTGAAAAGATTTCAAACTACAAAAAAATCTACAAGAAAAAAATGACTAGGTCACACACACTATGATGAAATGACAAGACACAAAAGCACTAATACATTCAAGTCAACAACCACCCTGTACAATTCATAGTCCCTTTATAGAAAACACATTATATAAAGTCAACAAAATTCATCAAACATAATAAAAGACTTCCGATGCAACACAAAAAATTCTAATTAACGAAACATGATCTTCTTTTTCTCTGAATTCTAAAGTATAATGTCAACATTCTGATGACTAAAGTAAATTTACCCAATGTTTCTCACTTCTATAGATTTGACGATTTTTATTCAACTCGGAACAAGGATACTTTAGATAGCAGCGCTAAGCCGTGACTGTCGTTACACAATAACTCCTGTTAAGAGGAAGAAGTCACCGAAATCTAATGAATGAGAGTTGTTTGCCGACACCGAAAGTCTCATTGTACAAGAGGAACATTAAACATTTTAAATGGTCCACTTGTGGTTTCTGTCTGAACAAGGACATACCATTTCTAATGATTTAAAAGTTTTATTCTATAAATGAAGTGACAAGAAAAGTCCATTTATTTAGAAGATTTTAAATTTATGTTTTAATTAAACCATGATGTAGATCTATTTGTGTTCATAATACAAACTGTATAATGAAAGGATAGTTTTAATGAGCATTCCATTTTAAGTTGTAATGAACATATTCAGTCTCAATTAAAACCTTTAAAAAATGACTGTCATATATTTTTGGTCTATGACTCTCACCAAAATTTGAAGATAAAAAAATCCTGGTCATATGCACAACTTCTTATGGTGTTATTCTGGCGTAACACGTTTCCTTGAATTTTGTTCTGTAGTTTATAAAGAGGAGTTGCATTCACAAACTTTGATTGCAGATGGACTGACAGAAGGACCAGTCAAAAACATAATACCCTCCCCAACTTTGTTGCATGAGGCATATGATATAAAAATGCAAACAAGAGACATATGGACCAAAGAATAAATGTGAAGAGCTCTTATTGAAGGAAGGTGTTTAGTTAAACACTTCTATTACCAGTGCAGCAAGCCACCCAACATTTCAGAACTTAAATCACAAGAAAACAAAATTTAGAACCTGTTTGTCACAGGAGTACATGAAAGAAGATTAAAGTATATTTCTTCACCTGATTTTTATTCTTTCATATTTGTTAAGTTAACCAACACATTCTTGACAATCATATATCAATATTTTCATTGACTAATGTAAAGTTTGGATACTAGGTTAATTTTGTATAAATTATCAGCTTATTGTAGCTTTAACACATCCTAAATCTGTTATAAAAATATCCTGACTTTCCAATAGAAAACATGTGTGTTCTACCAATATAGGTGGTAGGTCCAAATAAAACCCTGTCCTATTAATATCATGAGTAGTGGTGGGTCAAGAGTTGAGTCCTTAAAGGTTTTAACCCTCTTTCCTCTTGAAGATTTCTGAACGATAGGCTAAATCCCTTTTTGATCTAAGTTGAAAGTGGAACATACCTACTTTTCAAAATCCTAGATCTGCCACTGAATAAGGTCCATGAAAATAAGATTGTCTCCAGTTTGATACTGCAAGAATTAAAAGGTATTTGTATGCAACTTGAAAGCATAAAAGCAAAAGGCGAAGACATAATCTGTTGAAACCAAAGACAACTACAAAACAATTGCAACACATTACACATAGCTGGAATGTAGCAAGATGGAACTTACTTTAAAAGCAATCCAAACTAACCTTGAAAAACTGCCTTCCATTATGGCTGGGATGAAGATCACTTTTTTTTTAAATTTTTATTCAACCTTCATCACATAATGTGAAGAAGGGTTGGGTATACATGGTATAATGATACAAGTCATAAGCATTTTATTTATCAACATATTATGAATCAATTCTGAAAATTCTTTAAAATAACCATGTATTCCATGGCAAACTTTAATAGGACTTCATTTTTAAAAAAATCTAATAAAATGCATGAAATCAAACATTAAACACAACAATAAATGTCCTGCTATGTAGGGGTCTAAAACCCCACACAATGGCCCAACCTTCACCATGGCAAACCCAGTGGGTCATTGTCCATGGGACAATGTCCATGTTTTCACACAGATTTAACTCCTAATCTCTTGTTAAACAAAATATCAAACATCAAATTCTTTGTAAAAAGTCAAGACCCAAAGGTCAATTAAAGTAGCCGCATACTGCAGCCCTCGGTGGCTAACAATGGCGGCATTGTCCTTATCCAGGGGGAAATCTTTATCCAAGGAAACAAACACAAATATTTCAATATGCTTTTATATGGTGATTCATAACAATAGATCAAAAACTGCTGAAAATCGGTTGAAATCATTTATAAGGAGACTAATCCTGTTTGCTTTAAGAGTGCAAGTGTGCAGGTCTGTGTACTCTAGGATGGCTGATTTGTAAATAATTAGACATTTACCGAGTGGTTACAAATATGGTGGCAGTCAACGTGAGTCGTAGGACAATACCAAAGTGATAAGGTCAATTTGTCACCCTCTTTGTATAAGAACCGCTCAAAGTGCAGAACCTCCATCATTCAGTCAGACCTCCCCATGTATAGAGTTTTTATCAATGGTGGCAATTATGCAATTCATTTGTCATGACAGAAAGATTATCAGTGCTACATGTAAATGTTCTGGAAAAAGTAACCCCTACATTTGTACATGTAACTCAAAGGCACTTAAAGACTAATAAAAGTAGAGGTACATGTATTTTGATAAGTTGGTATACTATAATTTCTGATGAAATTGCAACACTGAAAAGTTTATTGGGTCTGCACAAAACCAAGCAAAACCTTTAAAAAAATCGTTTCTTTAGACTTACCTTGATTTGAAATTTTCTGTACACCTAGAACTTCAAAAACATTCCCAGTGAAAATAACTGTTTCAAAAGGTTCAATAATTCCTTTAATTCAATCACAGTATTTCAATGATAATAATAAAACCGAGAAACTGATCCCTCAATTAGCTCAAAATAATTTTTCAAAACTCAAAATAATTAGTAAGTGATAGTATCCTAATTACACGTTTAAGTCATGTTAACGTCTAGGGGAACAAATAAAGCCATGACAATTCTACACGGGGGCTTTTATTACAAATATCAGATATATAAAAATACAAAGCATAGAATTGATAGAAGTTACCGATCAGCCATGGTGGTTTAAAACTTGGAATACCTATACTACTGTACTAATTATTTCATTTAAATTTAAAACCTTTTGTTTAGAACTACATCAAAGGGTTAAGCGTAATCCTAAACCCTCATCAGACAAGATATTTTGTCAAATGTGGGGCCATTGTCGTATGCTGTTGTTTAAAGTGTTCAGCAAGGTGAAGATATACCTACCCTTAGTTAATTAACCAGAAGGTTTTTATGGCTTTTATTGCAATTTAAACTATTTTAATTATTTTTTACAGATATTATATCACAGAGAACAAAGGCATTTAATTTCTTGTGCTTAAATTATTGCTTTAACAGAAAGAATTCATAAATAGATCTGCATGTTTAAATTTTTTCACATTGTCCTTTATTTTGTTTAGTATATGTACATTTCCAGAAGATGATTTGAACCGACCAAAAAATGCTTCTTTATATACTGCTTGCTATTAAGCTTGTTTATTCATCGAATTTCTAAATATTTGAATTTGAAAAAAGTCAATTACAACCCTCAAACTTATTTTGAAGTACCCTACATGATAACGATTTGAATTCCCTTTACAAACAATAAGGAATCCTCTAATGAAGAGGTTATCCTTTTAATTGATGTGAGCTATTTAGCTAGGTGATTCCTTTTTTCCCTTTAAAATCTCATTAAAAAGTAGTTTATATTGAACATGGAGTGGTTTACTTCAATTACCCTATGCCCTTTGAAGATGAGAGTCTGTATACAAAATTCATTTATCATATTCAGAACTCTGGACTCCATCCATCAACCATGACAGACTATAACAGTTAGTAACTGTGCCTCCTTTCTAAATCTATTATGAATATTCTTTATAAAAAATGGACCATAGAAATACAAATGGTGTTTCACATGAATATTTCAATAGTGACTTTATGTAAAAGTTTGAAAAAAAAACACTTTTGATATGCTTTTAAAAAGTTTAGATATTTCAGAACCCTTTAATGCCCATTGTGGTTTTTCAGTTCAAGGGACCAATTCGTGCAATATTTGTTTGTCCACCCCAAAAAATGTTTAGTTTTTCTTCAAAATATCTATACAAACTAGACCGCAAACAAATCAGACAGCATAAATGGGTTTATTTCTTAAATGTATGCTATCCTAAACTACACTTATAATGCCACTTCAGGCATCAATAATCTGCATTTTTTTTCTTCACACAAAATGTATAAACTTTCTTCACAGCTTTCATCAAACCACTAATCTGCCATTAAAAGTTAATTAAAACATCAAACATTTGTACCAAGTTTTATCTCAATCTGACAGATAAATATGTCCAAATATTCCCTGTACAAATTAGAGGTTAGATTGGGTGAATTAACTGCACTAAAATCTCTGAGATAATTACTAGGTGCAGTATGTGAGCTCTGAGTGGTTACAGATGGTATTCAATACACATCTAAGTGCTATTAGAAATTAATGTAGAATTAGTCGATTTCTAATTCATTAACACTCAGGTTTAATTTTTCTGCATTTATAATCAGAAATTTTATATGAAAATATATCAAATATTTTTTGGCAATGAGCATGCCCTTTTTATTCTTCTGCAGCCAAACTACTTTTCTTTATTTCTTTTTTGGAAAGACATAAACTGGTTCTGCTTAAGAATGTTGAAGGGGTTTGCTAAGTGAACATTTAAGCTATTTCTAGTTTTTGTATATTTTCTTTACTTTATCTATCAACACTTTCTTAAATGAACAAAGAAGGACAACTCTTACTTATTTTTTTAGGTTTCATACCTATTCATGATTATTTTATTAACAACAGTTACAATTAAACATGCAAAAAAAATGTGTTGCAAATTAAATTTAATTGAAATTTGCAGCTCAAAAACTGTTTGTCTAATATGCCTATGCACAATCAATATGGGATTAAATGATTTTTTTCCACTTTTTCTCACTGTTACATACATTTGTACATGTAATAAGTAACAACAATAAAAATGCTGCACCTATCTATTCCTTGATTTATTTTTATGCACATTTTACATAATGTGAATTTACTAGCACAACCTTTCTTTTTCAATATCAAGTTGAAAGAACAACTACAGAAATTCTTTCATAATGTTCATAATGTTCAATGGAACAACAATGAACAAGAAGTAATTGTTCATAAAGAGGAAAAGAGAACAAAAACCATTGGTCAGGGGTTCTATAAGCACTGGTCTGAATTACAGAACCTTCAATTTTTTATTCAGGATGTTTGAAATTGTAGTTGAAAAAGTGCTGACCCTCCTTCTACAAAAGGTTTAAAGTTCTGGGTTTGGTCATAAGTCTTGAACATCCTATATAATTTATGACTGACCGTAGGTCATAAGTTCTTTAGTAAAATAGGGGCCTTGACTTGCATGTACATGTATGTACAGAAACTCCTATTGAAGACTTTTTAATAACCAAGTCCTTCAAAAAGTCCTTGGATCTTTTGCCCTTCAAAAGTTAATTGAACCTCTGATTGGTTAGAAAATGTTTATAAATCAAAAACATCTGTACATAGTGTGTGATGATGATTTTTATTTTATTTTTTTAAACACCTCTTCAATTAAAACAAGCATTATGTGTATGCTATAACTAGTACTGTATTAATATATGTGTATAGATGCAAATGTACTTGCATGCAAAGAATGAAAGAGAATTTTATAAAGTACAAGGGATTGATCATGTTGATAGAAGGGGGGTCATTTTTTATCCCTAAATTGGGTATTAACAACATTAATCTATTATAAGGACTTTACTTTTCACTCACCTTATCTGACAGTTGAGTATTTTCTTTAGATGTCTGAATAATCTGTTTAGTACAATCTGTCCTTCTGACCAGAGAAACTTCAATGGAAACTGGTAAACACAACCACAGGGAAATAAGCCATCACTTTCATATCCAACCTGCAAAAAACCCACATCATTTCAAGATATGAAGAGAATTTACAGCAATATAAAAACTAAAATATCAGAAGCAAGATTTTCAACAGAGAATTGACTAGGAAACTCAGACTCTTAAGTTACCAGTGAGTCACATGCAATTTAAGGTCAACTCAAGTGCTTTAACCACTTTGCCACCCCACTTGTTCCATGTGGTACAAATGTAAAAGAATACTACAGTATTGGCATAAAGTGTGTATTTTTCAAGGTTTGACCATATGTTTCAAACAGTGGGAAAATGTGGTTTCTTTAAAGCTAAAATGTTTAACTTTATGCCTCCAATCATCCAAAAAAAATTCATTGAACAATGACCAGATTGAATATTTCCAAGCTATAAATAGTAATAATAGTGTGAAGAATTTGTCAAAACTAAAATGTATTTTATGATATTTTTGGGAGTTTTCGTCTGATAATCATGAGATTAGGCAAAACCTTAAGTAAACCAAATACGAATAAGATATTTGGTAAATTTAAATACAGTATTTTTTTTGCTAAAAACTGATTTATCATTACTTTAACTAGCTAGCTGAGCTTACATGTTTGAAGTCATTCTTGGCTCAGAGAGTTTTGGTCTTAAAATAAGAACAATAAAAAATCTGGACCCGTTATATAAAGAATAATTTTGGAAAAATCATTCCAAATGCTCATAAAGCGTCGCTTGGCTGGGCATGGTGACCAGCGAATTTGCATAAATCTAAATGTGCTATTTCTAGATATTTAATTAGGAACAATTTTAGCGGAAAAAAGAGCTGTAGTCGGATAGGTCTATTTGGCCTTAAAAGAAAGGACTGTTTTTGGACTATCATTTCATACATGTTACGTTTTACCTGAATCGAAAGCTTGATTACTGGCAACGTTCAAAATACATGTAAGCACAAAACCCTGATTTTTGCATATTTTTTACCCCAAATTTTTGACATGTGTTAAGAGTTGCTAGCGGCAACAAATACATCAAAGAAACAAATACAGCACTAAACATGCTGGGAGTTTGGAACACCAACTAGTTTTGAAGTGTAAAAAGCATTTTAATCGATTTTAAGAACCCGGTACAAAATACATGTAGTCAACGTCAAGCACATGCAAAATTGAGCCAAATAAATTAATCATGAAGTAATACCTGAGTAAATAATAGAAATTTCATTTCAAGTTTTAAGTTGGATGGTTTAACTTTTTGACAAGGGGTTTCATTTGACATAAACTAAGACCCCTACCCAATGAGATAATCACAAAATGTATATAAGATGTATCAGTATTATTTAGCCACCAGCAGGGAATTACCCAAGGACAAACCAGATACAGTTTTTATCCTATTAAATGACAATACTTCATGTAACAGTATCCTGTTAAGATGCTGCCTTTTCAACTGATATAATGACAGGTGCAATAGAGGATATATCTGCATGTCAGTCAGGTCTTTAAACATGTACATGTATCTCAATGAATGACTCTAAACAACTCACAATTAGCTCTCTTAGCTCTTTGGGCTTTTGAGTTGGACTCAAAATGTAACCAGAGAGCATGATCCACACCGCTGTTACAGGGGATCGAACCCTGCTGACAAGCCAGCTTGTCACTTTCTGTTTCCGTAGGATACTGGGCTGGACTTCACTAATGAATATACAGTACACTAAGAGACATACCATGACTGAACACCGTGATAGTGGTACACCACTCTTAAAGACATAACAAATATCTTTTTTGTGGTTAAAGATTTTTCAAAAATTCTTTTTGGAAATTGTTCTGTATAATCATTCCTTCAAAATGTAAAAAGAATTTTTGAAAAATCTTTTACCATATAAAAGATATATGTTATGTCCCTAAGAGTGGTGTACCACTATCACGGTGTTCAGTCACGGTATGTCTGTTGGTGTACTGTAGTGCCCAGGGTGGTGGTTGCACTTAGTTGGGAAATTTAGTCACTCAAGGATGCCCGCTGCCCACGGAGATTTTCCTTGAATGTTTCCACCGATGTTGCCCAAGTTCACTTAGTATCAAGTTTGTTCCAGTCTAAAATTGTCCGAGGTATAAACAAGTTTTTGAAGATTTCTGTGTTGCAGCTATATACTTGAATGTTATTGTTTGTCGATGATCTGCTTCTGATGATGTGAGATTTGGTAGGAATTTCTATCAGGTTGTTTACAATCTTGTACGTCGTTGTTCTCGTCGTCGTTTCCAGTCTAGTTCTTTCATCATACTGGTGACACTTGATGATCTCGAGTAGTCGTTGAAGACAAAGCGTGTCGCTCAGCATTTTACTGATTCAAGGTGGTCTATATATCTTTCTGAAGGTATGGGTCCCAAACTGTAGAGTTGTATTCTAAAACTGATCGGATGAGAGTTGTATAAGCATTTTCTTTGAGGGTTCTGGAACAGTGTTTGAGATTGCGACAGAGAAAGCCAAGAGTTGAAGTTGCCCGATTTGTAATCTTGTTGATGTGTGATGACCATTTCAAGTTTTCGCTGATAAGGAGGCCAAGATAAGGGTTCTCGTTTACGTGTTCTAATACATGGTTGTCTAATGTAGACGCATTTGTCTTTGGGTTTGTGCTCCTGTATATTGACATCTTGTAGGACTTAGTGGCGTTAAATTTCATACCCAATGTTGATGCCCAGTTTTCTAGTGAGTTAAGGTCTTTCTGTAGTTGTACTTGGTCTTGAAAAGTATGAATCTTCCGGTATAAGAGGCAGTCGTCTGCAAAAAGTCTAACTTGCGATGTTACGGCTTCTGGTAAATTGTTGATGTGGATTAGAAATAGAAGTGGCCCAAAAACTGTGCCTTGAGGCACCCCAGAATCGACTGTTACTGATGTTGAATACTCTCCTTCTACTGCTACTCTCTGTTTTCTATTCATAAAAAAGGATGTTAGCCATTTCAATAAGTTTCCTTGGATACCATAGTGCTTCAGTTTATGTAGAAGTTTCCTGTATGGTACCATATCGAAATCTTCACTCAAGTCTAGAATGATAAGATCGGTTCTGGACTTTGAATCGTAGTTCTTCATGATGTCATGTAGGGTGATGATGAGTTGACTCTCAAAGGAATGTCCTGATCTAAAACCGTGTTGTAGACTGGTAAGTATGTTATTGGTCTCTAGATGTTTAAGCATGTGTCTACATAGTATGTGTTCAAGTAATTTACAGCATACACTGGTTAGTGAAACGGGACGATAGTTACTCGCCTGTTTGTTGCCTTTCTTATAGATGGGAGAAATGTTTGCATTCCGCCAGTCAACCAGTAGAGAGCCTGTCTCTAGGTTACGCCTGAATATCTTAGTCAATGCCGGTGTTAGTTCCTTCGCACAAGTTTTCAAGATCTTGTTTGGGAGTCCATCAGGTCCACTGGCTTTGTTGGTGTCTAATCCAACTAATAGTTTTTCTATTCCATTTTCAGTGATGTCTAGTACTGGTATCTTAGGGTATTTCTTTCCAGTAATCTCAGGAAAAGTCTCATTTGAATTTTCCTTTGTAAATACAGATTTAAATTGTCTATCCAATAGTTCTGATCTTGTCTGGCTGTTTGAGTGGAGTTGTCCTTTGCTTTGATATATTTCCAAAAATGTTTACGATTTCCACTGTCAAGTGAGTTGTCAAGAATGTTATTAACATATTCCCAGTGTGCTTGTCTTAGTTGTTTTTGGGTGTGCCTTTTGTGTACTTTGTAGTGGTCCCAATCCTCCTTTTTCTTTGTGTGTCTAGCTTTATCATAGAGTTTATGTTTCTTTCTTATCAGTTTCTTCAGTTTGTGGTTGATCCAAGGTAGGTTGTGTCTAGTTGATGTCAGTTTTGTAGGGATGTTCTTTTCCATGACCTTAAAAATACCATCTTTGAAGTTATTCCAGAGTGTGTCAACAGATGAGTTGTCGTCTTCCACTATGTTGTCACTTAAGTCAGACATGTGTTGCTTGATAGTGTTGAAGTCTGCTCGTTTATATAGGTAAACTTTCCTACGTTTGGGTTTGTTATATGTTGGCTTCGATTCAGAGTCTATTACTAATATATCATGATCAGATATTCCTGGTATGGTGTCACATGATTTCACAAGAGATGAATTGTTCATGAAGTAGAGATCTAGTACATTGTCTTGGAGTGTGGGATATAGTTGTAGTTGTTCTAGGCTGAAATCATCTCCTATGTCTATTATTAGTTCTTGATGTAGTTGTATTTGGTTTCCTCCAGATTTTACGGTGTTGTTTTTCCAATCTATGTGTGGGAGGTTAAAATCTCCTGCTAAGATTATAGTTTTATCTTCTGTATTCTTTGGTAGGTTTTCTAGTGATTTACGAAGTTCTTTCAGTGTGTCGATGCCTGTGTTGGGAGGTCTGTAGAAGGATCCTATGATGATTGATTTCTCATTTTGCGATTGTATCTCTGTGCATGTAATTTCACACTTTATGTTCTCTTGATTTATTTCACTTG
Organism: Arcuatula senhousia; assembly: GCA_963971305.1. Lineage (NCBI taxonomy): Eukaryota > Metazoa > Mollusca > Bivalvia > Mytilida > Mytilidae > Arcuatula > Arcuatula senhousia. The sequence continues at coordinate 48,686,094 of OZ020311.1, forward strand.
ATGTGTAACCATCCTTTACTGCGATAAAGACGCCTCCACCGTTTTTGTTTCTGTCCTTACGATAAACCATGCTGTTATAGCCATCTGGGAATACTTCGCTATTAGTATGTTCTTGTGCTAGCAAGGATTCATTTCCTATGATGATGTCGGGTTTTATGTATTCGGTAGTTGCATGTAGTTCATATTGTTTGTTCTTAATACTTTGGCAATTCATTACTATTGTTCGTATGTTTTTATGCTTTGGTTGATAGTCTGATTGGATGCTGTCACTGGGTGTTGATGATGATGACATGGTGTTGATTCTAGACTTGAGTTTGGCTATTTGTGGTTTTGGACTGCTATATGTTGTAGGGCTGAATGATGAATCGACTGAAGGTATTTGTGATGTAGTACTGACTGATAATACATTGAAAAAGTTTGACAGTTCAAATTCATGCGATTGAAATGTTAAGTTATCTACTTTTTGGCTATCGCATTTACAACAAATCCATGAAACATTGCTACATTGTAAAAGTTCGAGTCTATTGGAGCTATATTCTAGGCATGAAGAGTGATACCATATATCACAATTATCGCAGCAGACATCTCTTTGGTGGTCCCAAGTTACTGGCGTTTCACAATAACCACATGGGTAAACATTTCTAGGGCCAAGTTTCATTTGTATGTCCCCGCTTAAGAGTAAGATGATGTGGATGATGATGTTATTGGTGTTTATGTCATGGGTATCAAGTATTGACAAATGTTTTTTAAGTTTTTTAATGGATGCTAAAGCTCCCAGAACATATGATTTGTATTTATGTCTTGATCTTTCATTTGGTTGGTTGTTGATAAAGTCTCTTGAACATGGAGATGGTTTGTTGTTGTAGTTTATGATAATGTTAATAAATATGATGATTTTTATTGTGATTGTTATGGTGAGCTAAGTGAGCTAGAGATTTCACCTCTTGCCAAGTTGATACATGTTACTTACAATGGCTTTATGTTACATGTACCTTCGAAAACACAGGTATTCAAACTGTCCCTTTACACTTGTCCCTCCTTGAGAGTCATGATATCTAATTGAATACATATGACTCTTTAACAACTCACAACTAGCTCTCTAAACCTTATGTGTGTTATAGCTGGGCACCAAATGTAACCATAGAGCATAAAACAAACCACCGTCACCAGGGATCAAACCCTTGAATGGCTTGATGACATGCCACCTTGTTACGAAATGAGCTATTAAGATAAAAGTTTAAATATACACACAAGGATACATGTAGTACATGAGAGACCATCCAGTGTTGAAAATTTATGACATGTACAGTTACAGAACTTTACCAGGTCCTGTACAAGTACCAAACGAGCTAGGTAGTTCAATCGAGCTAGGTAAGCTCGATCGAGCTTTAAATAATTATCTCCCTTGGTGATTCTTAACAAAAAGATCTATATTTGTTTCAGTTGTTGTCAGTGCAAGATGAAACTTTCTCACAACTTTAAGTCAACATATCTGAATAACAAAACATCAAAATGTTGAACTTTTACCGTTGACTTTTGAAGAATCAAATTAATTTGCATTAGACTTAATGCAATAAAGTCCAATTTTCATGAAAAAAATTTCCACGGTAGAAGAGAAAAATTATTATTGCTTATCGACAAAGATCACCTTCTATAAACAACCTTATAGTTTCATGATGCACAGGGAATATTTAATAAAGATAGACAGATTTTAGTCAAAAACAGCAAAGGGAGATAAAAATTTAAAGCTCGATCGAGCTTAACTAGCTTGATTGAACTACCTAGCTCGTTTGATACTTGTACAGGACCTGTTTACGGCTTTAGAAACTGTCAAGTCTTAATGAGCCATTCGCATGATATTTGCCATCAATTTATTTTTAGGGGGCGGGTCTAGAGAAATTCGAAATAAAATCTGTAAAGGCTGGATGACAAAAAATAGGGAAATAAAAAGGCAGGACAGTGCTTTGCCTTGGGGATCTGGGTATTTTCAACAATTGACAAGGACGCTCATGGTAAACTTTATCTTAACATTGTGTTTGGTGGTTCTAAATGGACCAGTTAATGAGTTTTAACTTAAACCAACCTTAAATTTTAAAAAATAGAAATTAAAAGGGTTTTTTTCTTGTTTCCCCGCCGATCAAAGGGAGATAATCATAAAAAAATTATAATTTAGAACTTGTTTTGGTAAGGGCATGAATACTTTCCGGGAATTGAAAAGCCCATGTTTCGTTCTGTGTTGATCTGTCATGTCCTGTTGTTTGATATGTAATGTTCTTTTATTTTGTGATTTGTCATCTTCTTTTTTGGTTTGATGTTTTGAAATGCCATGTTCTTGTTGTTTGATGATATAAACTCACTTAAACTTTACTTAAATCAAATAAAAATTAGGTTAAGATAATATTTATTTAAAGTCGATATAGGTTAATAACAAATAAACACAAGCTCTGAAGAGCTTTTGATCGACATACATGACATAAAAACATACATAAAAACAGGAATCTGTCAAAATGATCAAAATCTTCAAAATCAAAACTCAATTATCAACACATCTTCAAAATTAGAATTTTTTAGAAAAATCTTTAAAAAAGGATGCAGACATCATTATTTAGATATCTTTAAAAAAAGTTAAGGATAGGGCTGCTCTTTCCAAAATACGTGTCAGCGCTCATAACTTAATGATTGAGAAGGGAAGATACCTAAAACTAAAAATGATAGAAAGAAAATGTACATTTTGCAATGCAGAAGAAGTTGAAAATGAAGAACACTTACTTTTGCATTGCAAACACTACAGACAGTTAAGAGATACATTTTTCAATAAAATTAAAAAGTTATATCCCAAATTTAAATATCTCAATAAATAACAATTCTCTGCTGAGCTCCTTATTAAATACCAAATCTGAAATTGGTTTAAAACTTACATCTGCATTTATTTTAGAATGATTTGAACTAAGAAAATGATATGTCATACTGACAAAACTTATTGCAATTGGCTGTATTGTTTGCTTATTATTATTTCACTATATAATTATAAGTACAGTTTATAACGTAAAAATTTATATTACATTTGTATGTTTCATTTATTACTTTGTGCCTTAACCATGTACTCAGTGATCTATGAGTTTGTGCTAATAAATATTTGTATTTGTATTTGTTAGGGGAACGACCTTTTTTTTCATAGGGGGGCTATTGTGAAATTTGAAATAAAAAGGCAGAATGGCAAAAATCAAGAAGTAAAAAGGCAGGACAGTGCTTTGAATAAAAAAGGCAGGATGGTAGTTTTTGGCTGAACATTTTATAAAAGCTTTAAACTAAACAAGCATTCTGAGAGTATTGCAAAACAATAAATAGTCCCCTACCGGCCTCATATTTCAGTCACTGGTAACAATTTGCCAAACAAATGAATACCTAAACTTGATCAGTTTATTATCTACAAGGAACAATAAAGTGTAGAAAATAAAATTGCAATGGATCTTTAAACTCAAATAAAAATGTGTCACTGGACTTGCACGAAACTCAAACTTGATCTGTAACTTATCATGGTTAACTCAAATACCAAAAATCAGTTCATTATCTATAAGCATTTAGAAAAAAATGTGGAAAACTGAAATTTTAGTGAATTTTCAAAGTTTAAAAGGCCATAACTTCCACAAAAATTTGTGGATCAGCACGAAACTCAAACTTGATCTGTAACTCATCATGGTAAACTCACATACCAAAAAAATCAGTTCATTATTTATAAGTGTTCAGAAAAAAAAGTGTGGAAAACTATGGTGTGACAGACGGACAGACGGACTGAGCGCAAACCTGTAGTCCCTTCGGCTTTCGAAGGTAGGGGACTAAAAAAATGGCGTGCACAAGCGCGCAAAAAAAATCCAGGCTCAGCTTTTTCCGAAAATAAAAAGGCAGGACGAAGAAAATATCCATAGCCCCCCATAAAAATCAAATGGTTGATCCCTTATGTTCTTTCGGTTGGTTTGATCTGTCGGGTGCTCTTATGTTTTGATCTTTCATGTTCTTCTGTATTGTGATCTGTCATATATCTATTATACCAGTTATGTTATGGTTCTTTTTTTATATATATATGTTGCGATTCGGGGATATTTTGACTCTGCCATCTTCTATTTTGGTTGTTATTTTTTATCTATCATATGTTCTTTTCTTTTCTGATCTGTCACCTGCTATCATGTTTTCGTAATATCCTCTTATCTTTTGATACGTCATGTTTTGCTGTTCTGGTCCACAATTTTCTGTTGTTGATCCATATATATTCTGTTATGTTTTGATCAGCTATCTTCTGTAATATTCTGATCTTTCATGGTCTGTCCTGCTTTAATTTGCTATGTTTTGTTTTGCTTTGAACTATCATGTTCTGTTAGGTTTTGATCTGTTCATGTTCTGTTATGTTTTGATCTGTAATCTTCTGTTATGTTGTGATCTGCCATGCACTGTTTTGCTTTAATCTATCATGATCTGAACATTATGATTTTGTCCGGTAATATCTGAGGGTTGCACAGCCCTTTTGGTACGCGGCATCCCGTGCTTTTTAAAGGGTATTCGGTACGCCAAGGTGTGGTACGCGGACACGCGATGTTCCGAATTTTTAGGCTTTTGGTACGCGTACGCCGTGATTTTTAGAGTATTCGGTATTCCAGTCTTTTTAACGATATTCTGTCCTTTTTTAAACGGTATTCGGTATTCCGGTGGCGGGGGCTGTGACACCCCAATATCTGTTATGTTTTATCTGTCATGTTCTGTTATGTTTTGATCGATCACGTTCTGTTATTTAATCTATCATCTTCTGTTTTTGTTTTGATCTATATGTTTTGTCATGTTTTGATCTTGTAATGTTTTGATTTGTCATCTTCTGTTATGTCGTATCTGTCTTGCTCCGTAATTTTTTATCTGCCATTTTCTATAACTTTTGGCCATTTGTCATGTATTGTTATGTTCTGATCTTATGATCTGTCATGTTCTGTTATGTTTTGATCTGTAAAGTTTTGATATGTTGCGATCTGTCATGTTCTGCTAGTTGTAATCTGTCATTTCTTGTTATGTTTTGATATTGTCATCTAGTGTTATGTATTTTTTATCTGTCATATTCAATTATGTCGCATCTGTCATGCTCTGTTATTTTGTCATCTGTCATGTTCTATTATGCCTGGATTTGTCATGTTGTGTTAAGTTTTGATCTGTTATCTTCTGTTGTGTCGTATCTGTCATGTTGTGTTAAGTTTTCATCTGATATTTTCTGTTATGTCGTATCTGTCATATTCTGTTATGTTTGGGTCTGTCATGTTCTGCTAGTTGTGATCTGTCATTTCTTGTTATGTTTTGATCTGTCATGTTCTGTTACGTTTTGATCTGAAAAGTTCTGCTAGTTGTGATCTGTCATTTCTTGTTATGTTTTGATCTGTCATGTTCTGTTACGTTTTGATCTGAAAAGTTCTGCTAGTTGTGATCTGTCATTTCTTGTTATGTTTTGATCTGTCATGTTCTGTTACGTTTTGATCTGAAAAGTTCTGCTAGTTGTGATCTGTCATTTCTTGTTATGTTTTGATCTTTCATCATCTGTTAAGTTTTGATCTGTCATTGTTTTCGTTATGTTGTGACCTGTCATATTGTGTTATGTATTTTTCTATCTGTCATTTTGTGTTATGTATATTTTTTCTGTCATATTCTGTTACGTTTTAGGTTATATTTGTTAGTTTTGTTGTGATCTGTCATCTTGTGTTATTTTCTGCTCTGCCCATGTTATGTTTTGTTGTGATCTCTGATGTGGTTTTTGTTGCAATATGCAATCGTCATATTCTACTATATCTTAATCTTATTGAAAGTTTCGTCTCTTAATTCAAAATTGTATAAAACAGCAGGTGTCTTTCCTTGTATTTCGATATTCTCGGTGCTGGATTTGACTTCTCCGTTTGAAAAATGCATATATACAGTACAACCAAATTAAACGTATTTTAACACCACTCTTATATTTTATAGTTTGAAACCACTTTGTCGATAACCGCTGTTGTTGGACAAGAGCTAGGTCCCCGAGGGTAATCACAAGCCTGGTATTCAGACATGTGAGGCATGAATTTATCAACATTTTTTTTTAATTCCGTCTCTCTATTTAAAATTGAATAAAACACAAGGTTTCTGTATTGCACGTGGTCATTATCCTCGGTGCAGGATTTAGCTTCCATGTTTGGACGCTTTGGGATTCAGTACTTTTTCATCAAATATACTTTTGGTTTTTCGACTTTCCTATGTTTTGATTCAAATGCTACTGATGAGAGGTTACTCATTAAAATATACATACAGCATACTTAAATTAAACGTTTTTATGCCACTTTGGTATTTTGTCTCCGTTATGACCTGGCATGTTTTATACTTTTTGATCTGTCAAGGTCTGATATGTTTTGATCTGTCATGTCCTGCATTGATCCGCCATGTTCTGTTACGTTTTTATCCTTCGTGTTCTGTTATGTTTTAATCTATCGCGTTCTGTTTTGTTGTGACATGACATGCTGTGTTATGTTTTGACCTGTCATGTTCTGATATGTTTGATCTGAGTGTAAGGTTCTCTTCTGTTGTGACCTGATTTGATCTGTAGAGTTGTTTTGATTTGAAACGTCATGCACTATTATGTTTTGATACGTAATGTCATGTTATGTTATGGTAAGTCATCTTCTGTTATGTTCTGTTTTGATCTGCCATGTTTTGTTATATTTTGATAGTCATGTTCTGTTCTATTTTAATTTGTCATGTTCTGTTTTAAGATGATCTATCATGTTTTGTAATATTTTGATACTCATGTTTTTTGGGTTTTTTGTTGTTGTTGATAATCATGATCTGTTTATAAAATGATCTTTCATGATATTTGATCCATCAAATTCTGTTATGTTGTGGTCTGACAAGTTCTTTTTATTATGGCCTGTCCTTTCTTGTCGTGTTGTGATCTGTCATGTTCTTTAAGTTATGGTCTGTTATTTCTTGTTCTGCTGTGATATGTCATGTTCTTTTAGTTATAAAGCCTGTCATTTCTTGTTGTGTTGTGATCGGTCATGTTCTTTTAGTTATGGCCTGTTATTTCTTGTTGTGTTGTGATCTTTCATGTTCTTTTAACTATGGCCTGTCATTTCTTGTTATGCTGTTATATGTTATGTTCTTTTAGTTATAAAGCCTGTCATTTCTTGTTGTGTTGTGATCGGTCATGTTCTTTTAGTTATGGCCTGTTATTTCTTGTTATGCTGTTATATGTTATGTTCTTTTAGTTATAAAGCCTGTCATTTCTTGTTGTGTTGTGATCGGTCATGTTCTTTTAGTTATGGCCTGTTATTTCTTGTTATGCTGTTATATGTTATGTTCTTTTAGTTATAAAGCCTGTCATTTCTTGTTGTGTTGTGATCGGTCATGTTCTTTTAGTTATGGCCTGTTATTTCTTGTTATGCTGTTATATGTTATGTTCTTTTAGTTACGGCCTGTTATTTCTTGTTATGTTGTGATCTGTCATGTTCTTTTAATTATGACCTGCCATTTCTTGAACATTATGTTGTGGTCTGACATGTTCTTTTAATTATGGCCTGTCATTTCTTGGCGTGCTGTGATCTGAAATGTTCTTTAAGTTATAAGGCCTGTCATTTCTTGTTGTGTTGTGATCTGTCATGTTCTTTTAGTAATGGCCTGTTATTTCTTGTTCTGCTGTGATATGTCATGTTCTTTTAGTTATAAGGCCTGTCATTTCTTCTTGTGTTGTGATCTGTCATGTTCTTTAAGTTATGGCCTGTCATTTCTTAATATGCTGTGATCTGTCATGTTCTTTGAATTATGGACTGTCATTTCTTGTTATGCTGTAATCTGTCATGTTCTTTTAGTTATGGCATTTCTTGTTCTGTTGTGATCTGTCATGTTCTTTTAGTTATAAAGCCTGTCATTTCTTGTTATGTTGTGATCTGTCATGTTCTTCTAATTATGGCCTGCCATTTCTTGTTGTGTTGTGATCTGGCATTTTCTTTTAACTATGGCCTGTCATGTCTTGTTTTGTTGTGATCCGTCATGTTCTTTTAATTATGGTGTGTTATTTCTTGTCGTGTTGTAATCTGTAATGTTCTTTTAGTTATGGCCTGTCATTTCTTGTTATGTTGTGATCTTTCATGTTCTATTAGTTATGGCCTGTCATTTCTTGTTATGTTGTGATCTGTCTTGTTCTTTTAATTATGGTCTGTCATTCTTGTTATGTTGTGATCTGTCAAGTTCTTTTAATTATGGCCTGTCGTTTCTTGATACTTTGTGATCTTTCATGGTCTTTATGTTATGGCCTGTCATTTCTTGTTGTGTTGTGATCTGTCATTTTCTTTTAACTTTTGTCTGTCATATCTTGTTATGTTGTGATCTTTCATGTTCTTTAAGTTATGGCCTGTCATTTCTTGTTATGTTGTGATCTGGCATGTTCTTTTAGTTATGGCCTGTCATTCTTGTTGTGCTTTGATCTGTCATGTTCTTTTAATTATGGTTTGTCATTCTTGTTGTGCTTTGATCTGTCATGTTCTTTTAATTATGGTCTGTCATTATTGTTATGTTGTGACCTGTCCTGTTCTTTAAATTATGGTCTGTCATTTCTTGTTGTGTTGTGATTTAGCATGTTATTCATGTCATTTCTTGTCGTATTGTGATCTGAAATGTTCTTTTAGTTATGGCCTGTCATTTCTTGTTATGTTGTGATCTTTCATGATCTTTCATTTTTGGCCTGTCATTTCTTGTTATGTTGTGATCTGTCCTGTTCTTTTAATTATGGCCTTTCATTTCTTAATACTTTGTGATCTTTCATGGTCTTTGAATTATGGACCGTCATTTCTTGTTATGTTGTGATATGTCATGTACTTTTAATTATGGTCTGTCATTTCTTGTTGTGCTTTGATCTGTAATGTTCTTTTAATTATGGTCTGTCATTACTATTGTTATGTTGTGATCTGTCCTGTTCTCTTAGTTATGGTCTGTCATTTCTTGTTGTGTTGTGATCTAGCATGTTCTTTTAGTTATGGCCTGTCATTTCTTGATACTTTGTGATCTTTCATGGTCTTTAAGTTATGGCCTGTCATTTGTTGATACTTTGTGATCTTTCATGGTTTTTATGTTATGGCCTATCATTTTTTGTTGTGTTGTGATCTGTCATGTTCTTTTAGTTATGGCCTGTCATTTCTTGTTATGTTGTGATCTTTCATGATCTTTTATTTTTGGCCTGTCATTTCCTGTTATGTTGTGATCTGTCCTGTTCTTTTAATTATGGCCTGTCATTCTTGTTGTGCTTTGATCTGTCATGTTATTTTCTTTATGGCCTGTCATTTCTTGTTATGTGGTGATATGACTTGTTCTTTAAGTTATGGCATGTCATTTCTTGTTTTGTTGTGATCTGTCATGTTATTTTCTTTATGGCCTGTCATTTCTTGTTACGTTGTGAACTTTCATGGTTTTTAGCTATGGCCTGTCTTTTCTTGTTATGTTGTGATATGACATGTTCTTTTAGTTATGGCCTCTTATTTCTTGTTACGTTGTGATCTGTCCTGTTCTTTTAGTTATGGCCTGTCATTTCTTGTAATGTTGTGATCTGACATGTTCTTTTAATTATGGTCTGTCATTTCTTGATATTTGTGATCTTTCATGGTCTTTTAGTTATGGCCTGTTATTTCTTGTAATGTTGTGGTCTGACATGTTCTTTTAATTATGGCCTGTCATTTCTTGATATTTGTGATCTTTCATGGTCTTTTAGTTATGGCCTGTCATTTCTTATTGTGTTGTGATTTGTCCTGTTCTTTTAATTATGGCCCGTCATTTCTTGTTATGTTGTGATCTGACATGTTCTTTTAGTTATGGCCTGTCATTTCTTGATATTTGTGATCTTTCATGGTCTTTAAGTTATGGCCTGTCATTTCTTGTTGTGTTGTGATCTGTGATTTTCTTAGAACTTTTGTCTGTCATTTCTTGTTATGTTGTGATCTGGCATGTTCTTTTAGTTATGGTATGTCATTTCTTGATGCGTTATGATCTTTCATGTTCTTTTAGTTTTTGTTACGTTATGATCTGGTATGTTCTTTTTTATTTATGGCCTGTCATTTCTTGTCACGTTGTGAACTTTCATGGTTTTTAGTTATGGCCTGTCATTTCTTGTTATGTTGTGATCTGTCCTGTTCTTTTTGTTATGGCCTTTCATTTCTTGATGCTTTGTGATCTTTCATGTTCTTTTAATAATGGGCTGTCATTTCTTGTTGTGTTGTGATCTTACATGTTCTTTTAGTTATGGCCTGTCATTTCTTGTTATGTTGTGATCTGTCATGTTCGTTTAGTTATGGCCTGTCATTTCTTGTTACGTTGTGATCTGTCATGTTCTTTTAATAATGGGCTGTCATTTCTTGTTGTGTTGTGATCTTACATGTTCTTTTAGTTATGGCCTGTCATTTCTTGTTGTTCTGTGATCTGTCATGTTCTTTTTACTATGGCCTGTCATTTCTTGTTGTGTTGTGATCTGTCCTGTTCTTTTAACTATGGCCTGTCATTTCTTGTTACTTTGTGATCTTTCATGGTCTTTTAGTTATAAGGCCTGCCATTTCTTGTTATGTTGTGATCTGTCCTGTTCTTTTAACTATGGCCTGTCATTTCTTGATACATTATGATCTTTCATGTTCTTTTAGTTATGGCCTGCCATTTCTTGTTATGTTGTGATCTGCCATCTTCTTTTAGTTATGGCCTGTCATTTCTTATGTTGTGAGCTGTCATGTTCTTTTATTTTTTGGCCAGTCATTTATTGTTATGTTGTGATCTTTCATGGTCTTTAAGTTATGGCCTGTCATTTCTTGTTGTGTTGTGATCTGTGATTTTCTTTTAACTTTTGTCCCTCATTTCTTGTTATGTTGTGATCTGTCATGTTCTTTTAATTATGGCCTGTCATTTCTTGTTATGTTGTGATCTGGCATGTTCTTTTAGTTATGGTATGTCATTTCTTGATACGTTATGATCTTTCATGTTCTTTTAGTTTTTGTTACGTTATGATCTGGTATGTTCTTTTATTTATGGCTTGTCATTTCTTGTTATGTGGTGATATGACTTGTTCTTTTAGTAATGGTCTGTTATTTCTTGTTATGTTGTGATCAGTCATGTTCTTTTAGTTATGGCCTGTCATTTCTTGTTGTGTTGTGATCTGTCATGTTCTTCCTGTCATTTCTTGTCGTGTTGTGATCTGTAATGTTCTTTTATTTATGGCCTGTCATTTCTTGTTACGTTGTGAACTTTCATGGTTTTTAGCTATGTCCTGTCATTTCTTGTTATGTTGTGATATGACATGTTCTTTTAGTTATGGCTTCTTATTGCTTGTTACGTTGTGATCTGTCATGTTCCTTTAGTTATGGTCTGTCATTTCTTGATATTTTTTGATCTTTCATGTTCTTTAAGTTATGGCATGTCATTTCTTGTTATGTTGTGATCTGGCATGTCATTTCTTGTTATGTTGTGATCTGGCATGTTCTTTTAGTTATGGTCTCTCATTTCTTGATACATTAATTTCTTGATACATTATGATCTTTCATGTATTTTAAGTTATGGCATGTCATTTCTTGTTATGTTGTAATCTGTCATGTTCCTTTATTTATGGCCTGTCATTTCTTGTTACGTTGTGAACTTTCATGGTTTTTAGCTATGGCCTGTCATTTCTTGTTATGTTGTGATATGACATGTTCTTTTAGTTATGGCCTCTTATTTCTTGTTACGTTGTGATCTGTCATGTTGGTTTAGTTATGGCCTGTCCTTTCTTGTTGTGTTGTGATCTGTCATTTTCTTTTAACTATTGTCTGTCATTTCTTGATACTTTGTGATCTTTCATGTTCTTTAAGTTATGGCATTATGTTGTGATCTTACATGTTCTTTTAGTTATGGCCTGTCATTTCTTGTTATGTTGTGATCTGTCATGTTCGTTTAGTTATGGCCTGTCATTTCTTGTTACGTTGTGATCTGTCATGTTCTTTTAATAATGGGCTGTCATTTCTTGTTGTGTTGTGATCTTACATGTTCTTTTAGTTATGGCCTGTCATTTCTTGTTACGTTGTGATCTGTCATGTTGGTTTAGTTATGGCCTGTCATTTCTTGTTGTTCTGTGATCTGTCATGTTCTTTTGACTATGGCCTGTCATTTCTTGTTGTGTTGTGATCTGTCCTGTTCTTTTAACTATGGCCTGTCATTTCTTGATACTTTGTGATCTTTCATGGTCTTTTAGTTATAAGGCCTGCCATTTCTTGTTATGTTGTGATCTGTCCTGTTCTTTTAACTATGGCCTGTCATTTCTTGATACATTATGATCTTTCATGTTCTTTTAGTTATGGCCTGCCATTTCTTGTTATGTTGTGATCTGCCATCTTCTTTTAGTTATGGCCTGTCATTTCTTATGTTGTGAGCTGTCATGTTCTTTTATTTTTTGGCCAGTCATTTATTGTTATGTTGTGATGTGTCCTGTTCTTTTAGTTATGGCCTGTTATTTCTTGTTATGTTGTGATCTTTCATGGTCTTTAAGTTATGGCCTGTCATTTCTTGTTGTGTTGTGATCTGTGATTTTCTTTTAACTTTTGTCCCTCATTTCCTGTTATGTTGTGATCTGTCATGTTCTTTTAGTTATGGTATGTTATTTCTTGATACGTTATGATCTTTCATGTTCTTTTAGTTTTTGTTACGTTATGATCTGGTATGTTCTTTTATTTATGGCCTGTCATTTCTTGTTATGTGGTGATATGACTTGTTCTTTTAGTTATGGTCTGTTATTTCTTGTTATGTTGTGATCTGTCATGTTCTTTTAGTTATGGCCTGTCATTTCTTGTTGTGTTGTGATCTAGCATGTTCTTCCTGTCATTTCTTGTCGTGTTGTGATCTGTCATGTTCTTTTATTTATGACCTGTCATTTCTTGTTACGTTGTGAACTTTCATGGTTTTTAGCTATGTCCTGTCATTTCTTGTTATGTTGTGATATGACATGTTCTTTTAGTTATGGCTTCTTATTGCTTGTTACGTTGTGATCTGTCATGTTCCTTTAGTTATGGTCTGTCATTTCTTGATACTTTTTGATCTTTCATGTTCTTTAAGTTATGGCATGTCATTTCTTGTTATGTTGTGATCTGGCATGTCATTTCTTGTTATGTTGTGATCTGGCATGTTCTTTTAGTTATGGTCTGTCATTTCTTGATACATTAATTTCTTGATACATTATGATCTTTCATGTATTTTAAGTTATGGCATGTCATTTCTTGTTATGTTGTAATCTGTCATGTTCCTTTATTTATGGCCTGTCATTTCTTGTTACGTTGTGAACTTTCATGGTTTTTAGCTATGGCCTGTCATTTCTTGTTATGTTGTGATATGACATGTTCTTTTAGTTATGGCCTCTTATTTCTTGTTACGTTGTGATCTGTCATGTTGGTTTAGTTATGGCCTGTCCTTTCTTGTTGTGTTGTGATCTGTCATTTTCTTTTAACTATTGTCTGTCATTTCTTGATACTTTGTGATCTTTCATGTTCTTTAAGTTATGGCATGTCATTTCTTGTTATGTTGTGATCTGGCATGTCATTTCTTGTTATGTTGTGATCTGGCATGTCATTTCTTGTTATGTTGTGATCTGGCATGTTCTTTTAGTTATGGTCTGTCATTTCTTGATACATTATGATCTTTCATGTTCTTTAAGTTATGGCATGTCATTTCTTGTTATGTTGTGATCTGGCATGTCATTTCTTGTTATGTTGTGATCTGGCATGTTCTTTTAGTTATGGTCTGTCATTTCTTGATACATTAATTTCTTGATACATTATGATCTTTCATGTATTTTAAGTTATGGCATGTCATTTCTTGTTATGTTGTAATCTGTCATGTTCCTTTATTTATGGCCTGTCATTTCTTGTTACGTTGTGAACTTTCATGGTTTTTAGCTATGGCCTGTCATTTCTTGTTATGTTGTGATATGACATGTTCTTTTAGTTATGGCCTCTTATTTCTTGTTACGTTGTGATCTGTCATGTTGGTTTAGTTATGGCCTGTCCTTTCTTGTTGTGTTGTGATCTGTCATTTTCTTTTAACTATTGTCTGTCATTTCTTGATACTTTGTGATCTTTCATGTTCTTTAAGTTATGGCATGTCATTTCTTGTTATGTTGTGATCTGGCATGTCATTTCTTGTTATGTTGTGATCTGGCATGTTCTTTTAGTTATGGTCTGTCATTTCTTGATACATTATGATCTTTCATGTTCTTTAAGTTATGGCATGTCATTTCTTGTTATGTTGTGATCTGTCATGTTCCTTTATTTATTGCCTGTCATTTCTTGTTACGTTGTGAACTTTCATGGTTTTTAGCTATGGCCTGTCATTTCTTGTTATGTTGTGATATGACATGTTCTTTTAGTTATGGCCTCTTATTTCTTGTTACGTTGTGATCTTTCATGTTGGTTTAGTTATGGCCTGTCATTTCTTGTTATGTTGTGATCTGTCATGTTCTTTTAATTATGGCCTGTCATTTCTTGTTATGTTGTGATATGACATGTTCGTTTAGTTATGGCTTCTTATTTCTTGTTACATTGTGATCTGTCATGTTCTTTTAATTATGGCCTGTCATTTCTTGTTATGTTGTGATCTGTCATGTTCTTTTAGTTATGGTCTGTCATTTCTTGTAACGTTGTGATCTGTCATGTTCTTTTAATTATGGCCTGTCATTTCTTGTTATGTTGTGATCTGGCATGTTCTTTTAGTTATGGTCTGTCATTTCTTGATACATTATGATCTTTCATGTTCTTTAAGTTATGGCATGTCATTTCTTGTTATGTTGTGATCTGGCATGTCATTTCTTGTTATGTTGTGATCTGGCATGTTCTTTTAGTTATGGTCTGTCATTTCTTGATACATTAATTTCTTGATACATTATGATCTTTCATGTATTTTAAGTTATGGCATGTCATTTCTTGTTATGTTGTAATCTGTCATGTTCCTTTATTTATGGCCTGTCATTTCTTGTTACGTTGTGAACTTTCATGGTTTTTTGCTATGGCCTGTCATTTCTTGTTATGTTGTGATATGACATGTTCTTTTAGTTATGGCCTCTTATTTCTTGTTACGTTGTGATCTGTCATGTTGGTTTAGTTATGGCCTGTCCTTTCTTGTTGTGTTGTGATCTGTCATTTTCTTTTAACTATTGTCTGTCATTTCTTGATACTTTGTGATCTTTCATGTTCTTTAAGTTATGGCATGTCATTTCTTGTTATGTTGTGATCTGGCATGTCATTTCTTGTTATGTTGTGATCTGGCATGTTCTTTTAGTTATGGTCTGTCATTTCTTGATACATTATGATCTTTCATGTTCTTTAAGTTATGGCATGTCATTTCTTGTTATGTTGTGATCTGTCATGTTCCTTTATTTATTGCCTGTCATTTCTTGTTACGTTGTGAACTTTCATGGTTTTTAGCTATGGCCTGTCATTTCTTGTTATGTTGTGATATGACATGTTCTTTTAGTTATGGCCTCTTATTTCTTGTTACGTTGTGATCTTTCATGTTGGTTTAGTTATGGCCTGTCATTTCTTGTTATGTTGTGATCTGTCATGTTCTTTTAATTATGGCCTGTCATTTCTTGTTATGTTGTGATATGACATGTTCGTTTAGTTATGGCTTCTTATTTCTTGTTACATTGTGATCTGTCATGTTCTTTTAATTATGGCCTGTCATTTCTTGTTATGTTGTGATCTGTCATGTTCTTTTAGTTATGGTCTGTCATTTCTTGTAACGTTGTGATCTGTCATGTTCTTTTAATTATGGCCTGTCATTTCTTGTTATGTTGTGATCTGGCATGTTCTTTTATTCTTGTTATGTTGTGATCTGGCATGTTCTTTTATTCTTGTTATGTTGTGATCTGGCATGTTCTTTTAGTTATGGTATGTCATTTCTTGATACATTATGATCTTTCATGTTCTTTTAGTTTTTGTTACGTTATGATCTGGTATGTTCTTTTTTATTTATGGCCTGTCATTTCTTGTCACGTTGTGAACTTTCATGGTTTTTAGTGGTTTGACCATGGAAGTATTATAGGAGTCTATATTACTTCCATGGTCAAACATACCTTTTTTTCTTTTCAATTTTTGGAAATTTCTTTTCCATCAGACTCTATTAAATTAAAATCAGCTTCAGGAATGTTAGAATGCAAAAAAAAATGTTTTATTTTGTCAGATACCTCAAATATGTGGTAGATGGAGGTTTAGTGCCATAGAAAGTTCCACACAATCAAATGTACAAGTGCAAGGAACAAAATCAACCAGTATGATTTTCATTTCTCTGCTATGTAAATATCAGGGTTTTTTTTGGTCTTCAAGATTAGTCATCTTAGTTTGTAATTTTGTTGTTACGATCGACTGCTTTTCCCTTACTTTATCATACACATTCATTTTTATGTCTTTTTTTAGAAAAGAATTCTTACAAGCACTTCTTTGAGATAAATTTTGGATTTCTTTTTGTATTGTCCTTTTTTTCTATACATTTCAATATCAGTTTATTTCAACCATCACCTTATTTCAGTGTCATTTTTATTTTTTCAATTTTTTCAATAAAAAGTACAGAGAACAACATTAAGAATTTAGATTTTTATTCAAGGTCAAGTATAAATACATAAATAACAAAATTATAAAAATATCAGCCATTTCTATATCAAGATTATAAATAGGTTTAACATGAATGATCTTCAATGTACAAAACAACCAGTGATCCAAGAAATCTTAAGATTTCAAATACTTTTCCTGAGATGTTTTAACATTTAGCATTAGAACCAAACAAATGTCTCTCTTAAAAAGTGTCAAACTTGAAAATGAATGTAGAAGAATAAATTAACCAAAATAAATTTAAAGGAATTAACCAATTAAACAACTTCCTTATCATCTTTATAAAATGTTATTTTGCTACCATTAAAACTAGATTACTTGAGCAGAAAACAAGAAATGACAACACTCTTCCAAGAAATGGCAATAAATCATATAAAATAAATTATAACAAAATATTGAGGATACAGGCATTTTTAACATATGTTTGCCTCATCATATATCCTTTCAATATAAAACGTAAACAATAACAAATTATGACCACAAATATGTGGTTAACATACATAATGACTCCAATGAATGTTTAAACAATGCTTTTAAACACTATAATAATCTCCTGAAAATATTGTATGGGGGTTCATGTATGAAAAGTTCATAAAATATTCAATGTTTATTATTGTCACAACTAAAATGTTTGCAATTCATTACATGAGATGACAATGTACACTTATAAGGTAACTATTATAATGATATAATTAAAATCTAACATCACGCATGAGCACTTTATTGACATTTTTCTTTTCAATTCTCATTTTAATTTTTTTTTCTTTAATTTTTTTTCACTATCTCAATCTTTATCTCTTATACAAGCTACAAATGAACATATTTTTTCTTTCTTTTTCATTTATCTTTAAATTTTTTAGTCTTCATACAATTTATAATTTATTAATCAGGACTATTTCACAAATGAAACAAAACATGACAAATTACAAAAACAAACTTCCAGATACCAAAGTACCGTAACTCATTCTTTTCCATCTTTTAACCTCTTATTTCTTAGCCAACCTTTTTACAAGCAATGCTTTCATATCTTTTGCTACTTTCTCCATCTCAGCAATTTTAATTTTCAGTTCTTTATTAACAACTGTAAGACGTTCAGCTTCAGCCTCCATTTCTACAAATTTCATCTTTCTTATCTCCCTTGAGCGTCTTGAAGCGATGTTATTCTTCGTTCTCCTCTCGCGGTACTTCTGGTCTGGAGGTTTGTTAGTGGTGGACTTTGATGGTTTATCGGTTTTGTCCACGGAAACCGTTGGTGGGGAGAGGCGTGGCTTTTTAGCCACATAGTCATGATCAGGTAGATCATCTATTTCTCTCTTCACTGATACAGAGAATTCCTCTTCATGAGTTGTCTGCTCCTGCTTTATCGATTCAGCCAATAAGAGTGGTTCAACAGTAGTTATATCGTCACCAAAACTGATAACATTAGGTACATTTTCTGTAACTTCTATTGGCTGCTCCTGTATTAAAGAAATTAAATATCAATATCATTCAAAGGGAAATAACTCAAATTTGTTAATAAATTCGAGATTTACATTATTTTGCTGTTTTTTTTTAATCTAATGCTTGTCTAACTGTGTATGCCTGTAACTGTGTATGCCTGTTTGTGGTTTTCCATATCTTTGTGGTAACATTTTTCAGTAATGTTTTTATTAAGATATAAGGTTTTCATTATTTTTACTTTGTATTTTTTTAAAGCAACAAAATTCAAGAATACATGTAAAGATTTTTACAAATGTACATGCAAGAGTGTGCATTTTTGTTCACCTATAACATAATTATAAAAAGCTTACCGGCCCTTGCAGGTATTCAGTCAGATCCATGAAGCTTGTGAGAAAATCCTCATCAGGGATGCTGGTGTCCAACATCTGGGACAGCTCCATGTCTGGAAATGACAAAATGTCCTTTTCCATAGGTTTCAAGTTTCCAAGGTCCAGGTCCGTGTCTGTCCATTCTAAGATAAAAACAGTTAACTTAATGCATGATTCCTTTATAATGAAAAAAAAATAAAACATTTAATTTTAAAAAATTATTTTATCTTATTATGTATTCCAAACAAAGTTTGGATATATATTTGCATATATGTAATACTTTGGCATGTAAGTATTGGTAAATTATCAATTATTTGTTGTTTTTTGTATTTTGTTGTTGTTGTTGTTGATGTTTTTTTTATCACAGTTATCACAGTTGTCTTTTAAATTACAATTTTATGACAATGGGTCCCTAATTGTCTTCTCTTTCACATTAAATTACATTTTTATACAACAATGTTTACATCATTTGACTTTTTGTACACATTGTCAATCTTCATTACTTTAAGTTTCTTTTTTTAAGTTTAAAGATAGAATATAATTACTTTGTAATAAATGTTGAAAATTGTGGAGTTTTTTCTTTCAAATGTAACATGTACACATTCAATGTGGACTTTTAAATTGAAACATACATTGGTAGTAGTAGAACATACATGTAAGTAAATGAGTTTAATTAAGGTAGTACAAAATAGTATAACCTACCATTAAATTGGCCACTCGTTTTCTGGTGTGAACGTAGTGAAATGTCGGATGTCGTGGTGGATATCGGTGTCATTTCCCAATCCAAAGATTGCTCCTTGTCTTCCAACATCTCTGAGGTCCAACATGTCCACGAGTTCGCCCAGGTTTCTGGGGGCTGGGGCTCCAAAGCCATGTCCTTTACTAGCGTCCGGTCCGTACATATTTCAGAAGATTCACTCGTCGAAACGGAGTTCTTCTGGTGTCGAATTTTGCCTGTTAGGTGCCTAACTGCTCGGCAGAAAAATGCTCTCACCTTTAAATTAGTGAGAACACTTTGTTTCGCTGCAGGAACCGAGAGATTCCTTCGTCTTGGTTTAAGTCGCTGAGGACTCGCCCTGTTGTCTCTTATGCCAGGCTTTGCCGGGACTGAAAGTAAAGATAGTAATAGATAATTTAGGGCCAATTTTGATGTAAATGAACATTTTGAGGATTGAAGAGATTCCAAGCAAGATCTAATTCTTCTTTGAGATAACATTTTCTTCACTAAAACGTCTCCCATTTTGAAAATATTACCTTGTGTTGGGTAACTTCTTTTCCTTGGTCTTACATTCGTCTCAATGCCGTAGATTACACTAACTTTGTATCTTATGGTGCAATATTTGCTATATTTAGAAATGACGACCTCTATTATTTTTATTGACCAATAGATTTGCTCCGTTATGACTGTAAATTTCTATTTTTAATGATAACGGTTTTCAGTTTCGGTATTTTACTATCGATTCTATGATAAAGCTAGAGAAATTCGATATAAAAACGTCATTTATAAAAATTCAATATCTTTTCGGGACCTCTCTAAAACTAGTTTGACCTCAACGAAAATTTTTACTATCCGAACATAATTGCCGATCCATCAAAACCACAAACCACCATGTACCGGTATATGTTTCTCGGAAATGTAGCTAGACAATTAATTCAGTGATTTCTAATAGTATCAAAATGACAGACATATTTTGTATAATTCATTTAAAATATAAAATACTTATATAATATTCTGATTTATAACATTTTAACCCGGCTTTAGACCTTTTCGAGGGAGTAAAACAGAATTTCCATTGATCAGTGAACCTTGATCTCCATGGCGAGATAAATTGTGTTTATAGTAAATATCAATTAAAATTAGATTTTAAATAAAATGCTGACCACGCTAAGTCCGACTATTAATTAAAATACTTACGTTTTCAGGTTTTCTTTTAAGATTTCTTCCTTTTTCACCATTTGACACAATACTAACGTATGAAAGATACTGAACTGAATTTAAATTATTTCAAGAGCCAAATAAGATTTTTTTCAATATTTTTTCAAAAAAATTCTAACAAATCAACTACTCTATCCACATTCAATATTCAAAGCTTAATGAACAAGTTTACAAAGACCTGGTAGTATGTTCTGTAGTCATTTGTGTGTGAAATTAACACGTCAGCTAGTCTATACAATGCGGAATATTCGAATTTATTCTATCTGGAAACTTCTTCTAAACTTGTGCTTTTTCCAGGTCAATAAAGTCAGATTTTGTTCTAGAAGAAAAATACTTTGCATCAGCTTTTTTAAGGAAAAATTCATTCTGACCGAATCTTGGTTCATTTTTACCCCCCCACCCCCACCACCTTAAAAAAAACGTCAAACTGAAAACTAAAGCAAAACCACGATAGAAATTGAATGAAGAGAAAGGGCTCAAATTAAAATTAATCACAGAAAATCTGTGAAAATTCTCAAAATGGAACAGATTTGGTAACTCAACTCGCTATACTTCATATATATCCGATAGAAATAGTAATATAGCGAGTGTCAGACTGAATTTTTTAAGTAGTTTACACACAATAAATAAAAAATAAGATGATAAACTCAAACGCATGTGGTAACTGTTACAAGTCTCTCCATAAGCACTTAGGACAGTACAAACCCAAAGTTGTCGGTTGAAATTTCCAAAGCCGAGTTATCGTCATTGAAAAAGTGATCTTGCTACAATTTGTTTCTTGCCTTCGTTCACAAATGAAATCCAACACACAGACCATATTGTAATTTTGCTATTGTTGTTGTGTGTCCCCCCCCCCGTACCATAGTGACATTGACGTTTTTCACGAAAATAATAATTTTTCGAAGGAAAAGGGACCCCTCTCGTTTTCCTTTATATACTGCGTGTGTTCACAGCTGATAGAGTATCAAAAGAAGTTAAAATGTAATAATTTATTAAATAGAAAATAATCAGATGTGGAATAAGTTAAGTATTGTGCAAAGTCTTTGCGCTTCTGCCGTAGTATATTTAATAGACATGGCCCAAGTTTCATAAAACATCTCAAATTTGAGATTTCCTCATTTATCCTTCCTCAACTGAGATTTCTTGCAATTTAATTGGCCAATATTTGAGTTGAGGAAAGAACTTCTAAAATAAAAATGATAGATATGAGAAGAACAAATGGACGGACTCGCATGGAACTATGCATGAAATGAGAAAGCCACATATGCTCTTACCATTACAAATTCGTTAAATAAATATAGTAACCGAGTTGTAGTTTAACCCCTTTGTATTATCGTTTACGTTTGTATAAATTGGCACATATCCATTTTAAACATTGATATAAATATTGATCCATTAACTTACATTTCGCAGTGGATTATTTTATTGGGTCAAGGCAATTATAATGTGACTGATGCAATAGTGGGAAATTCGTACTCTTAAAGGGGGGATTGTTGTTGGACATGAATGGATGGTTTCTTAATAAGGTTGAAATCAAACAAGTTTGAAAAGGTATGTCCACTGAACGTCAGGATTAATAATTTAAAAAAATCATTGTTAACCCTGATATTGGACCAATGTAAATTCAATAGGCGATGGGGTAAATTTTTAGAGGGGGAGGGGGGCTATAGTGAAATTTGAAATAAAAAGGCAGGATGCCAAAATTCAGGAAATAAAAAGGTAGGACAGTGCTTTGAAATGAAAAAAAAAGCAGATGCAGTTTTTCGTCGAAAAAATTATGGTAAATTAAAGAAAAATCCAGGCCCTGAGGCAGGATGGAAAAAATAAGTATCCACATCCCCTCCAACCAAAAAATACTGCCCTTGATGCCTGGTGGCATGTAGCGCAGCAACAAAGGATATCCAAGGGTGACGGTTTTTTGCCAGCCTCTCAATTGTCCCTCATGTATGGTCACAACCCTTCATTTCTCCTTCTACAGTCCTTCTCCACGTCTTCCTCTTTTTAACTTTCCACCAGGCGTCCAGTGTGGGGAAACTTTTGTGTTAGCTGTCTTTTCTTATGACATGTCCTATCCATTTCCAGCGTTTTCTAAGTAAGATTGTAGCAATATATTGTTGGTTACTGGCCTCAAGTAGGTCCTCATTGCTGATAATTCTTGGCCGGAAAATTATCATTATTCGTCTCATACACCTTGTGTGGCATTTTGATAGTTTTGGTTGGTCAGCCTCTGTCATTCTCCAGCACTCGGAGCCGTACAAGAGTTTGAAAGTACACATCTCTGGTATAACTTCAGCTTGGTGTTTTTGCTATACTGACTGGATTTCCAATTGGCAAGTGAGATGAATAGATTTCTTGCTTTTCCAATTCTGCTTTTGACGTCGATACCAGCACATCCATTGTTTCTAACTGTGCTTCCGAGGTAAGTGAAGCCGTCAGTCGTTTGAAGGTCTTTATTGTAGACCTGCATGGGTTGAATTTTGGTGTTGTTCAGCTTCATTGCGTCAGATTTTGATTCGCTTATCTTTAAGCTGATGTAAAGGGCGTATTCAGCTAGTCGTTCCGTCTTTTCCTTCATCTGTTGATGTGTATGTTCTAGAAGGGCAATGTCATATCTGCAAAGTCGAGATCTTCTAATACAAAGTTAATCTTCTGCCTTATGCCCTTCTTTGCGTCCCAAGTTGTTTTCCTCATTACCCAATCAATGACCATGTTGAAAAGCACAGACGACATGACACATCCCTGTACACTGCACGTGAAACTACTGTATAAGCTCTTAACTGGTTATATCTATGATTTTAGATGGAACACCATAAAGTATCTGAGTATCCTCAACTGAAGGCCTTCTCTAGATCTGTTGATGCTGTCGAAGGCTTCCTGGAAATCAACAAAATTTTTATACAACTCTCTGTCATTCAGTGCAATGTTCTATAATGTTGCACAGAACAAAGATCTTGTCTGCCTGTTCTGTTTTGCAGAACAAAGATCTGCTCTGTGCAACCTCTATCTTTTCTGAAGCCTGTCTGTTCTTCTATAAGGCATTTATCTACTGCATTTGTAATTTTGTTCATTATTACCTTGGAGAGGATCTTGCTAGGTTTCGACAGAAATGTGATGCCACGCCAGTTATTGCTCGCTCTCACTTGGACTGTAACGCCACGCCAGTTATTGCTCGCTCACTTAGACTGTAATGCCACGACATTTATTGCTAGCTCACTTAGACTGTAATGCCACGCCAGTTAATGCTCGCTCACTTAGACTGTAATGCCACGCCAGTTATTGTTCGCTTACTTAGACTGTAATACCACGCCAGTTATTGTTCGCTCACTTAGACTGTAATGCCACGCCAGTTATTGTTCACTCACTTAGACTGTAATGCCACGCCAGTTATTGTTCGCTCACTTAGACTGTAATGTCACGCCAGTTATTGTTCGCTCACTTAGACTGTAATACCACGCCAGTTATTGTCCGCTCACTTAGACTGTATTACCACGCCAGTTATTGTTCGCTCACTTAGACCGTAATGCCACGCCAGTTATTGTTCGCTCACTTAGACTGTAATGCCACGCCAGTTATTGTTCGCTCACTTAGACTGTAATACCACGCCAGTTATTGTTCGCTCACTTAGACCGTAATGCCACGCCAGTTATTGTTCGCTCACTTAGACTGTAACGCCATGCCAGTTATTGCTCGCTCTCACTTAGACTGTAACGCCACGCCAGTTATTGTTCGCGCACTTAGACTGTAATACCACACAAGTTATTGTTCGCTCACTTAGACTGTAATGCCACGCCAGTTATTGTTCGCTCACTTAGACTGTAATGCCACGCCAGTTATTGTTCGCTCACTTAGACTGTAACGCCACGCCAGTTATTGTTCGCTCACTTAGACTGTAATGCCACGCCAGTAATTGTTTTGCTCACTTAGACTGTAATGCCACGCCAGTTATTGTTCGCTCACTTAGACTGTAATACCGAGACAGTTATTGCTCGCTCACTTAGACTGTAATGCCACGCCAGTTATTGTTCGCTCACTTAGACTGTAATACCACGGCAGTTATTGCTCGCTCACTTAGTCTGTAATGCCACGCCAGTTATTGTTCGCTCACTTAGACTGTAACGCCACGCCAGTTATTGTTCGCTCACTTAGACTGTAACGCCACGCCAGTTATTGTTCGCTCACTTAGACTGTAATGCCACGCCAGTAATTGTTTGCTCACTTAGACTGTAATGCCACGCCAGTTATTGTTCGCTCACTTAGACTGTAATACCGAGACAGTTATTGCTCGCTCACTTAGACTGTAACGCCACGCCAGTTATTGTTCGCTCACTTAGACTGTAATACCACGACAATTATTGCTCGCTCACTTAGACTGTAATGCCACGCCAGTTATTGTTCGCTCACTTAGACTGTAATACCACACCAGTCATTGTTCGCTCACTTAGACTGTAACCCCGCCACATTTTATATGTGCCTGTCCTAAGCCAGGAATCCTGTCAAAGCTTTTGTTTGTCCCTGTCAACTATCTGTTCTTTGTTTAATGTCCAGAAATGGGGTTTTCCTTGATAATATAGGGATTGTTTGAATCTTATGTATTGTATTTTTAGTCTTGGGTCAATGCAAGACAGCGAGCAGTGACTTCTGGCCATGTTGAAGACTGCTGGGTGTTTTCCATTGTGATTTTTTAAATTGCCGTTTCTTTAATGTTGGTTGTGTCGTGTACACTTATTCCACATCTCTTTATCGTTTATATCTGAAACAAAAATGTCAAAGTTTAAGGGGGATAGTTATACATCCCGACCGTGTTTTATTCAAAACATCGCTTAATACCGACCACTTCTCTGTTGTTTGTGTCTAAACAATTGATATTCACTTACAACAATATCATAGCTTAAAACTTGTAATTCTTATCTAAAAACCCTTTTTTTTAAACCTGGTGTTCAATACAAGTATATTTTTATAATAAAAAACCCATTAAATCCAATTAAAGAAGTAATGAAAATAATACAAAAACAAAAGAGTGAGTATCGAGTTGGCGAAGTGGTACCCCCACTGCAAGGACCGAGGCCCCCACAGCAAGGGTAGAACATCTGCTTTAGGCTCAAATGTAAAGAAGTTCGGGTTTCCACAACGCTACGGCTCACCCGTTAAATCAATGTACATTTTATGTATTTAAAACTACTGTTGATGTTGTGCAATATCCTGTTTAAATCAACGCATGATCAGTATAAATAAGGGGCAAATTCAAAAGTACTGAGCAAAACGTGGTATAAGATTTGAGAATTACAAATACCAAAACGTGGGTATAAACGGTTAATTAAAAATGTTTGATAACCCATTGGAGCTAAATGATTGTCATGCTTAAACATTTTCCTTTGATTGTACATACATGTAACAATATTTCCATTATATTGTCGCAAATACAGTTGAAAAAATAAGAAAATCGTGAAATGTTCGTGCCCAGATTTGAACCTTTTGAATTATACAAAACTGCGTTTCTGAGCACACAGCGTTATCCCCTCAGCCACCAAATCGAAGGCATTACATTGCAAAAAAAATATTTACACGACAATTTTTTTATTGTAAATTCGGTTTCGCACGTGTTTTAAGATTTATCCCGCTCTATAAAGAAGAAACTATTTTTCTTACAATAATGAAAACGAATTGAAAGTGACAAATAGAGGGCATTCATTTCTATTTTCGATCTATACTCAGATATGCTTTTTCCAAACATGAAACCAAAAACAACAAAACATGAAATCAGTACGCTTCGAATATTCAAGAACGACTTTCACGTACGCGCTACCAGAACTCTGATTTTTGTAAGTCAAACAAGCCCGGTCCTCTACATACACAGTCCATTAAAGTCTCGGCATTAGTTTCTTTAGCAGCAAAATTAAACAAAAAGACAAAAAAAAATCCCCCCAAAATTAGTGTCGATTTAGCGAAGTGGGATACACCTGCCGAAGGAACCGAAATCCTTTCTAACAGTCGCATTGAACTCATCTGCTTTAGTCTCAGAAGTTGCTGTAAACCACAACGCCATGGCTCACCCGCCAGATTGTGTTGTATTTGAAATTAATGAATAATTGTGCAATGTCTTGCATTGAAAAAAAAAAAATGACGCATGTTTTTTTACTATACACTATTGTCTATTGACTGTTATTGTAAAGGTATAAAACCACTAATTCGCAATCCAGTAGAGGACGAACATGAATAGTTCCTATTTGAGACCATATAGTTCCATTAAAGTATTGACCCAGCTAAAACTATTGCATGCAATTCATGATCATTAAATGAGTTTTTATTTGAAAGATGAACATCTTAGAAACATTTTCAGTCCATATTTGTTCATATATATCTTAGGTGTCAATTTTTAGGATTACTTTTACTTGGGGTCTCATTCTTGCCAAAATAATGACTCGAAAGTACCAGGTACGAGACCACAACTATCGCCCCTTATTTTCCGTTGTTGTTTAATATAGTCCCTTAAAAAACACCATATATCTTCCAGAGGTATTTCTAGGATCAATTTTTGGTGCTGTTTTTAGTTGTTTGGGTTAATTGGTAGTTTTTAAGCCAAAGTTTGGTATATACAAAGACCATTACTTAAATCAGCATAAAAGGGGTGATTTGCTAGGCATACGCGGTGTCAAAATTTAGATCTTCATTTCTTATTGACATTTAAAAATTTTGGTCTCTTGACCTCAAAATGCATTAAAAGTTTTAAAATCGGTAAAACTTTCTTAAAATTACATATTATTTATGTCTTGTGTTGTTATGCAGCTGGGAGAAATTTAAGGAAAATCAAATGGTTAATTTTTTTTTATTCATCAAAACGCTATATTGAAAATGCATTAAAAAGCGGGGTAAAATAATACTAGTCTCGGGCCACCAGACGTTCAGGATGATTAAAACTTGGAACCAGTTTTTCCCGTTATAATGTATGATGTGCTAGTTTTTTAACTAGAGTGAGTCAAATCATTTTGCATTGAAATAAGACTCACAGGTAGTAATGTGTCATATCGTAAAACGGTTGGTAAAGGGATTTTGTCATGGTTTAGTCAAGGGCGTCATGGTTTGTACAAGGGATATTGGCATAATGTCGTCTGCAAAAATGAAATCATAATTTTTCCGGGCACAAAAGACGTTTTCGGGCATTTATAGGGGTAAGATATATTTATACTAAAATATGGCACATGTAAATGATGGAATATACTCGCTTAATCATTCAGGAAAAATAGTTTTGTTCAATTGATAAAATAACATCATTTTATGTTCCAAGCAAAAGTAAAAGCCAGATGTTGCTAAAAAACAATCATTTACTGAGCATACAATCTTTTGACACATTTTTCATCGTAATTAAACGCTTACAAAGCATGCATCGCAAAAATAAAATTTTTACTTGTCATGGTTTGTACAAGGGACGTCATGATTTAGTGTAGGGTGGTCATGGTTTGGTCAAGGGATATTAAAAAAATGATATTTTAAATCTTATTCAATCATATGAGCTAACAATTATGTTTTAAACCTTAAACTGGTCATATATATTACCAAAATAATGCATACTATAAATATACATATCAACCGCTCATGGAAAAAATTATAACAGTATAATTTGTATGCCATTCATAAATGAGATAATTATTATTATACAGAAATTGCCATATCATGTTCCATATCATTTCAAGACTCCCATATTAGATGTAGGCATAAGCTGAGACAATAAAATCGCTCGAGAAATGATATGGGATTTAATATGGAAACTCAAAGTCAAAAAAGATACAAAGGTATACAGGAAAACACTGACTAGGCATTAGGTTTAATGCATGATTTTGCTTATTGCCGCTAATATATATACACTCTCTACTCCCTATCAATGAAGCTTTTCCTTTCAGTATTAATAGGACACAACTGAACTATTGCAAAGGGCATCAGATGAGTGCAGACATTGGTTTGTCATAGGGTTTTGTTTTGTCTTCCTTTACCGGATTTGCCGCACTGAATTGACTGTTGGTAACGCGACGGGTGTGCTATAGCAAGCAGGAACTGCTTACTCTTCCGGAGCACCTGAGTTCATTCTCGTTTCGACTGGAGTTCGCGTTGTTGATTGACATTCAGTTATGGATACCCCATTGATACATGTACATCTGCTTCTTGCATATCTCAGGGAATATGTTGCTTCATCCATGATAATATTATTCAGTGCAACAGCAGTGCTTATAGTACTACTATTAGAGAAACGTTTGCTTCATCCGTAGTATTTCAGGAGTAGCTTGTACTGTTTAAGAAGCTTATACATTGTACAGTAACCATATTCATATTTGATTGTTCAATGGTAATCCTGATGGTTAGTATATGTTGTTGGCTTAGTGACGGTCTAGAGCAATTAAAAGGATTTTAATTATATATATAACTAGCTATAATTTGTGTTGGGATGCCAACACACAAGTCGCCCAAAATCGCCTTGGATACTTTTTCTTCCCTTTCAGTACAATAAAATATGTATAGAAATCAAATTTCATTGAAATCGGACAAAGTTCACATTTTTAAGGGGGCGGGTGTAGTAAAATAGCCGCCATTTTGAAACCGGAAGTCGGATTTCAAATCCGGTCACAGATTTGAATTCAGCATACCCGCTTTACCCAGATGTCCAATTTTCAAGACGATCCGATGAAAAAAAAAAATTCCGCCCACTTTTTCGGACGGCCGCCATTTTGAAACGGCGGCCATCTTGAAAATTTCAAAACTTGATTACACGCCTTTGAGTGACCCACTATCCAATCCAACAAGTGTTATTCAAATTCCTTGAACCATTTTCTTGAATTAGGGAGGACAACTTTACGATAAAGAATCAGAAGAATAACAAGGTATAATTGTGTTGGGATGCCAACACACAAGTCGCCCAAAATCGCCTTGGATAGAGTTCCGTTCAAATCAGTGCATCAAAATAAGTCTAGAAATCAAATTTCGTTGAAATCGGACAAAGTTGACGTTTTTAGGGGGGCGGGTGTAGTAAAACGGCCGCCATTTTGAAACCGTAAGTCGGATTTCAAATCCGGTCGCAGATTTGAGCTCAGCATACCCGTTTTACCCAGATGACCAATTTTCAAGACGATCCGATGAAAAAAAAATTTCCGCCCACTTTTTCCGATGGCCGCCATTTTGAAACGGCGGCCATGTTGAAAATTTTAAAAGTGCATTACACAACTTTGAGTGACCCACTATCCAATCTCATAAGTGTTATTCAATTTCCTTGGACCGTTTTCTTGTATTAGGGAGGACAACTTTACGATAAAGAATCAGAAGAATAATAATAATAACTAGGTATAATTGTGTTGGGATGCCAACACACAAGTCGCCCAAAATCGCCTTGGATGGAGTTCCATTCGAATCAGTGCGTCAAAATAAGTCTAGAAATCAAATTTCGTTGAAATCGGACTAAGTTGACATTTTCAGGGGGGCGGGTGTAGTAAAATGGCCGCCATTTTGAAACTGTAAGTCGGATTTCAAATCCGGTCGCAGATTTGAGCTCAGCATACCCGCTTTACCCAGATGACCAATTTTCAAGACGATCCGATGAAAAAAAAATTTCCGCCCACTTTTTCCGACGGCCGCCATTTTGAAACGGCGGCCATCTTGAAAATTTTAAAAGTGCATTACACAACTTTGAGTGACCCACTATCCAATCCAAAAAGTGTTATTCAATTTCCTTGAACCGTTTTCTTGTATTAGGGAGGACAAATTCTCGATAAAGAATCAGAAGAATAATAATAATAATAATAATAATAATAATAATAAGAAGAAACGGTGCAAAAACAATAAGTCTCCCAAACTTCGTTTTGGGCGACTTAATAATAATAATAATAATAATAATAAGAAACGGTGCAAAAACAATAAGTCTCCCAAACTTCGTTTTGGGCGACTTAATAATAATAATAATAAGAAACGGTGCAAAAACAATAAGTCTCCCAAACTTCGTTTTGGGCGACTTAATAATAATAATAATAATAATAATAAGAAACGGTGCAAAAACAATAAGTCTCCCAAACTTCGTTTTGGGCGACTTAAAAAATATATATCTTTTATATGCTATTACTGAAGGTAACGATTTATAAATTCCAAAAAACGATCCAATGATTTTTTGGGGGGTTAAAGATGCGTATTAAGAAACACGGAAACACAGTATGTCGTCAAACACAATAAAACAGCAGAAAATACCTAATAATTTGTCCGATCTCCTAAGTTTAGAAAATGTGATAAACCATGACAAAATGGTATAAACCATGACAATTTTCTGTTCCCTTTACCAAACCATGACAAAATTTGAATTTGGTTAATAAGCACAACTAAGCAGATTTAAAGCTAACACAGTTAACCTTTATCGTCATGTTCAATTCCTTTCAGCTATCCTCACTAATTGATACTAAAATAAAGGTATTTTTACATATTTTAGAAAAAAATCCCTTGTACAAACCATGACCTCCCTTTACCAAACATTGTACGATATGACACATTACTACCTGTGAGACTATTGACACTTTAATTGAACTTTAGATAAAAAATCTACAGGAATTTTAAAATGTCTTATTTAACATAGAAAGCAACGGGACTCGGAATTAGTGGTTTTATACCTAAAAGGAATATCACATCCCGAATTCTATGGAAATGAAGTTTATAAGGCACGTAAATTCAAAAATAATGCCCTTGCCACGGTAATTTGGCTTAAAACCTTATTAAAGAAAGGACACAAGTTGTAGGTTATAGTAAAATCTGTAAATTTTGTGGTTTTTGGTAGAAATATTGATAATTTGATAGTATCTCTAAAACGTTAATCTTTTACCCTTTGACTATTGTATTGTTTTTAAGCATTACAGCGATCAAATATGTCGGTTTCGTGTGATTATATAATACTAAATTATTAGTTGTTTGAAGTGTTATGTTGGATTTAGAATCGATATGTTTCATTTTTTTACATCAGTCGATAAATGCTTCTTAGCTAGCTGTCAGTAACTGCGAGTGTTCTCAAAAGTTCCTTTATGTCTCGGTGTTTTCGTATAGTACTCTTGTCTCAGGTTTTCTCTTGGTTAATTGAACTTTTATCGATTTGATTTTTAAAGTTTAAAAACAGGGGGAAGGTTGGGCCCAAAAACTAATTTAACCCCGCCACATTTTAAATGTGCCTGTCTTAAGCCAGGAATCTTGTCAAAGCTTTTGTTTGTCCCTGTCCTTTGTTTTTTGTTCAGAAATGGGTCTTTCCTTGATAATCTAGGGATTTGTTTGAATCTTATGTATTGTATTTTTAGTCTTGGACCAATGCAAGACAGCGAGCAGTGACCTCTGGCCATGTTGAAGACTGTTAGGTGTTTTCCATTGTGATTTTTTAAATTGCCGTTTCTTTAATGTTGGTTGTGTCGTGTACACTTATTCCACATCTCTTTATCGTTTATATCTGAAACAAAAATGTCAAAGTTTAAGGGGGATAGTTATACATCCCGACCGTGTTTTATTCAAAACATCGCTTAATACCGACCACTTCTCTGTTGTTTGTGTCTTAATAATTGATATTCACTTACAACAAGATCATAGCTTAATACTTGTAATTCTTACCTAAAAGCTTTTTTTGTAACCTGGTGTTCAATACAAGTATATTTTTCATAATAAAAAAACATTAAATCCAATTAAAGAAGTAATGAAAATAATACAAAAACAAAAGAGTGAGTATCGAGTTGGCGAAGTGGTACCCCCACTGCAAGGACCGGGGCCCCCACAGCAAGGGTAGAACATCTGCTTTAGGCTCAAATGTAAAGAAGTTCGGGTTTCCACAACGCTACGGCTCACCCGTTAAATCAATGTACATTTTATGTATTTAAAACTACAGTTGATGTTGTGCAATATCCTGTTTAAATCAACGCATGATCAGTAAAAATAAGAGGCAAATTCAAAAGTACTGAGCACAACGTGCACTTAGCACCATTAGATTTAACCGATATTAATGTATACTGTTTACCCCTGTTATAAGATTTGAGAATTACAAATACCAAAAAACTTGGGTATAAACGGTTATTTAAAAATGTTTGATAACCCATTGGATCTAAATGATTGTCATGCTTAAAACATTTTCCTTTGATTGTACATACATGTAACAATATTTCCATTATATTGTCGCAAATACAGTTGAAAAAATAAGAAAATCGTGAAATGTTCGTGCCCAGATTTGAACCTTTTGAATTATACAAAACTCCGTTTCTGAGCACTCAGCGTTATTCCCTCAGCCACCAAATCGAAGGCATTACATTGCAAAAAAAATATTTACACGACAAATTTGTTATTGTGAAATCGATTTCGCACGTGTTTTAAGATTTATCCCGCTCTATAAAGAAGAAACTATTTTTCGATCTATACTCAGATATGCTTTTTCCAAACATGAAACCAAAAACAACAAAACATGAAATCAGTACGCTTCGAATATTCAAGAACGACTTTCACGTACGCGCTACCAGAACTCTGATTTTTGTAAGTCAAACAAGCCCGGTCCTCTACATACACAGTCCATTAAAGTCTCGGCATTAGTTTCTTTAGCAGCAAAATTAAACAAAAAGACAAAAAAAAATCCCCCCAAAATTAGTGTCGATTTAGCGAAGTGGGATACACCTGCCGAAGGAACCGAAATCCTTTCTAACAGTCGCATTGAACTCATCTGCTTTAGTCTCAGAAGTTGCTGTAAACCACAACGCCATGGCTCACCCGCCAGATTGTGTTGTATTTGAAATTAATGAATAATTGTGCAATGTCTTGCATTGAAAAAAAAAATGACGCATGTTTTTTTACTATACACTATTGTCTATTGACTGTTATTGTAAAGGTATAAAACCACTAATTCGCAATCCAGTAGAGGACGAACATGAATAGTTCCTATTTGAGACCATATAGTTCCATTAAAGTATTGACCCAGCTAAAACTATTGCATGCAATTCATGATCATTAAATGAGTTTTTATTTGAAAGATGAACATCTTAGAAACATTTTCAGTCCATATTTGTTCATATATATCTTAGGTGTCAATTTTTAGGATTACTTTTACTTGGGGTCTCATTCTTGCCAAAATAATGACTCGAAAGTACCAGGTACGAGACCACAACTATCGCCCCTTATTTTCCGTTGTTGTTTAATATAGTCCCTTAAAAAACACCATATATCTTCCAGAGGTATTTCTAGGATCAATTTTTGGTGCTGTTTTTAGTTGTTTGGGTTAATTGGTAGTTTTTAAGCCAAAGTTTGGTATATACAAAGACCATTACTTAAATCAGCATAAAAGGGGTGATTTGCTAGGCATACGCGGTGTCAAAATTTAGATCTTCATTTCTTATTGACATTTAAAAATTTTGGTCTCTTGACCTCAAAATGCATTAAAAGTTTTAAAATCGGTAAAACTTTCTTAAAATTACATATTATTTATGTCTTGTGTTGTTATGCAGCTGGGAGAAATTTAAGGAAAATCAAATGGTTAATTTTTTTTTATTCATCAAAACGCTATATTGAAAATGCATTAAAAAGCGGGGTAAAATAATACTAGTCTCGGGCCACCAGACGTTCAGGATGATTAAAACTTGGAACCAGTTTTTCCCGTTATAATGTATGATGTGCTAGTTTTTTAACTAGAGTGAGTCAAATCATTTTGCATTGAAATAAGACTCACAGGTAGTAATGTGTCATATCGTAAAACGGTTGGTAAAGGGATTTTGTCATGGTTTAGTCAAGGGCGTCATGGTTTGTACAAGGGATATTGGCATAATGTCGTCTGCAAAAATGAAATCATAATTTTTCCGGGCACAAAAGACGTTTTCGGGCATTTATAGGGGTAAGATATATTTATACTAAAATATGGCACATGTAAATGATGGAATATACTCGCTTAATCATTCAGGAAAAATAGTTTTGTTCAATTGATAAAATAACATCATTTTATGTTCCAAGCAAAAGTAAAAGCCAGATGTTGCTAAAAAACAATCATTTACTGAGCATACAATCTTTTGACACATTTTTCATCGTAATTAAACGCTTACAAAGCATGCATCGCAAAAATAAAATTTTTACTTGTCATGGTTTGTACAAGGGACGTCATGATTTAGTGTAGGGTGGTCATGGTTTGGTCAAGGGATATTAAAAAAATGATATTTTAAATCTTATTCAATCATATGAGCTAACAATTATGTTTTAAACCTTAAACTGGTCATATATATTACCAAAATAATGCATACTATAAATATACATATCAACCGCTCATGGAAAAAATTATAACAGTATAATTTGTATGCCATTCATAAATGAGATAATTATTATTATACAGAAATTGCCATATCATGTTCCATATCATTTCAAGACTCCCATATTAGATGTAGGCATAAGCTGAGACAATAAAATCGCTCGAGAAATGATATGGGATTTAATATGGAAACTCAAAGTCAAAAAAGATACAAAGGTATACAGGAAAACACTGACTAGGCATTAGGTTTAATGCATGATTTTGCTTATTGCCGCTAATATATATACACTCTCTACTCCCTATCAATGAAGCTTTTCCTTTCAGTATTAATAGGACACAACTGAACTATTGCAAAGGGCATCAGATGAGTGCAGACATTGGTTTGTCATAGGGTTTTGTTTTGTCTTCCTTTACCGGATTTGCCGCACTGAATTGACTGTTGGTAACGCGACGGGTGTGCTATAGCAAGCAGGAACTGCTTACTCTTCCGGAGCACCTGAGTTCATTCTCGTTTCGACTGGAGTTCGCGTTGTTGATTGACATTCAGTTATGGATACCCCATTGATACATGTACATCTGCTTCTTGCATATCTCAGGGAATATGTTGCTTCATCCATGATAATATTATTCAGTGCAACAGCAGTGCTTATAGTACTACTATTAGAGAAACGTTTGCTTCATCCGTAGTATTTCAGGAGTAGCTTGTACTGTTTAAGAAGCTTATACATTGTACAGTAACCATATTCATATTTGATTGTTCAATGGTAATCCTGATGGTTAGTATATGTTGTTGGCTTAGTGACGGTCTAGAGCAATTAAAAGGATTTTAATTATATATATAACTAGCTATAATTTGTGTTGGGATGCCAACACACAAGTCGCCCAAAATCGCCTTGGATACTTTTTCTTCCCTTTCAGTACAATAAAATATGTATAGAAATCAAATTTCATTGAAATCGGACAAAGTTCACATTTTTAAGGGGGCGGGTGTAGTAAAATAGCCGCCATTTTGAAACCGGAAGTCGGATTTCAAATCCGGTCACAGATTTGAATTCAGCATACCCGCTTTACCCAGATGTCCAATTTTCAAGACGATCCGATGAAAAAAAAATTCCGCCCACTTTTTCGGACGGCCGCCATTTTGAAACGGCGGCCATCTTGAAAATTTCAAAACTTGATTACACGCCTTTGAGTGACCCACTATCCAATCCAACAAGTGTTATTCAAATTCCTTGAACCATTTTCTTGAATTAGGGAGGACAACTTTACGATAAAGAATCAGAAGAATAACAAGGTATAATTGTGTTGGGATGCCAACACACAAGTCGCCCAAAATCGCCTTGGATAGAGTTCCGTTCAAATCAGTGCATCAAAATAAGTCTAGAAATCAAATTTCGTTGAAATCGGACAAAGTTGACGTTTTTAGGGGGGCGGGTGTAGTAAAACGGCCGCCATTTTGAAACCGTAAGTCGGATTTCAAATCCGGTCGCAGATTTGAGCTCAGCATACCCGTTTTACCCAGATGACCAATTTTCAAGACGATCCGATGAAAAAAAAATTTCCGCCCACTTTTTCCGATGGCCGCCATTTTGAAACGGCGGCCATGTTGAAAATTTTAAAAGTGCATTACACAACTTTGAGTGACCCACTATCCAATCTCATAAGTGTTATTCAATTTCCTTGGACCGTTTTCTTGTATTAGGGAGGACAACTTTACGATAAAGAATCAGAAGAATAATAATAATAACTAGGTATAATTGTGTTGGGATGCCAACACACAAGTCGCCCAAAATCGCCTTGGATGGAGTTCCATTCGAATCAGTGCGTCAAAATAAGTCTAGAAATCAAATTTCGTTGAAATCGGACTAAGTTGACATTTTCAGGGGGGCGGGTGTAGTAAAATGGCCGCCATTTTGAAACTGTAAGTCGGATTTCAAATCCGGTCGCAGATTTGAGCTCAGCATACCCGCTTTACCCAGATGACCAATTTTCAAGACGATCCGATGAAAAAAAAATTTCCGCCCACTTTTTCCGACGGCCGCCATTTTGAAACGGCGGCCATCTTGAAAATTTTAAAAGTGCATTACACAACTTTGAGTGACCCACTATCCAATCCAAAAAGTGTTATTCAATTTCCTTGAACCGTTTTCTTGTATTAGGGAGGACAAATTCTCGATAAAGAATCAGAAGAATAATAATAATAATAATAATAATAATAATAATAATAAGAAGAAACGGTGCAAAAACAATAAGTCTCCCAAACTTCGTTTTGGGCGACTTAATAATAATAATAATAATAATAATAAGAAACGGTGCAAAAACAATAAGTCTCCCAAACTTCGTTTTGGGCGACTTAATAATAATAATAATAATAAGAAACGGTGCAAAAACAATAAGTCTCCCAAACTTCGTTTTGGGCGACTTAATAATTATATATAAATATACAAATTAATGTGGTAAAAAACTTCTTTTGATAGTTTAGCCTTTATTATATGTTGCAGCAAAAAAATAATTACACCATTGGATTCAGACATGTTTTTTCTAGAATCAAGTGTAAGATAATTTTGATAAAAGTTGTAATAAAATTGCAATCGGCCTGTAAACTTTTGAAGCGGACAGGTTTTAAATTAGGTCATGGCAGCCATTATCTTCACCATCAAGACAGAAATGTACTAGGGGATTTCCCAGTTTTAATCAACCAATAGTATCTGAGAAAGATCAATCACAAAAGCTTCACCCGGTGCAAGGTCAACAGCACCTGGTTTGACCTCTTGCAAGTTTACATCAATGTTATTTATAGATATTCACCTGATTAAACGCACTCATTTAACCTTTCCCTTCAGTACACATATAAAGGAAGTATCTAGAGGATATTCCGAAAGATAAACCCGGTGTGAGGTCAAGAGCACCCGGTTTGACCCCTTGGTATAAAAAGGGAATTGAAATATGACACGTGGTCACTTTTATGTAAACTGGCCATCAAAGAATCGATGTATTTAGGATTGGTTTATCGGCTTTTATTAGGTAAGTGTTTGTCATTATAAAGAACATAATTATACGTTCTTTTATATTTGATATATATTTTGATTTTCAAACAGGTCGATCTAGTTTTTATGTATTTACAAAATGTATTTATTAAACTTTATTTTGTCATTTTAAAGAACATAATTATACGTTATTTTATATTTGATATATATTTTGATTTTCAAACAGGTCGATCTAGTTTTTATGTATTTACAAAATGTATTTATTAAACTTTATTTTATTAGGGACAGACCATTTAACTTGAAGGGGGGGCTTGGTTTTTTTGTTTCGGTCAGAAAATTTTTTCCCCGGTAAAAAAATATTTATTTTTTCGAAGGCGTCACGTCACAACAGAATATTTTTTTTCGTTATTATCATTGTTTTATATGGCAGAAATCCTTCTTCAAAATATTTTTTTCTTACCCTCTGCTGCCACAATTTTTTTTTTCATCAAAAATAATTTTCAGAATATTTTTTTAAGGAAAAAACCAAGCCCACCCTCCTTCAATTTAAATGTCGGTCCCTTAGTAAAATAGTTTATCAATTACAATGTTTTTGTGTGGATTCAAAAAGTTTCTTCGTTTTTTCTTCTGAATGCGCACATGTGTGTGTGTGTGTGTGTACATGAAGCATAGTTGCAAATCGAATTATGGTTTAAGGGCCGACTATTATTCTCGAACGATTTGCTGTTTCGTTCAAAGCGGTTTAAAATTTAGGCCTTATTCAAGTGAAAATTCCCGCTAATAAAATTATTAATTTCGGGCGTGCGGCGGCACGGTCGGAAGATTATTTTCGTAATAATTTCCTTGACAACTACTAATAACATCCTCTTGATATTTGGTATGCAGCATCAGCATTAGCTCCTATATCATTAGTTCAGATAACGTACCCCTAACTCCGTGACCCTCCTCTTGGGCTACGACTTTCAACGATGGATGTAGCAAAACCATTTTGCGGCTCTTGAGGAGTGCCGCGCTGGCGTCTGTAGAATTTGTTTAGGATTTGTTATTTTACACCATAATCAATTATCATATTAACTTTCGAAGTCTTACATTGTAATTAACGTTATTAAAGTTATGATATTGAATTTTGTAAAGTTAAAGACTAGCGTAAAAACGAAAATATCCTACATTTAAGGGTTTATCTGGAAAGAAATTTATTAACATATTAGATTGAAGTATCCTCAAACACATTGTTATATATGAAAGCATACAAAATGAAAAAAGATAAGTGAAAGTATGTTTGAAAGAATTGTTTTTGCTCCTTTGAGGTCAACTGGCTGGAATGGTAATTCCCTCACAATAGAAAAAAGTAGGGAAGTTTACATGAACTTGGGATTTGATTTTAGGTGTGTTGCTCATCTACTTTCTGTCATGTTTAACAATAACGAAATCTTATCATTTTTGTTGTTGATCCATTATCAAAATATTTGGCATCATGCAAAACGTTTAGGAAAACAAACAAGCCCGTCTCTTTTCAAATCGTAGGTTTCTTATGAAAAGTGATTTAAATCAAGATGCACAATTCTTCATGGAACATCCGGTCAATATTAAGTAAAAGTTAAAACGTTAAGTCTATTATTATTTTTATTTGTTTATTGTAGAAATGTACCTAAAAGCACTGAGGACAAACAGTCAAGTTTCGCGATACAGATAATAGACAGTTTTTATGTTCAGTGGATGGAAATATATGTTAAATGGGTGTTGTAGAAGTAAAAGAAGCACACATGCTGACATAATAGGAATTCGACCATGCCAGGAAACCATTGCAGGAATATTTTTACTCAACTAGGCCGTCAGACCGATTATATAACAAAAAGGATAGACATATGACTGTGTGAAAAAATAGGAATTAAAACCTGATTGGGGAAGCTTACCATTACCTTGTCTATGCACGTATTAAAGAGAATGGACTCTATTTATCTTCAACAAACATAGATATTTCAATGACTTCGATCCATAGCATTTTTTTTTTACTTTTGTCAGCTTTTTTCCTGGTATATTGAAAACCAAAAAAAGACAATAGTGAGATTTTCCATGTCTATTGTGAAGAGGGAGGACATGACACTTTTGTATATAAAAGATAAATGTCATATGAATAAATAAAAACACTATATTAGGTGGAAGCTTTTATTTGTTTTTGCATCATTCTTTAAATATTATTCTATGGATTTTTTTCTTGTTGTCTGTCTTCTGTATTTTGTTCAATTATTCTCAAGTCAATCGACTTCTTGGCTAGCCTGTGGGCGATGATGGTCAAATTTGTTTGGTATGCAGTTGCAAAAGTATCAGTACATATCAAAATCAAAAGCGTTTCATCTGTATGTTTCTAAAGCCACGATCGAATGACAAAAATAATCACTTATTCAAACAATACAACAAACAAAAAACATGATACAACCGTCAAAACCGCTATCAACAACATGAACTCATGACGAAGCGAGAATGAACTTGACACCCAGGTAAAAAACAAGAGGCTCCCAGGAGCCTGAATCGCTCACCTGACATATGTGCCTGAAGTAAAGGTTATAAGGCAAAATCTATTAACGTTGAAAGGGTCATAAGATTAATAAGGGGGTCATCTGACAATATGGTGGATCTAAAGGTGCTGATCAGTTTTGTTCTCAATCAAAATCTAAAAATCTGTCACCCTTTTTGAGTTATTTGCAAAAAAATGCAGTTTAACCTAATGTTCTATTTTTAGCCACAGCGGCCATGTTTTACAACCAATCAAAAATCCCAACAACAGTTCTATACACCTAATAATAATAAACAATAATACCAAGTTTGGTTCCATTTGGACTTAAAGTGTCAGAGGAGTTAACATTTTCAATATAAGGAAATGCAGTTAAAATGCTCAATTTTGACGTTCCAAGGGCAATAACTCCTCAAAGGAAAGGTCCTACAACGTTGACCCTGTTACATATTTTGTAGATCTATATGCGCTTAACAATATGCAATTTAAATTTCTCAAATATCTTGTATAGTTTTCAAGATATTGAGCTAAACAGGTGCAAAATTTGCAAAAAATCCACAAAAAGGGCAATAACTCCTACATGGGTTGTTGGATTTTCTTCAAAATTTCAGAGCTGGTAGATCTTGAAGTGCTGATCACTTTTGTTCCCAATCAAAATTTTGAAATTTGTCACCATTTTAGAGTTATTTGCAAAAAACTGCTATTTACCCCTATGTTCTATTTTTAGCCACAGCGGCCATGTTTTGCGACAAATCAAAAATCCCCACATCAGTTCTATACACCTAATGCTAATAAACAACTATACCAAGTTTGGTTCCATTTGGACTTAAAGTGTCAGAGGAGTTAACGTTTTCAATGTAATGAGGAAACGCTGTTAAAATGCTAAATTTTGACGTTCTAAGGGCAATAACTCCTAAAAGGAAAGGTCCTACAACGTTGACCCTATTACATATTTTGTAGATCTTGATGTGCTTAACAACATGCAATTTAAATTTCTCAAATATCTAGTATAGTTTTCAAGATATTGAGCTAAACAGGTGCAAAATTTGCAAAAAATCCACAAAAAGGGCAATAACTCCTACATGGCTTGCTGGATTTTCTTCAAAATTTCAGAGCTGGTAGATCTTGAGGTGCTGATCACTTTTGTTCCCAATCAAAATTTTGAAATCTGTCACCGTTTTAGAGTTATTTGCAAAAAACTGCCATTTACCCCTATGTTTTATTTTTAGCCACAGCGGCCATGTTTTACGACCAATCAAAAATCCCCACATCAGTTCTATACACCTAATGCTAATAAACAACTATACTAAATTTGGTTCCATTTGGACTTAAAGTGTCAGAGGAGTTAACGTTTTCAATGTAATGAGGAAATGCTGTTAAAATGCTAAATTTTGACGTTCTAAGGGCAATAACTCCTAAAAGGAAAGGTGCTACAACGTTGACCCTGTTACATATTTTGTAGATCTTGATGTGCTTAACAATATGCAATTTAAAATTCCCAAATATCTAGTATAGTTTTCAAGATATTGAGCTAAACAGGTGCAAAATTTGCAAAAAATCCACAAAAAGGGCAATAACTCCTACATGGGTTGTTGGATTTTCTTCAAAATTTCAGGGTAGGTAGATCTTGAGGTGCTGATCACTTTTACCCTATGCCAGAATTTTGATATCTGTAGCCGTTTTTGAGTTATTTGCAAAAAACTGCATTTTACCCCCATGTTCTATTTTTAGCCATGGCGGCCATGTTTTACGACGAATCAAAAATCCCCACATCAGTTCTTAGCACCGAATGCTATTGAACAACCATACCAAGTTTGGTTGCAATTGGACTTATGGTGTCAGAGGAATTAACGTTTTAAAAAGTTTACGGACGACGGACGTACGACGGACGACGGACGGACGACGGACGCCAAGTGATGACAATAGCTCACATGACCCTTCGGGTCAGGTGAGCTAAAAAGGGTAGCCAGTTCCTGTTAATCACAAAACAGCGCATACATTTTAGTTGACAATACATAAATATATAAAAGAAATCAAAAAACCCTTTGTATATTTATATACACGGTCACACTTGTAATAATAATAATAATAATAAGAAACGGTGCAAAAACAATAAGTCTCCCAAACTTCGTTTTGGGCGACTTAAAAATATATATCTTTTATATGCTATTACTGAAGGTAACGATTTATAAATTCCAAAAAACGATCCAATGATTTTTTGGGGGGTTAAAGATGCGTATTAAGAAACACGGAAACACAGTATGTCGTCAAACACAATAAAACAGCAGAAAATACCTAATAATTTGTCCGATCTCCTAAGTTTAGAAAATGTGATAAACCATGACAAAATGGTATAAACCATGACAATTTTCTGTTCCCTTTACCAAACCATGACAAAATTTGAATTTGGTTAATAAGCACAACTAAGCAGATTTAAAGCTAACACAGTTAACCTTTATCGTCATGTTCAATTCCTTTCAGCTATCCTCACTAATTGATACTAAAATAAAGGTATTTTTACATATTTTAGAAAAAAATCCCTTGTACAAACCATGACCTCCCTTTACCAAACATTGTACGATATGACACATTACTACCTGTGAGACTATTGACACTTTAATTGAACTTTAGATAAAAAATCTACAGGAATTTTAAAATGTCTTATTTAACATAGAAAGCAACGGGACTCGGAATTAGTGGTTTTATACCTAAAAGGAATATCACATCCCGAATTCTATGGAAATGAAGTTTATAAGGCACGTAAATTCA
This sequence comes from Arcuatula senhousia, assembly GCA_963971305.1. Classification (NCBI taxonomy): domain Eukaryota; kingdom Metazoa; phylum Mollusca; class Bivalvia; order Mytilida; family Mytilidae; genus Arcuatula; species Arcuatula senhousia. Next base: position 48,729,015 of record OZ020311.1, read on the forward strand.
AAAATAATGCCCTTGCCACGGTAATTTGGCTTAAAACCTTATTAAAGAAAGGACACAAGTTGTAGGTTATAGTAAAATCTGTAAATTTTGTGGTTTTTGGTAGAAATATTGATAATTTGATAGTATCTCTAAAACGTTAATCTTTTACCCTTTGACTATTGTATTGTTTTTAAGCATTACAGCGATCAAATATGTCGGTTTCGTGTGATTATATAATACTAAATTATTAGTTGTTTGAAGTGTTATGTTGGATTTAGAATCGATATGTTTCATTTTTTTACATCAGTCGATAAATGCTTCTTAGCTAGCTGTCAGTAACTGCGAGTGTTCTCAAAAGTTCCTTTATGTCTCGGTGTTTTCGTATAGTACTCTTGTCTCAGGTTTTCTCTTGGTTAATTGAACTTTTATCGATTTGATTTTTAAAGTTTAAAAACAGGGGGAAGGTTGGGCCCAAAAACTAATTTAACCCCGCCACATTTTAAATGTGCCTGTCTTAAGCCAGGAATCTTGTCAAAGCTTTTGTTTGTCCCTGTCCTTTGTTTTTTGTTCAGAAATGGGTCTTTCCTTGATAATCTAGGGATTTGTTTGAATCTTATGTATTGTATTTTTAGTCTTGGACCAATGCAAGACAGCGAGCAGTGACCTCTGGCCATGTTGAAGACTGTTAGGTGTTTTCCATTGTGATTTTTTAAATTGCCGTTTCTTTAATGTTGGTTGTGTCGTGTACACTTATTCCACATCTCTTTATCGTTTATATCTGAAACAAAAATGTCAAAGTTTAAGGGGGATAGTTATACATCCCGACCGTGTTTTATTCAAAACATCGCTTAATACCGACCACTTCTCTGTTGTTTGTGTCTTAATAATTGATATTCACTTACAACAAGATCATAGCTTAATACTTGTAATTCTTACCTAAAAGCTTTTTTTGTAACCTGGTGTTCAATACAAGTATATTTTTCATAATAAAAAAACATTAAATCCAATTAAAGAAGTAATGAAAATAATACAAAAACAAAAGAGTGAGTATCGAGTTGGCGAAGTGGTACCCCCACTGCAAGGACCGGGGCCCCCACAGCAAGGGTAGAACATCTGCTTTAGGCTCAAATGTAAAGAAGTTCGGGTTTCCACAACGCTACGGCTCACCCGTTAAATCAATGTACATTTTATGTATTTAAAACTACAGTTGATGTTGTGCAATATCCTGTTTAAATCAACGCATGATCAGTAAAAATAAGAGGCAAATTCAAAAGTACTGAGCACAACGTGCACTTAGCACCATTAGATTTAACCGATATTAATGTATACTGTTTACCCCTGTTATAAGATTTGAGAATTACAAATACCAAAAAACTTGGGTATAAACGGTTATTTAAAAATGTTTGATAACCCATTGGATCTAAATGATTGTCATGCTTAAAACATTTTCCTTTGATTGTACATACATGTAACAATATTTCCATTATATTGTCGCAAATACAGTTGAAAAAATAAGAAAATCGTGAAATGTTCGTGCCCAGATTTGAACCTTTTGAATTATACAAAACTCCGTTTCTGAGCACTCAGCGTTATTCCCTCAGCCACCAAATCGAAGGCATTACATTGCAAAAAAAATATTTACACGACAAATTTGTTATTGTGAAATCGATTTCGCACGTGTTTTAAGATTTATCCCGCTCTATAAAGAAGAAACTATTTTTCGATCTATACTCAGATATGCTTTTTCCAAACATGAAACCAAAAACAACAAAACATGAAATCAGTACGCTTCGAATATTCAAGAACGACTTTCACGTACGCGCTACCAGAACTCTGATTTTTGTAAGTCAAACAAGCCCGGTCCTCTACATACACAGTCCATTAAAGTCTCGGCATTAGTTTCTTTAGCAGCAAAATTAAACAAAAAGACAAAAAAAAATCCCCCCAAAATTAGTGTCGATTTAGCGAAGTGGGATACACCTGCCGAAGGAACCGAAATCCTTTCTAACAGTCGCATTGAACTCATCTGCTTTAGTCTCAGAAGTTGCTGTAAACCACAACGCCATGGCTCACCCGCCAGATTGTGTTGTATTTGAAATTAATGAATAATTGTGCAATGTCTTGCATTGAAAAAAAAAATGACGCATGTTTTTTTACTATATATACACTATTGTCTATTGACTGTTATTGTAAAGGTATAAAACCACTAATTCGCAATCCAGTAGAGGACGAACATGAATAGTTCCTATTTGAGACCATATAGTTCCATTAAAGTATTGACCCAGCTAAAACTATTGCATGCAATTCATGATCATTAAATGAGTTTTTATTTGAAAGATGAACATCTTAGAAACATTTTCAGTCCATATTTGTTCATATATATCTTAGGTGTCAATTTTTAGGATTACTTTTACTTGGGGTCTCATTCTTGCCAAAATAATGACTCGAAAGTACCAGGTACGAGACCACAACTATCGCCCCTTATTTTCCGTTGTTGTTTAATATAGTCCCTTAAAAAACACCATATATCTTCCAGAGGTATTTCTAGGATCAATTTTTGGTGCTGTTTTTAGTTGTTTGGGTTAATTGGTAGTTTTTAAGCCAAAGTTTGGTATATACAAAGACCATTACTTAAATCAGCATAAAAGGGGTGATTTGCTAGGCATACGCGGTGTCAAAATTTAGATCTTCATTTCTTATTGACATTTAAAAATTTTGGTCTCTTGACCTCAAAATGCATTAAAAGTTTTAAAATCGGTAAAACTTTCTTAAAATTACATATTATTTATGTCTTGTGTTGTTATGCAGCTGGGAGAAATTTAAGGAAAATCAAATGGTTAATTTTTTTTTTATTCATCAAAACGCTATATTGAAAATGCATTAAAAAGCGGGGTAAAATAATACTAGTCTCGGGCCACCAGACGTTCAGGATGATTAAAACTTGGAACCAGTTTTTCCCGTTATAATGTATGATGTGCTAGTTTTTTAACTAGAGTGAGTCAAATCATTTTGCATTGAAATAAGACTCACAGGTAGTAATGTGTCATATCGTAAAACGGTTGGTAAAGGGATTTTGTCATGGTTTAGTCAAGGGCGTCATGGTTTGTACAAGGGATATTGGCATAATGTCGTCTGCAAAAATGAAATCATAATTTTTCCGGGCACAAAAGACGTTTTCGGGCATTTATAGGGGTAAGATATATTTATACTAAAATATGGCACATGTAAATGATGGAATATACTCGCTTAATCATTCAGGAAAAATAGTTTTGTTCAATTGATAAAATAACATCATTTTATGTTCCAAGCAAAAGTAAAAGCCAGATGTTGCTAAAAAACAATCATTTACTGAGCATACAATCTTTTGACACATTTTTCATCGTAATTAAACGCTTACAAAGCATGCATCGCAAAAATAAAATTTTTACTTGTCATGGTTTGTACAAGGGACGTCATGATTTAGTGTAGGGTGGTCATGGTTTGGTCAAGGGATATTAAAAAAATGATATTTTAAATCTTATTCAATCATATGAGCTAACAATTATGTTTTAAACCTTAAACTGGTCATATATATTACCAAAATAATGCATACTATAAATATACATATCAACCGCTCATGGAAAAAATTATAACAGTATAATTTGTATGCCATTCATAAATGAGATAATTATTATTATACAGAAATTGCCATATCATGTTCCATATCATTTCAAGACTCCCATATTAGATGTAGGCATAAGCTGAGACAATAAAATCGCTCGAGAAATGATATGGGATTTAATATGGAAACTCAAAGTCAAAAAAGATACAAAGGTATACAGGAAAACACTGACTAGGCATTAGGTTTAATGCATGATTTTGCTTATTGCCGCTAATATATATACACTCTCTACTCCCTATCAATGAAGCTTTTCCTTTCAGTATTAATAGGACACAACTGAACTATTGCAAAGGGCATCAGATGAGTGCAGACATTGGTTTGTCATAGGGTTTTGTTTTGTCTTCCTTTACCGGATTTGCCGCACTGAATTGACTGTTGGTAACGCGACGGGTGTGCTATAGCAAGCAGGAACTGCTTACTCTTCCGGAGCACCTGAGTTCATTCTCGTTTCGACTGGAGTTCGCGTTGTTGATTGACATTCAGTTATGGATACCCCATTGATACATGTACATCTGCTTCTTGCATATCTCAGGGAATATGTTGCTTCATCCATGATAATATTATTCAGTGCAACAGCAGTGCTTATAGTACTACTATTAGAGAAACGTTTGCTTCATCCGTAGTATTTCAGGAGTAGCTTGTACTGTTTAAGAAGCTTATACATTGTACAGTAACCATATTCATATTTGATTGTTCAATGGTAATCCTGATGGTTAGTATATGTTGTTGGCTTAGTGACGGTCTAGAGCAATTAAAAGGATTTTAATTATATATATAACTAGCTATAATTTGTGTTGGGATGCCAACACACAAGTCGCCCAAAATCGCCTTGGATACTTTTTCTTCCCTTTCAGTACAATAAAATATGTATAGAAATCAAATTTCATTGAAATCGGACAAAGTTCACATTTTTAAGGGGGCGGGTGTAGTAAAATAGCCGCCATTTTGAAACCGGAAGTCGGATTTCAAATCCGGTCACAGATTTGAATTCAGCATACCCGCTTTACCCAGATGTCCAATTTTCAAGACGATCCGATGAAAAAAAATTTCCGCCCACTTTTTCGGACGGCCGCCATTTTGAAACGGCGGCCATCTTGAAAATTTCAAAACTTGATTACACGCCTTTGAGTGACCCACTATCCAATCCAACAAGTGTTATTCAAATTCCTTGAACCATTTTCTTGAATTAGGGAGGACAACTTTACGATAAAGAATCAGAAGAATAACAAGGTATAATTGTGTTGGGATGCCAACACACAAGTCGCCCAAAATCGCCTTGGATAGAGTTCCGTTCAAATCAGTGCATCAAAATAAGTCTAGAAATCAAATTTCGTTGAAATCGGACAAAGTTGACGTTTTTAGGGGGGGCGGGTGTAGTAAAACGGCCGCCATTTTGAAACCGTAAGTCGGATTTCAAATCCGGTCGCAGATTTGAGCTCAGCATACCCGTTTTACCCAGATGACCAATTTTCAAGACGATCCGATGAAAAAAAAAATTCCGCCCACTTTTTCCGATGGCCGCCATTTTGAAACGGCGGCCATGTTGAAAATTTTAAAAGTGCATTACACAACTTTGAGTGACCCACTATCCAATCTCATAAGTGTTATTCAATTTCCTTGGACCGTTTTCTTGTATTAGGGAGGACAACTTTACGATAAAGAATCAGAAGAATAATAATAATAACTAGGTATAATTGTGTTGGGATGCCAACACACAAGTCGCCCAAAATCGCCTTGGATGGAGTTCCATTCGAATCAGTGCGTCAAAATAAGTCTAGAAATCAAATTTCGTTGAAATCGGACTAAGTTGACATTTTCAGGGGGGCGGGTGTAGTAAAATGGCCGCCATTTTGAAACTGTAAGTCGGATTTCAAATCCGGTCGCAGATTTGAGCTCAGCATACCCGCTTTACCCAGATGACCAATTTTCAAGACGATCCGATGAAAAAAAAATTTCCGCCCACTTTTTCCGACGGCCGCCATTTTGAAACGGCGGCCATCTTGAAAATTTTAAAAGTGCATTACACAACTTTGAGTGACCCACTATCCAATCCAAAAAGTGTTATTCAATTTCCTTGAACCGTTTTCTTGTATTAGGGAGGACAAATTCTCGATAAAGAATCAGAAGAATAATAATAATAACTAGCTATAATTTGTGTTGGGATGCCAACACACAAGTCGCCCAAAATCGCCTTGGATTTTATTTCTTCCCATTCAGTACAATAAAATATGTATAGAAATCAAATTTCATTGAAATCGGACAAAGTTCACATTTTTAAGGGGGGCGGGTGTAGTAAAATGGCCGCCATTTTGAAACCGGAAGTCGGATTTTAAATCTGGTCGCAGATTTGAACTCAGCATACCCGCTTTACCCAGATGACAAATTTTCAAGACGATCCGACGAAAAAAAATTTTCCGCCCACTTTTTCCGACGGCCGCCATTTTGAAACGGCGGCCATCTTGAAAATTTCAAAACTTGATTACACACGTTTGAGTGACCCACTATTTAATCCAAAAAGTGTTATTCAATTTCCTTGAACCGTTTTCTTGTATTAGGGAGGACAGCTTCATGATTAAGAATCAGAAGAATAATAATAATAATAATAAGAAACGGTGCAAAAACAATAAGTCCCCAAAACTATGTTTTGGGCGACTTAATAATAATAATAATAATAATAATAAGAAACGGTGCAAAAACAATAAGTCTCCCAAACTTCGTTTTGGGCGACTTAATAATAATAATAATAATAAGAAACGGTGCAAAAACAATAAGTCTCCCAAACTTCGTTTTGGGCGACTTAATAATAATAATAATAATAATAATAAGAAACGGTGCAAAAACAATAAGTCTCCCAAACTTCGTTTTGGGCGACTTAAAAATATATATCTTTTATATGCTATTACTGAAGGTAACGATTTATAAATTCCAAAAAACGATCCAATGATTTTTTGGGGGGTTAAAGATGCGTATTAAGAAACACGGAAACACAGTATGTCGTCAAACACAATAAAACAGCAGAAAATACCTAATAATTTGTCCGATCTCCTAAGTTTAGAAAATGTGATAAACCATGACAAAATGGTATAAACCATGACAATTTTCTGTTCCCTTTACCAAACCATGACAAAATTTGAATTTGGTTAATAAGCACAACTAAGCAGATTTAAAGCTAACACAGTTAACCTTTATCGTCATGTTCAATTCCTTTCAGCTATCCTCACTAATTGATACTAAAATAAAGGTATTTTTACATATTTTAGAATCCCTTGTACAAACCATGACCTCCCTTTACCAAACATTGTACGATATGACACATTACTACCTGTGAGACTATTGACACTTTAATTGAACTTTAGATAAAAAATCTACAGGAATTTTAAAATGTCTTATTTAACATAGAAAGCAACGGGACTCGGAATTAGTGGTTTTATACCTAAAAGGAATATCACATCCCGAATTCTATGGAAATGAAGTTTATAAGGCACGTAAATTCAAAAATAATGCCCTTGCCACGGTAATTTGGCTTAAAACCTTATTAAAGAAAGGACACAAGTTGTAGGTTATAGTAAAATCTGTAAATTTTGTGGTTTTTGGTAGAAATATTGATAATTTGATAGTATCTCTAAAACGTTAATCTTTTACCCTTTGACTATTGTATTGTTTTTAAGCATTACAGCGATCAAATATGTCGGTTTCGTGTGATTATATAATACTAAATTATTAGTTGTTTGAAGTGTTATGTTGGATTTAGAATCGATATGTTTCATTTTTTTACATCAGTCGATAAATGCTTCTTAGCTAGCTGTCAGTAACTGCGAGTGTTCTCAAAAGTTCCTTTATGTCTCGGTGTTTTCGTATAGTACTCTTGTCTCAGGTTTTCTCTTGGTTAATTGAACTTTTATCGATTTGATTTTTAAAGTTTAAAAACAGGGGGAAGGTTGGGCCCAAAAACTAATTTAACCCCGCCACATTTTAAATGTGCCTGTCTTAAGCCAGGAATCTTGTCAAAGCTTTTGTTTGTCCCTGTCCTTTGTTTTTTGTTCAGAAATGGGTCTTTCCTTGATAATCTAGGGATTTGTTTGAATCTTATGTATTGTATTTTTAGATTTGGACCAATGCAAGACAGCGAGCAGTGACCTCTGGCCATGTTGAAGACTGTTAGGTGTTTTCCATTGTGATTTTTTAAATTGCCGTTTCTTTAATGTTGGTTGTGTCGTGTACACTTATTCCACATCTCTTTATCGTTTATATCTGAAACAAAAATGTCAAAGTTTAAGGGGGATAGTTATACATCCCGACCGTGTTTTATTCAAAACATCGCTTAATACCGACCACTTCTCTGTTGTTTGTGTCTTAATAATTGATATTCACTTACAACAAGATCATAGCTTAATACTTGTAATTCTTACCTAAAAGCTTTTTTTGTAACCTGGTGTTCAATACAAGTATATTTTTCATAATAAAAAACCATTAAATCCAATTAAAGAAGTAATGAAAATAATACAAAAACAAAAGAGTGAGTATCGAGTTGGCGAAGTGGTACCCCCACTGCAAGGACCGGGGCCCCCACAGCAAGGGTAGAACATCTGCTTTAGGCTCAAATGTAAAGAAGTTCGGGTTTCCACAACGCTACGGCTCACCCGTTAAATCAATGTACATTTTATGTATTTAAAACTACAGTTGATGTTGTGCAATATCCTGTTTAAATCAACGCATGATCAGTAAAAATAAGAGGCAAATTCAAAAGTACTGAGCACAACGTGCACTTAGCACCATTAGATTTAACCGATATTAATGTATACTGTTTACCCCTGTTATAAGATTTGAGAATTACAAATACCAAAAAACGTGGGTATAAACGGTTATTTAAAAATGTTTGATAACCCATTGGATCTAAATGATTGTCATGCTTAAAACATTTTCCTTTGATTGTACATACATGTAACAATATTTCCATTATATTGTCGCAAATACAGTTGAAAAAATAAGAAAATCGTGAAATGTTCGTGCCCAGATTTGAACCTTTTGAATTATACAAAACTCCGTTTCTGAGCACTCAGCGTTATTCCCTCAGCCACCAAATCGAAGGCATTACATTGCAAAAAAAATATTTACACGACAAATTTGTTATTGTGAAATCGATTTCGCACGTGTTTTAAGATTTATCCCGCTCTATAAAGAAGAAACTATTTTTCGATCTATACTCAGATATGCTTTTTCCAAACATGAAACCAAAAACAACAAAACATGAAATCAGTACGCTTCGAATATTCAAGAACGACTTTCACGTACGCGCTACCAGAACTCTGATTTTTGTAAGTCAAACAAGCCCGGTCCTCTACATACACAGTCCATTAAAGTCTCGGCATTAGTTTCTTTAGCAGCAAAATTAAACAAAAAGACAAAAAAAAATCTCCCCAAAATTAGTGTCGATTTAGCGAAGTGGGATACACCTGCCGAAGGAACCGAAATCCTTTCTAACAGTCGCATTGAACTCATCTGCTTTAGTCTCAGAAGTTGCTGTAAACCACAACGCCATGGCTCACCCGCCAGATTGTGTTGTATTTGAAATTAATGAATAATTGTGCAATGTCTTGCATTGAAAAAAAAAATGACGCATGTTTTTTTACTGTACACTATTGTCTATTGACTGTTATTGTAAAGGTATAAAACCACTAATTCGCAATCCAGTAGAGGACGAACATGAATAGTTCCTATTTGAGACCATATAGTTCCATTAAAGTATTGACCCAGCTAAAACTATTGCATGCAATTCATGATCATTAAATGAGTTTTTATTTGAAAGATGAACATCTTAGAAACATTTTCAGTCCATATTTGTTCATATATATCTTAGGTGTCAATTTTTAGGATTACTTTTACTTGGGGTCTCATTCTTGCCAAAATAATGACTCGAAAGTACCAGGTACGAGACCACAACTATCGCCCCTTATTTTCCGTTGTTGTTTAATATAGTCCCTTAAAAAACACCATATATCTTCCAGAGGTATTTCTAGGATCAATTTTTGGTGCTGTTTTTAGTTGTTTGGGTTAATTGGTAGTTTTTAAGCCAAAGTTTGGTATATACAAAGACCATTACTTAAATCAGCATAAAAGGGGTGATTTGCTAGGCATACGCGGTGTCAAAATTTAGATCTTCATTTCTTATTGACATTTAAAAATTTTGGTCTCTTGACCTCAAAATGCATTAAAAGTTTTAAAATCGGTAAAACTTTCTTAAAATTACATATTATTTATGTCTTGTGTTGTTATGCAGCTGGGAGAAATTTAAGGAAAATCAAATGGTTAATTTTTTTTTATTCATCAAAACGCTATATTGAAAATGCATTAAAAAGCGGGGTAAAATAATACTAGTCTCGGGCCACCAGACGTTCAGGATGATTAAAACTTGGAACCAGTTTTTCCCGTTATAATGTATGATGTGCTAGTTTTTTAACTAGAGTGAGTCAAATCATTTTGCATTGAAATAAGACTCACAGGTAGTAATGTGTCATATCGTAAAACGGTTGGTAAAGGGATTTTGTCATGGTTTAGTCAAGGGCGTCATGGTTTGTACAAGGGATATTGGCATAATGTCGTCTGCAAAAATGAAATCATAATTTTTCCGGGCACAAAAGACGTTTTCGGGCATTTATAGGGGTAAGATATATTTATACTAAAATATGGCACATGTAAATGATGGAATATACTCGCTTAATCATTCAGGAAAAATAGTTTTGTTCAATTGATAAAATAACATCATTTTATGTTCCAAGCAAAAGTAAAAGCCAGATGTTGCTAAAAAACAATCATTTACTGAGCATACAATCTTTTGACACATTTTTCATCGTAATTAAACGCTTACAAAGCATGCATCGCAAAAATAAAATTTTTACTTGTCATGGTTTGTACAAGGGACGTCATGATTTAGTGTAGGGTGGTCATGGTTTGGTCAAGGGATATTAAAAAAATGATATTTTAAATCTTATTCAATCATATGAGCTAACAATTATGTTTTAAACCTTAAACTGGTCATATATATTACCAAAATAATGCATACTATAAATATACATATCAACCGCTCATGGAAAAAATTATAACAGTATAATTTGTATGCCATTCATAAATGAGATAATTATTATTATACAGAAATTGCCATATCATGTTCCATATCATTTCAAGACTCCCATATTAGATGTAGGCATAAGCTGAGACAATAAAATCGCTCGAGAAATGATATGGGATTTAATATGGAAACTCAAAGTCAAAAAAGATACAAAGGTATACAGGAAAACACTGACTAGGCATTAGGTTTAATGCATGATTTTGCTTATTGCCGCTAATATATATACACTCTCTACTCCCTATCAATGAAGCTTTTCCTTTCAGTATTAATAGGACACAACTGAACTATTGCAAAGGGCATCAGATGAGTGCAGACATTGGTTTGTCATAGGGTTTTGTTTTGTCTTCCTTTACCGGATTTGCCGCACTGAATTGACTGTTGGTAACGCGACGGGTGTGCTATAGCAAGCAGGAACTGCTTACTCTTCCGGAGCACCTGAGTTCATTCTCGTTTCGACTGGAGTTCGCGTTGTTGATTGACATTCAGTTATGGATACCCCATTGATACATGTACATCTGCTTCTTGCATATCTCAGGGAATATGTTGCTTCATCCATGATAATATTATTCAGTGCAACAGCAGTGCTTATAGTACTACTATTAGAGAAACGTTTGCTTCATCCGTAGTATTTCAGGAGTAGCTTGTACTGTTTAAGAAGCTTATACATTGTACAGTAACCATATTCATATTTGATTGTTCAATGGTAATCCTGATGGTTAGTATATGTTGTTGGCTTAGTGACGGTCTAGAGCAATTAAAAGGATTTTAATTATATATATAACTAGCTATAATTTGTGTTGGGATGCCAACACACAAGTCGCCCAAAATCGCCTTGGATACTTTTTCTTCCCTTTCAGTACAATAAAATATGTATAGAAATCAAATTTCATTGAAATCGGACAAAGTTCACATTTTTAAGGGGGCGGGTGTAGTAAAATAGCCGCCATTTTGAAACCGGAAGTCGGATTTCAAATCCGGTCACAGATTTGAATTCAGCATACCCGCTTTACCCAGATGTCCAATTTTCAAGACGATCCGATGAAAAAAAAATTTCCGCCCACTTTTTCGGACGGCCGCCATTTTGAAACGGCGGCCATCTTGAAAATTTCAAAACTTGATTACACGCCTTTGAGTGACCCACTATCCAATCCAACAAGTGTTATTCAAATTCCTTGAACCATTTTCTTGAATTAGGGAGGACAACTTTACGATAAAGAATCAGAAGAATAACAAGGTATAATTGTGTTGGGATGCCAACACACAAGTCGCCCAAAATCGCCTTGGATAGAGTTCCGTTCAAATCAGTGCATCAAAATAAGTCTAGAAATCAAATTTCGTTGAAATCGGACAAAGTTGACGTTTTTAGGGGGGCGGGTGTAGTAAAACGGCCGCCATTTTGAAACCGTAAGTCGGATTTCAAATCCGGTCGCAGATTTGAGCTCAGCATACCCGTTTTACCCAGATGACCAATTTTCAAGACGATCCGATGAAAAAAAAATTTCCGCCCACTTTTTCCGATGGCCGCCATTTTGAAACGGCGGCCATGTTGAAAATTTTAAAAGTGCATTACACAACTTTGAGTGACCCACTATCCAATCTCATAAGTGTTATTCAATTTCCTTGGACCGTTTTCTTGTATTAGGGAGGACAACTTTACGATAAAGAATCAGAAGAATAACTAGGTATAATTGTGTTGGGATGCCAACACACAAGTCGCCCAAAATCGCCTTGGATAAAGTTCCAATCAAATCAGTGCATCAAAATAAGTCTAGAAATCAAATTTCGTTGAAATCGGACAAAGTTGACGTTTTTAGGGGGGCGGGTGTAGTAAAATGGCCGCCATTTTGAAACCGCAAGTCGGATTCCGAATCCGGTCGCAGATTTGAGCTCAGCATACCCGCTTTACCCAGATGACCAATTTTCAAGACGATCCGATGAAAAAAAAATTTCCGCCCACTTTTTCGGATGGCCGCCATTTTGAAACGGCGGCCATCTTGAAAATTTTAAAAGTGCATTACACAACTTTGAGTGACCCACTATCCAATCTCACAAGTGTTATTCAATTTCCTTGGACCGTTTTCTTGTATTAGGGAGGACAACTTTACGATAAAGAATCAGAAGAATAATAATAATAATAATAATAATAATAATAATAAGAAACGGTGCAAAAACAATAAGTCTCCAAAACTTTGTTTTGGGCGACTTAATAATAATAACTAGGTATAATTGTGTTGGGATGCCAACACACAAGTCGCCCAAAATCGCCTTGGATGGAGTTCCATTCGAATCAGTGCGTCAAAATAAGTCTAGAAATCAAATTTCGTTGAAATCGGACTAAGTTGACATTTTCAGGGGGGCGGGTGTAGTAAAATGGCCGCCATTTTGAAACTGTAAGTCGGATTTCAAATCCGGTCGCAGATTTGAGCTCAGCATACCCGCTTTACCCAGATGACCAATTTTCAAGACGATCCGATGAAAAAAAAATTTCCGCCCACTTTTTCCGACGGCCGCCATTTTGAAACGGCGGCCATCTTGAAAATTTTAAAAGTGCATTACACAACTTTGAGTGACCCACTATCCAATCCAAAAAGTGTTATTCAATTTCCTTGAACCGTTTTCTTGTATTAGGGAGGACAAATTCTCGATAAAGAATCAGAAGAATAATAATAATAATAATAATAATAATAATAATAATAATAAGAAACGGTGCAAAAACAATAAGTCTCCCAAACTTCGTTTTGGGCGACTTAATAATAATAATAATAATAAGAAACGGTGCAAAAACAATAAGTCTCCCAAACTTCGTTTTGGGCGACTTAATAATAATAATAATAATAATAATAAGAAACGGTGCAAAAACAATAAGTCTCCCAAACTTCGTTTTGGGCGACTTAAAAATATATATCTTTTATATGCTATTACTGAAGGTAACGATTTATAAATTCCAAAAAACGATCCAATGATTTTTTGGGGGGTTAAAGATGCGTATTAAGAAACACGGAAACACAGTATGTCGTCAAACACAATAAAACAGCAGAAAATACCTAATAATTTGTCCGATCTCCTAAGTTTAGAAAATGTGATAAACCATGACAAAATGGTATAAACCATGACAATTTTCTGTTCCCTTTACCAAACCATGACAAAATTTGAATTTGGTTAATAAGCACAACTAAGCAGATTTAAAGCTAACACAGTTAACCTTTATCGTCATGTTCAATTCCTTTCAGCTATCCTCACTAATTGATACTAAAATAAAGGTATTTTTACATATTTTAGAAAAAAATCCCTTGTACAAACCATGACCTCCCTTTACCAAACATTGTACGATATGACACATTACTACCTGTGAGACTATTGACACTTTAATTGAACTTTAGATAAAAAATCTACAGGAATTTTAAAATGTCTTATTTAACATAGAAAGCAACGGGACTCGGAATTAGTGGTTTTATACCTAAAAGGAATATCACATCCCGAATTCTATGGAAATGAAGTTTATAAGGCACGTAAATTCAAAAATAATGCCCTTGCCACGGTAATTTGGCTTAAAACCTTATTAAAGAAAGGACACAAGTTGTAGGTTATAGTAAAATCTGTAAATTTTGTGGTTTTTGGTAGAAATATTGATAATTTGATAGTATCTCTAAAACGTTAATCTTTTACCCTTTGACTATTGTATTGTTTTTAAGCATTACAGCGATCAAATATGTCGGTTTCGTGTGATTATATAATACTAAATTATTAGTTGTTTGAAGTGTTATGTTGGATTTAGAATCGATATGTTTCATTTTTTTACATCAGTCGATAAATGCTTCTTAGCTAGCTGTCAGTAACTGCGAGTGTTCTCAAAAGTTCCTTTATGTCTCGGTGTTTTCGTATAGTACTCTTGTCTCAGGTTTTCTCTTGGTTAATTGAACTTTTATCGATTTGATTTTTAAAGTTTAAAAACAGGGGGAAGGTTGGGCCCAAAAACTAATTTAACCCCGCCACATTTTAAATGTGCCTGTCTTAAGCCAGGAATCTTGTCAAAGCTTTTGTTTGTCCCTGTCCTTTGTTTTTTGTTCAGAAATGGGTCTTTCCTTGATAATCTAGGGATTTGTTTGAATCTTATGTATTGTATTTTTAGTCTTGGACCAATGCAAGACAGCGAGCAGTGACCTCTGGCCATGTTGAAGACTGTTAGGTGTTTTCCATTGTGATTTTTTAAATTGCCGTTTCTTTAATGTTGGTTGTGTCGTGTACACTTATTCCACATCTCTTTATCGTTTATATCTGAAACAAAAATGTCAAAGTTTAAGGGGGATAGTTATACATCCCGACCGTGTTTTATTCAAAACATCGCTTAATACCGACCACTTCTCTGTTGTTTGTGTCTTAATAATTGATATTCACTTACAACAAGATCATAGCTTAATACTTGTAATTCTTACCTAAAAGCTTTTTTTGTAACCTGGTGTTCAATACAAGTATATTTTTCATAATAAAAAACCATTAAATCCAATTAAAGAAGTAATGAAAATAATACAAAAACAAAAGAGTGAGTATCGAGTTGGCGAAGTGGTACCCCCACTGCAAGGACCGGGGCCCCCACAGCAAGGGTAGAACATCTGCTTTAGGCTCAAATGTAAAGAAGTTCGGGTTTCCACAACGCTACGGCTCACCCGTTAAATCAATGTACATTTTATGTATTTAAAACTACAGTTGATGTTGTGCAATATCCTGTTTAAATCAACGCATGATCAGTAAAAATAAGAGGCAAATTCAAAAGTACTGAGCACAACGTGCACTTAGCACCATTAGATTTAACCGATATTAATGTATACTGTTTACCCCTGTTATAAGATTTGAGAATTACAAATACCAAAAAACGTGGGTATAAACGGTTATTTAAAAATGTTTGATAACCCATTGGATCTAAATGATTGTCATGCTTAAAACATTTTCCTTTGATTGTACATACATGTAACAATATTTCCATTATATTGTCGCAAATACAGTTGAAAAAATAAGAAAATCGTGAAATGTTCGTGCCCAGATTTGAACCTTTTGAATTATACAAAACTCCGTTTCTGAGCACTCAGCGTTATTCCCTCAGCCACCAAATCGAAGGCATTACATTGCAAAAAAAATATTTACACGACAAATTTGTTATTGTGAAATCGATTTCGCACGTGTTTTAAGATTTATCCCGCTCTATAAAGAAGAAACTATTTTTCGATCTATACTCAGATATGCTTTTTCCAAACATGAAACCAAAAACAACAAAACATGAAATCAGTACGCTTCGAATATTCAAGAACGACTTTCACGTACGCGCTACCAGAACTCTGATTTTTGTAAGTCAAACAAGCCCGGTCCTCTACATACACAGTCCATTAAAGTCTCGGCATTAGTTTCTTTAGCAGCAAAATTAAACAAAAAGACAAAAAAAAATCCCCCCAAAATTAGTGTCGATTTAGCGAAGTGGGATACACCTGCCGAAGGAACCGAAATCCTTTCTAACAGTCGCATTGAACTCATCTGCTTTAGTCTCAGAAGTTGCTGTAAACCACAACGCCATGGCTCACCCGCCAGATTGTGTTGTATTTGAAATTAATGAATAATTGTGCAATGTCTTGCATTGAAAAAAAAAAATGACGCATGTTTTTTTACTATACACTATTGTCTATTGACTGTTATTGTAAAGGTATAAAACCACTAATTCGCAATCCAGTAGAGGACGAACATGAATAGTTCCTATTTGAGACCATATAGTTCCATTAAAGTATTGACCCAGCTAAAACTATTGCATGCAATTCATGATCATTAAATGAGTTTTTATTTGAAAGATGAACATCTTAGAAACATTTTCAGTCCATATTTGTTCATATATATCTTAGGTGTCAATTTTTAGGATTACTTTTACTTGGGGTCTCATTCTTGCCAAAATAATGACTCGAAAGTACCAGGTACGAGACCACAACTATCGCCCCTTATTTTCCGTTGTTGTTTAATATAGTCCCTTAAAAAACACCATATATATTACAGAGGTATTTCTAGGATCAATTTTTGGTGCTGTTTTTAGTTGTTTGGGTTAATTGGTAGTTTTTAAGCCAAAGTTTGGTATATACAAAGACCATTACTTAAATCAGCATAAAAGGGGTGATTTGCTAGGCATACGCGGTGTCAAAATTTAGATCTTCATTTCTTATTGACATTTAAAAATTTTGGTCTCTTGACCTCAAAATGCATTAAAAGTTTTAAAATCGGTAAAACTTTCTTAAAATTACATATTATTTATGTCTTGTGTTGTTATGCAGCTGGGAGAAATTTAAGGAAAATCAAATGGTTAATTTTTTTTTATTCATCAAAACGCTATATTGAAAATGCATTAAAAAGCGGGGTAAAATAATACTAGTCTCGGGCCACCAGACCAGTTTTTCCCGTTATAATGTATGATGTGCTAGTTTTTTAACTAGAGTGAGTCAAATCATTTTGCATTGAAATAAGACTCACAGGTAGTAATGTGTCATATCGTAAAACGGTTGGTAAAGGGATTTTGTCATGGTTTAGTCAAGGGCGTCATGGTTTGTACAAGGGATATTGGCATAATGTCGTCTGCAAAAATGAAATCATAATTTTTCCGGGCACAAAAGACGTTTTCGGGCATTTATAGGGGTAAGATATATTTATACTAAAATATGGCACATGTAAATGATGGAATATACTCGCTTAATCATTCAGGAAAAATAGTTTTGTTCAATTGATAAAATAACATCATTTTATGTTCCAAGCAAAAGTAAAAGCCAGATGTTGCTAAAAAACAATCATTTACTGAGCATACAATCTTTTGACACATTTTTCATCGTAATTAAACGCTTACAAAGCATGCATCGCAAAAATAAAATTTTTACTTGTCATGGTTTGTACAAGGGACGTCATGATTTAGTGTAGGGTGGTCATGGTTTGGTCAAGGGATATTAAAAAAATGATATTTTAAATCTTATTCAATCATATGAGCTAACAATTATGTTTTAAACCTTAAACTGGTCATATATATTACCAAAATAATGCATACTATAAATATACATATCAACCGCTCATGGAAAAAATTATAACAGTATAATTTGTATGCCATTCATAAATGAGATAATTATTATTATACAGAAATTGCCATATCATGTTCCATATCATTTCAAGACTCCCATATTAGATGTAGGCATAAGCTGAGACAATAAAATCGCTCGAGAAATGATATGGGATTTAATATGGAAACTCAAAGTCAAAAAAGATACAAAGGTATACAGGAAAACACTGACTAGGCATTAGGTTTAATGCATGATTTTGCTTATTGCCGCTAATATATATACACTCTCTACTCCCTATCAATGAAGCTTTTCCTTTCAGTATTAATAGGACACAACTGAACTATTGCAAAGGGCATCAGATGAGTGCAGACATTGGTTTGTCATAGGGTTTTGTTTTGTCTTCCTTTACCGGATTTGCCGCACTGAATTGACTGTTGGTAACGCGACGGGTGTGCTATAGCAAGCAGGAACTGCTTACTCTTCCGGAGCACCTGAGTTCATTCTCGTTTCGACTGGAGTTCGCGTTGTTGATTGACATTC
This sequence comes from Arcuatula senhousia, assembly GCA_963971305.1. Classification (NCBI taxonomy): domain Eukaryota; kingdom Metazoa; phylum Mollusca; class Bivalvia; order Mytilida; family Mytilidae; genus Arcuatula; species Arcuatula senhousia. The sequence continues at coordinate 48,747,391 of OZ020311.1, forward strand.
AGTTATGGATACCCCATTGATACATGTACATCTGCTTCTTGCATATCTCAGGGAATATGTTGCTTCATCCATGATAATATTATTCAGTGCAACAGCAGTGCTTATAGTACTACTATTAGAGAAACGTTTGCTTCATCCGTAGTATTTCAGGAGTAGCTTGTACTGTTTAAGAAGCTTATACATTGTACAATAACCATATTCATATTTGATTGTTCAATGGTAATCCTGATGGTTAGTATATGTTGTTGGCTTAGTGACGGTCTAGAGCAATTAAAAGGATTTTAATTATATATATAACTAGCTATAATTTGTGTTGGGATGCCAACACACAAGTCGCCCAAAATCGCCTTGGATACTTTTTCTTCCCTTTCAGTACAATAAAATATGTATAGAAATCAAATTTTATTGAAATCGGACAAAGTTCACATTTTTAAGGGGGCGGGTGTAGTAAAATAGCCGCCATTTTGAAACCGGAAGTCGGATTTCAAATCCGGTCACAGATTTGAATTCAGCATACCCGCTTTACCCAGATGTCCAATTTTCAAGACGATCCGATGAAAAAAAAATTCCGCCCACTTTTTCGGACGGCCGCCATTTTGAAACGGCGGCCATCTTGAAAATTTCAAAACTTGATTACACGCCTTTGAGTGACCCACTATCCAATCCAACAAGTGTTATTCAAATTCCTTGAACCATTTTCTTGAATTAGGGAGGACAACTTTACGATAAAGAATCAGAAGAATAACAAGGTATAATTGTGTTGGGATGCCAACACACAAGTCGCCCAAAATCGCCTTGGATAGAGTTCCGTTCAAATCAGTGCATCAAAATAAGTCTAGAAATCAAATTTCGTTGAAATCGGACAAAGTTGACGTTTTTAGGGGGGCGGGTGTAGTAAAACGGCCGCCATTTTGAAACCGTAAGTCGGATTTCAAATCCGGTCGCAGATTTGAGCTCAGCATACCCGTTTTACCCAGATGACCAATTTTCAAGACGATCCGATGAAAAAAAAATTTCCGCCCACTTTTTCCGATGGCCGCCATTTTGAAACGGCGGCCATGTTGAAAATTTTAAAAGTGCATTACACAACTTTGAGTGACCCACTATCCAATCTCATAAGTGTTATTCAATTTCCTTGGACCGTTTTCTTGTATTAGGGAGGACAACTTTACGATAAAGAATCAGAAGAATAATAATAATAACTAGGTATAATTGTGTTGGGATGCCAACACACAAGTCGCCCAAAATCGCCTTGGATGGAGTTCCATTCGAATCAGTGCGTCAAAATAAGTCTAGAAATCAAATTTCGTTGAAATCGGACTAAGTTGACATTTTCAGGGGGCGGGTGTAGTAAAATGGCCGCCATTTTGAAACTGTAAGTCGGATTTCAAATCCGGTCGCAGATTTGAGCTCAGCATACCCGCTTTACCCAGATGACCAATTTTCAAGACGATCCGATGAAAAAAAAATTTCCGCCCACTTTTTCCGACGGCCGCCATTTTGAAACGGCGGCCATCTTGAAAATTTTAAAAGTGCATTACACAACTTTGAGTGACCCACTATCCAATCCAAAAAGTGTTATTCAATTTCCTTGAACCGTTTTCTTGTATTAGGGAGGACAAATTCTCGATAAAGAATCAGAAGAATAATAATAATAACTAGCTATAATTTGTGTTGGGATGCCAACACACAAGTCGCCCAAAATCGCCTTGGATACCTTTTCTTCCCATTTAGTACACTAAAATATGTATAGAAATCAAATTTCATTGAAATCGGACAAAGTTCACATTTTAAAGGGGGCGGGTGTAGTAAAATGGCCGCCATTTTGAAACCGGAAGTCGGATTTCAAATCTGGTCACAGATTTGAATTCAGCATACCCGCTTTACCCAGATGACAAATTTTCAAGACGATCCGATGAAAAAAAAATTTCCGCCCACTTTTTCCGACGGCCGCCATTTTGAAACGGCGGCCATCTTGAAAATTTCAAAACATGATTACACGCCTATGAGTGACCCACTTTCCAATCCAACAAGTGTTATTCAATTTCCTTGAACCGTTTTCTTGTATTAGGGAGGACAGCTTTACGATAAAGAATCAGAAGAATAATAATAATAATAAGAAACGGTGCAAAAACAATAAGTCTCCCAAACTTTGTTTTGGGCGACTTAATAAGAATAATAACTAGCTATAATTTGTGTTGGGATGCCAACACACAAGTCGCCCAAAATCGCCTTGGATACTTTTTCTTCCCATTCAGTGCAATAAAATATGTATAGAAATAAAATTTCATTGAAATCGGACAAAGTTCACATTTCTAAGGGGGGTGGGTGTAGTAAAATGGCCGCCATTTTAAAACCGGAAGTCGGATTTCAAATCTGGTCACAGATTTGAATTCAGCATACCCGTTTTACCCAGATGACCAATTTTCAAGACGATCCGATGAAAAAAAATTTTCCGCCCACTTTTTCCGACGGCCGCCATTTTGAAACGGCGGCCATCTTGAAAATTTCAAAAGTTGATTACACGCCTTTGAGTGACCCACTATCCAATCCAACAAGTATTATTCAATTTCCTTGAACCATTTTCTTGTATTAGGGAGGACAACTTTACGATAAAGAATCAGAAGAATAATAATAATAATAATAACTAGCTATAATTTGTGTTGGGATGCCAACACACAAGTCGCCCTAAATCGCCTTGGATACTTTTTCGTCCCTTTCAGTACAATAAAATATGTATAGAAATCAAATTTCATTGAAATCGGACAAAGTTCACATTTTTAAGGGGGCGGGTGTAGTAAAATGGCCGCCATTTTGAAACCGGAAGTCGGATTTCAAATCCGGTCGCAGATTTGAATTCAGCATACCCGCTTTACCCAGATGACCAATTTTCAGGACGATCCGACGAAAAAAAAATTTTCCGCCCACTTTTTCCGACGGCCGCCATTTTGAAACGGCGGCCATCTTGAAAATTTCAAAACTTGATTACACGCCTTTGAGTGACCCACTATCCAATCCAACAAGTGTTATTCAATTTCCTTGAACCATTTTCTTGAATTAGGGAGGACAACTTTACGATAAAGAATCAGAAGAATAATAATAATAATAATAACTAGCTATAATTTGTGTTGGGATGCCAACACACAAGTCGCCCAAAATCGCCTTGGATACTTTTTCTTCCCTTTCAGTACAATAAAATATGTATAGAAATCAAATTTCATTGAAATCGGACAAAGTTCACATTTTTAAGGGGGGCGGGTGTAGTAAAATAGCCGCCATTTTGAAACCGGAAGTCGGATTTCAAATCCGGTCGCAGATTTGAATTCAGCATACCCGCTTTACCGAGATGGCCAATTTTCAAGACGATCCGATGAAAAAAAAATTTCCGCCCACTTTTTCGGACGGCCGCCATTTTGAAACGGCGGCCATCTTGAAAACTTCAAAACTTGATTACACGCCTTTGAGTGACCCACTATCCAATCCAACAAGTGTTATTCAATTTCCTTGAACCATTTTCTTGAATTAGGGAGGACAACTTTACGATAAAGAATCAGAATAATAATAATAACAAGATATGATTGTGTTGGGATGCCAACACACAAAGTCTCCCAAACGATTAAAAAAGTAACAACTCCAAAATGAAGGCTTCCCTTTGTCCCAATGTTCAAAGATCATCATGCAAATTTAATATATTTTGAATATAATAAGTAAATAGGAAATAATGCAACAGGTACAGTTAAATTTTAAAATTTGCAAATATTTTATATTTCTTAAAGATCTTTTGTAAACCAATAGATGAGAATAGTTCAAAATTGTTGTAGAAAAAGAAATAAAGCTTTATTTTTTCCATTGTAAAAAGGACGAGTGTGAAAATAATAATTTTAAAACATAAAGGGAGATAATACACCCATCTTGCTGAAGGTCAAGGGTCAATTGGTCCCTCCCTAACATAGTCCCTAAAAAAGTGAAATTAATGATGACGGGCAGGGTTTTAAACTTTAAAATTTATTCCTTTATAATAAGCTGAAATAACAATGCAAATATTTAGTTGAATGAATGCAACCTCATCATCTCAAGTTATGTCTCATTTCAAAAAGTGTATGAATAATGTTTATTTTGCTGTGAAATGGTCTCACATGGAAAACAAAAAAAAAATATAGAAATTGCAATAAGACTTTCAGAAAATTGTAAACTATGATGACATTCCATTTACATGTTTTCTACCAATATAACTATATTTTCGAGATCAACCGAGAAGATTTTTGTTTTTTTCCATTGAACTCGGAGCACCATGTTTAGCCCAGAAACCAATGTTCATCAGAATCGGTCAACATTCCCAAAAATTAGCCGATTTTTGTCGGCCATTTTGAAATAGGCGGCCATCTTGAAAAATTCGAAAGTTTTGTGCACACCTTCATAACATGAATAACTCATATACCAAGTATGGTTTTGATCTGAAAAACCATCTCAGAGAAACCGGTCGGACAAGTTCATTGTAAAAAAAATCTGAAAAACCTGAGTAAAAACAATAAGTCTCCAAACTTCGTTTGGGAGACTTAATAATTACATACCGAAACTTTTTGCAGGCATTTTTTAACCGATCCTTCTGAAACTTGGTAAACATGTAGGACTAAGGCCAATGTAAAGAATTAATACCAAAAAGATCAGATTCACAAGTCATAAGGGGTTCTGGGGGGTACCAGAAAGGGGGACCGTAGGCCAAAATGCCATGGTTTCGCACACAAAACTCCTTATAGCTCTCAAACAGTAAATCCAATCTGTATAAACAATACCTATTATAAGATGCCTAACATGTACTTGAACTCAATACGGTAATCGTTTCAATGTAAGAGGTCCATTGCGAAATTAAGGGGGTCCAAAGGAGGGGTGGGGTCACTTCGGAAAAAATTTCAAAACTGTATAACTCCAAAACCGTTGGTCAGATTTTTTCATGACTCACCCCTTTTTTGTAGCTTTTATAATGCTGATTTCAAATATCAAATCAGATTTTTGATAGGAGCACTTGATTTTTTTTCAGAATTTTTTTTAAATTTTTTATGTGATTTTTCAAAAATTCAAAAAAATACAAAAAAAAATTATGAAAAAAAAACTATACAAGATAGCAATTTTTGGTCTTTTCCATTGAACTCGGAGCACCATGTTTAGCCCAGAAACCAATGTTCATCAGAATCGGTCAACATTCCCAAAAATTAGCCGATTTTTGTCGGCCATTTTGAAATAGGCGGCCATCTTGAAAAATTCGAAAGTTTTGTGCACACCTTCATAACATGAATAACTCATATACCAAGTATGGTTTTGATCTGAAAAACCATCTCAGAGAAACCGGTCGGACAAGTTCATTGTAAAAAAAATCTGAAAAACCTGAGTAAAAACAATAAGTCTCCAAACTTCGTTTGGGAGACTTAATAATTACATACCGAAACTTTTTGCAGGCATTTTTTAACCGATCCTTCTGAAACTTGGTAAACATGTAGGACTAAGGCCAATGTAAAGAATTAATACCAAAAAGATCAGATTCACAAGTCATAAGGGGTTCTGGGGGGTACCAGAAAGGGGGACCGTAGGCCAAAATGCCATGGTTTCGCACACAAAACTCCTTATAGTTCTCAAACAGTAAATCCAATCTGTATAAACAATACCTATTATAAGATGCCTAACATGTACTTGAACTCAATACGGTAATCGTTTCAATGTAAGAGGTCCATTGCGAAATTAAGGGGGTCCAAAGGAGGGGTGGGGTCACTTCGGAAAAAATTTCAAAACTGTATAACTCCAAAACCGTTGGTCAGATTTTTTCATGACTCACCCCTTTTTTGTAGCTTTTATAATGCTGATTTCAAATATCAAATCAGATTTTTGATAGGAGCACTTGATTTTTTTTCAGAATTTTTTTTAAATTTTTTATGTGATTTTTCAAAAATTCAAAAAAATACAAAAAAAAATTATGAAAAAAAAACTATACAAGATAGCAATTTTTGGTCTTTTCCATTGAACTCGGAGCACCATGTTTAGCCCAGAAACCAATGTTCATCAGAATCGGTCAACATTCCCAAAAATTAGCCGATTTTTGTCGGCCATTTTGAAATAGGCGGCCATCTTGAAAAATTCGAAAGTTTTGTGCACACCTTCATAACATGAATAACTCATATACCAAGTATGGTTTTGATCTGAAAAACCATCTCAGAGAAACCGGTCGGACAAGTTCATTGTAAAAAAAATCTGAAAAACCTGAGTAAAAACAATAAGTCTCCAAACTTCGTTTGGGAGACTTAATAATTACATACCGAAACTTTTTGCAGGCATTTTTTAACCGATCCTTCTGAAACTTGGTAAACATGTAGGACTAAGGCCAATGTAAAGAATTAATACCAAAAAGATCAGATTCACAAGTCATAAGGGGTTCTGGGGGGTACCAGAAAGGGGGACCGTAGGCCAAAATGCCATGGTTTCGCACACAAAACTCCTTATAGCTCTCAAACAGTAAATCCAATCTGTATAAACAATACCTATTATAAGATGCCTAACATGTACTTGAACTCAATACGGTAATCGTTTCAATGTAAGAGGTCCATTGCGAAATTAAGGGGGTCCAAAGGAGGGGTGGGGTCACTTCGGAAAAAATTTCAAAACTGTATAACTCCAAAACCGTTGGTCAGATTTTTTCATGACTCACCCCTTTTTTGTAGCTTTTATAATGCTGATTTCAAATATCAAATCAGATTTTTGATAGGAGCACTTGATTTTTTTTCAGAATTTTTTTTAAATTTTTTATGTGATTTTTCAAAAATTCAAAAAAATACAAAAAAAAATTATGAAAAAAAAACTATACAAGATAGCAATTTTTGGTCTTTTCCATTGAACTCGGAGCACCATGTTTAGCCCAGAAACCAATGTTCATCAGAATCGGTCAACATTCCCAAAAATTAGCCGATTTTTGTCGGCCATTTTGAAATAGGCGGCCATCTTGAAAAATTCGAAAGTTTTGTGCACACCTTCATAACATGAATAACTCATATACCAAGTATGGTTTTGATCTGAAAAACCATCTCAGAGAAACCGGTCGGACAAGTTCATTGTAAAAAAAATCTGAAAAACCTGAGTAAAAACAATAAGTCTCCAAACTTCGTTTGGGAGACTTAATAATTACATACCGAAACTTTTTGCAGGCATTTTTTAACCGATCCTTCTGAAACTTGGTAAACATGTAGGACTAAGGCCAATGTAAAGAATTAATACCAAAAAGATCAGATTCACAAGTCATAAGGGGTTCTGGGGGGTACCAGAAAGGGGGACCGTAGGCCAAAATGCCATGGTTTCGCACACAAAACTCCTTATAGTTCTCAAACAGTAAATCCAATCTGTATAAACAATACCTATTATAAGATGCCTAACATGTACTTGAACTCAATACGGTAATCGTTTCAATGTAAGAGGTCCATTGCGAAATTAAGGGGGTCCAAAGGAGGGGTGGGGTCACTTCGGAAAAAATTTCAAAACTGTATAACTCCAAAACCGTTGGTCAGATTTTTTCATGACTCACCCCTTTTTTGTAGCTTTTATAATGCTGATTTCAAATATCAAATCAGATTTTTGATAGGAGCACTTGATTTTTTTTCAGAATTTTTTTTAAATTTTTTATGTGATTTTTCAAAAATTCAAAAAAATACAAAAAAAAATTATGAAAAAAAAACTATACAAGATAGCAATTTTTGGTCTTTTCCATTGAACTCGGAGCACCATGTTTAGCCCAGAAACCAATGTTCATCAGAATCGGTCAACATTCCCAAAAATTAGCCGATTTTTGTCGGCCATTTTGAAATAGGCGGCCATCTTGAAAAATTCGAAAGTTTTGTGCACACCTTCATAACATGAATAACTCATATACCAAGTATGGTTTTGATCTGAAAAACCATCTCAGAGAAACCGGTCGGACAAGTTCATTGTAAAAAAAATCTGAAAAACCTGAGTAAAAACAATAAGTCTCCAAACTTCGTTTGGGAGACTTAATAATTACATACCGAAACTTTTTGCAGGCATTTTTTAACCGATCCTTCTGAAACTTGGTAAACATGTAGGACTAAGGCCAATGTAAAGAATTAATACCAAAAAGATCAGATTCACAAGTCATAAGGGGTTCTGGGGGGTACCAGAAAGGGGGACCGTAGGCCAAAATGCCATGGTTTCGCACACAAAACTCCTTATAGCTCTCAAACAGTAAATCCAATCTGTATAAACAATACCTATTATAAGATGCCTAACATGTACTTGAACTCAATACGGTAATCGTTTCAATGTAAGAGGTCCATTGCGAAATTAAGGGGGTCCAAAGGAGGGGTGGGGTCACTTCGGAAAAAATTTCAAAACTGTATAACTCCAAAACCGTTGGTCAGATTTTTTCATGACTCACCCCTTTTTTGTAGCTTTTATAATGCTGATTTCAAATATCAAATCAGATTTTTGATAGGAGCACTTGATTTTTTTTCAGAATTTTTTTTAAATTTTTTATGTGATTTTTCAAAAATTCAAAAAAATACAAAAAAAAATTATGAAAAAAAAACTATACAAGATAGCAATTTTTGGTCTTTTCCATTGAACTCGGAGCACCATGTTTAGCCCAGAAACCAATGTTCATCAGAATCGGTCAACATTCCCAAAAATTAGCCGATTTTTGTCGGCCATTTTGAAATAGGCGGCCATCTTGAAAAATTCGAAAGTTTTGTGCACACCTTCATAACATGAATAACTCATATACCAAGTATGGTTTTGATCTGAAAAACCATCTCAGAGAAACCGGTCGGACAAGTTCATTGTAAAAAAAATCTGAAAAACCTGAGTAAAAACAATAAGTCTCCAAACTTCGTTTGGGAGACTTAATAATTACATACCGAAACTTTTTGCAGGCATTTTTTAACCGATCCTTCTGAAACTTGGTAAACATGTAGGACTAAGGCCAATGTAAAGAATTAATACCAAAAAGATCAGATTCACAAGTCATAAGGGGTTCTGGGGGGTACCAGAAAGGGGGACCGTAGGCCAAAATGCCATGGTTTCGCACACAAAACTCCTTATAGTTCTCAAACAGTAAATCCAATCTGTATAAACAATACCTATTATAAGATGCCTAACATGTACTTGAACTCAATACGGTAATCGTTTCAATGTAAGAGGTCCATTGCGAAATTAAGGGGGTCCAAAGGAGGGGTGGGGTCACTTCGGAAAAAATTTCAAAACTGTATAACTCCAAAACCGTTGGTCAGATTTTTTCATGACTCACCCCTTTTTTGTAGCTTTTATAATGCTGATTTCAAATATCAAATCAGATTTTTGATAGGAGCACTTGATTTTTTTTCAGAATTTTTTTTAAATTTTTTATGTGATTTTTCAAAAATTCAAAAAAATACAAAAAAAAATTATGAAAAAAAAACTATACAAGATAGCAATTTTTGGTCTTTTCCATTGAACTCGGAGCACCATGTTTAGCCCAGAAACCAATGTTCATCAGAATCGGTCAACATTCCCAAAAATTAGCCGATTTTTGTCGGCCATTTTGAAATAGGCGGCCATCTTGAAAAATTCGAAAGTTTTGTGCACACCTTCATAACATGAATAACTCATATACCAAGTATGGTTTTGATCTGAAAAACCATCTCAGAGAAACCGGTCGGACAAGTTCATTGTAAAAAAAATCTGAAAAACCTGAGTAAAAACAATAAGTCTCCAAACTTCGTTTGGGAGACTTAATAATTACATACCGAAACTTTTTGCAGGCATTTTTTAACCGATCCTTCTGAAACTTGGTAAACATGTAGGACTAAGGCCAATGTAAAGAATTAATACCAAAAAGATCAGATTCACAAGTCATAAGGGGTTCTGGGGGGTACCAGAAAGGGGGACCGTAGGCCAAAATGCCATGGTTTCGCACACAAAACTCCTTATAGCTCTCAAACAGTAAATCCAATCTGTATAAACAATACCTATTATAAGATGCCTAACATGTACTTGAACTCAATACGGTAATCGTTTCAATGTAAGAGGTCCATTGCGAAATTAAGGGGGTCCAAAGGAGGGGTGGGGTCACTTCGGAAAAAATTTCAAAACTGTATAACTCCAAAACCGTTGGTCAGATTTTTTCATGACTCACCCCTTTTTTGTAGCTTTTATAATGCTGATTTCAAATATCAAATCAGATTTTTGATAGGAGCACTTGATTTTTTTTCAGAATTTTTTTTAAATTTTTTATGTGATTTTTCAAAAATTCAAAAAAATACAAAAAAAAATTATGAAAAAAAAACTATACAAGATAGCAATTTTTGGTCTTTTCCATTGAACTCGGAGCACCATGTTTAGCCCAGAAACCAATGTTCATCAGAATCGGTCAACATTCCCAAAAATTAGCCGATTTTTGTCGGCCATTTTGAAATAGGCGGCCATCTTGAAAAATTCGAAAGTTTTGTGCACACCTTCATAACATGAATAACTCATATACCAAGTATGGTTTTGATCTGAAAAACCATCTCAGAGAAACCGGTCGGACAAGTTCATTGTAAAAAAAATCTGAAAAACCTGAGTAAAAACAATAAGTCTCCAAACTTCGTTTGGGAGACTTAATAATTACATACCGAAACTTTTTGCAGGCATTTTTTAACCGATCCTTCTGAAACTTGGTAAACATGTAGGACTAAGGCCAATGTAAAGAATTAATACCAAAAAGATCAGATTCACAAGTCATAAGGGGTTCTGGGGGGTACCAGAAAGGGGGACCGTAGGCCAAAATGCCATGGTTTCGCACACAAAACTCCTTATAGCTCTCAAACAGTAAATCCAATCTGTATAAACAATACCTATTATAAGATGCCTAACATGTACTTGAACTCAATACGGTAATCGTTTCAATGTAAGAGGTCCATTGCGAAATTAAGGGGGTCCAAAGGAGGGGTGGGGTCACTTCGGAAAAAATTTCAAAACTGTATAACTCCAAAACCGTTGGTCAGATTTTTTCATGACTCACCCCTTTTTTGTAGCTTTTATAATGCTGATTTCAAATATCAAATCAGATTTTTGATAGGAGCACTTGATTTTTTTTCAGAATTTTTTTTAAATTTTTTATGTGATTTTTCAAAAATTCAAAAAAATACAAAAAAAAATTATGAAAAAAAAAACTATACAAGATAGCAATTTTTGGTCTTTTCCATTGAACTCGGAGCACCATGTTTAGCCCAGAAACCAATGTTCATCAGAATCGGTCAACATTCCCAAAAATTAGCCGATTTTTGTCGGCCATTTTGAAATAGGCGGCCATCTTGAAAAATTCGAAAGTTTTGTGCACACCTTCATAACATGAATAACTCATATACCAAGTATGGTTTTGATCTGAAAAACCATCTCAGAGAAACCGGTCGGACAAGTTCATTGTAAAAAAAATCTGAAAAACCTGAGTAAAAACAATAAGTCTCCAAACTTCGTTTGGGAGACTTAATAATTACATACCGAAACTTTTTGCAGGCATTTTTTAACCGATCCTTCTGAAACTTGGTAAACATGTAGGACTAAGGCCAATGTAAAGAATTAATACCAAAAAGATCAGATTCACAAGTCATAAGGGGTTCTGGGGGGTACCAGAAAGGGGGACCGTAGGCCAAAATGCCATGGTTTCGCACACAAAACTCCTTATAGTTCTCAAACAGTAAATCCAATCTGTATAAACAATACCTATTATAAGATGCCTAACATGTACTTGAACTCAATACGGTAATCGTTTCAATGTAAGAGGTCCATTGCGAAATTAAGGGGGTCCAAAGGAGGGGTGGGGTCACTTCGGAAAAAATTTCAAAACTGTATAACTCCAAAACCGTTGGTCAGATTTTTTCATGACTCACCCCTTTTTTGTAGCTTTTATAATGCTGATTTCAAATATCAAATCAGATTTTTGATAGGAGCACTTGATTTTTTTTCAGAATTTTTTTTAAATTTTTTATGTGATTTTTCAAAAATTCAAAAAAATACAAAAAAAAATTATGAAAAAAAAACTATACAAGATAGCAATTTTTGGTCTTTTCCATTGAACTCGGAGCACCATGTTTAGCCCAGAAACCAATGTTCATCAGAATCGGTCAACATTCCCAAAAATTAGCCGATTTTTGTCGGCCATTTTGAAATAGGCGGCCATCTTGAAAAATTCGAAAGTTTTGTGCACACCTTCATAACATGAATAACTCATATACCAAGTATGGTTTTGATCTGAAAAACCATCTCAGAGAAACCGGTCGGACAAGTTCATTGTAAAAAAAATCTGAAAAACCTGAGTAAAAACAATAAGTCTCCAAACTTCGTTTGGGAGACTTAATAATTACATACCGAAACTTTTTGCAGGCATTTTTTAACCGATCCTTCTGAAACTTGGTAAACATGTAGGACTAAGGCCAATGTAAAGAATTAATACCAAAAAGATCAGATTCACAAGTCATAAGGGGTTCTGGGGGGTACCAGAAAGGGGGACCGTAGGCCAAAATGCCATGGTTTCGCACACAAAACTCCTTATAGCTCTCAAACAGTAAATCCAATCTGTATAAACAATACCTATTATAAGATGCCTAACATGTACTTGAACTCAATACGGTAATCGTTTCAATGTAAGAGGTCCATTGCGAAATTAAGGGGGTCCAAAGGAGGGGTGGGGTCACTTCGGAAAAAATTTCAAAACTGTATAACTCCAAAACCGTTGGTCAGATTTTTTCATGACTCACCCCTTTTTTGTAGCTTTTATAATGCTGATTTCAAATATCAAATCAGATTTTTGATAGGAGCACTTGATTTTTTTTCAGAATTTTTTTTAAATTTTTTATGTGATTTTTCAAAAATTCAAAAAAATACAAAAAAAAATTATGAAAAAAAAACTATACAAGATAGCAATTTTTGGTCTTTTCCATTGAACTCGGAGCACCATGTTTAGCCCAGAAACCAATGTTCATCAGAATCGGTCAACATTCCCAAAAATTAGCCGATTTTTGTCGGCCATTTTGAAATAGGCGGCCATCTTGAAAAATTCGAAAGTTTTGTGCACACCTTCATAACATGAATAACTCATATACCAAGTATGGTTTTGATCTGAAAAACCATCTCAGAGAAACCGGTCGGACAAGTTCATTGTAAAAAAAATCTGAAAAACCTGAGTAAAAACAATAAGTCTCCAAACTTCGTTTGGGAGACTTAATAATAATAACTAGGTATAATTGTGTTGGGATGCCAACACACAAGTCGCCCAAAATCGCCTTGGATAGAGTTCCATTCAAATCAGTGCATCAAAATAAGTCTAGAAATCAAATTTCGTTGAAATCGGACAAAGTTGACATTTTTAGGGGGCGGGTGTAGTAAAATGGCCGCCATTTTAAAACCGTAAGTCGGATTTCAAATCCGGTCGCAGATTTGAGCTCAACATAGCCGCTTTACCCAGATGACCAATTTTCAAGACGATCCGATGAAAAAAAAATTTCCGCCCACTTTTTCCGATGGCCGCCATTTTGAAACGGCGGCCATCTTGAAAATTTTAAAAGTGCATTACACAACTTTGAGTGACCCACTATCCAATCTCACAAGTGTTATTCAATTTCCTTGGACCATTTTCTTGTATTAGGGAGGACAACTTTACGATAAAGAATCAGAAGAATACTAATAATAATAACTAGTTCTAATTGTGATCGCAAGCGAGTCACAAAAATGTCCCCTCACGTACCCCTCTTTGTCAATGTCTCTTAGTATTTGAGATAACTTATTATATCCAATTTTCATCAAAATAGGAGTAAGTTTAATTTTGGCCGGAAATGGCGGCCATTTTGAAAATGGCTGACGCTAAAAAAATTTTGATGTCAAAAATAAGTTCGCCATACCATTTTTACCTTATATACCAATTTTCATCAAAATCAGAGTAACTTTAATTTTGGCGTGAAACGGTGGCCATTTTGAAAATGGCCGACGATAAAAAAATTTTGATGTCAAAAATCAACTCGCCATACCATTATTACCTTATATACCAATTTTCATCAAAATCAGAGTAATTTTAATTTTTGGCGGGAAACGGCGGCCATTTTGAAAATGGCCGACGATAAAAAAAATTTGATGTCAAAAATCAACTCGCCATACCACTTTTACCTTATATACCAATTTTCATCAAAATCAGAGTAACTTTAATTTTGGCGGGAAACGGCGGCCATTTTGAAAATGGCCGACGATAAAAAATTTTGATGTCAAAAATCAACTCGCCATACCACTATTACCTTATATACCAATTTTCATCAAAATCGGAGTAAGTTTAATTTTTGGCGGAAAACGGCGGCCATTTTGAAAATGGCCGACGAAAAAAAAATTTTAATGAAAAAAATCAACTCGCCATACCACTATTACCTTATATATCAATTTTCATAAAAATTGGAGCAAGTTTAAGTTTTGGCGGGAAAATGGCGGCCATTTTAGCCGCCATTTTAAAAATGGCCGCGAAAATTTTTTTTCGATACCAAAAATGAACTCGGCATACCACTATTACCTTGTAAACCAATTTTCATTAAGAAATAACAAAGTTAAGAATTTTTACATTACTATTACAAAATATATTGTTCCAAGAAAGATAACTCAATTTGACAAAAAAATTAAATTTCGATTTTTTGCAAAATTTTGAGAACCGTAAGTCCGATTTTCAAAATTCTTTTTTTAAATGAAAGGTATAAAAAGTCTACACTTACCCTTTAAAGGAATTTTTCCTACCCTTGCCGGATCAGAAATGCCAGGTAAAAATTCAACTTCGGTTTCGAGGAGCCATTTTGAGGCCCTTTTTTGACCTACAAGGGGTCATTTGATTTCGGCGAAAAATACAAAAAGCACAATCTCCCATTCCATACTCTTGATTTATGAAGTTTCAGCTTCCTACCTTAAAAGATGTCGAAAAAATGAGGTGGACAAGTTCACCACTCCAGAATACCGAGAAAAATAATAATAATAATAATAATAACTAGTTCTAATTGTGATCGCAAGCGAGTCACAAAAATGTCCCCTCACGTACCCCTCTTTGTCAATGTCTCTTAGTATTTGAGATAACTTATTATATCCAATTTTCATCAAAATAGGAGTAAGTTTAATTTTGGCGGGAAACGGTGGCCATTTTGAAAATGGCCGACGATAAAAAAAAATTTGATGTCAAAAATCAACTCGCCATACCACTTTTACCTTATATACCAATTTTCATCAAAATCAGAGTAACTTTAATTTTGGCGGGAAACGGCGGCCATTTTGAAAATGGCCGACGATAAAAAAATTTTGATGTCAAAAATCAACTCGCCATACCACTATTACCTTATATACCAATTTTCATCAAAATCGGAGTAAGTTTAATTTTTGGCGGGAAACGGCGGCCATTTTGAAAATGGCCGACGAAAAAAAAATTTTTAATGAAAAAAATCAACTCGCCATACCACTATTACCTTATATATCAATTTTCATAAAAATTGGAGCAAGTTTAAGTTTTGGCGGGAAAATGGCGGCCATTTAAGCCGCCATTTTAAAAATGGCCGCCAAAATTTTTTTTCGATACCAAAAATGAACTCGGCATACCACTATTACCTTGTAAACCAATTTTCATTAAGAAATAACAAAGTTAAGAATTTTTACATTACTATTACAAAATATATTGTTCCAAGAAAGATAACTCAATTTGACAAAAAAATTAAATTTCGATTTTTTGCAAAATTTTGAGAACCGTAAGTCCGATTTTCAAAATTCTTTTTTTAAATGAAAGGTATTAAAAGTCTACACTTACCCTTTAAAGGAATTTTTCCTACCCCTGCCGGATCAGAAATGCCAGGTAAAAATTCAACTTCGGTTTCGAGGAGCCATTTTGAGGCCCTTTTTTGACCTATAAGGGGTCATTCGATTTCGGCGAAAAATACAAAAAGCACAATCTCCCATTCCATACTCTTGATTTATGAAGTTTCAGCTTCCTACCTTAAAAGATGTCGAAAAAATGAGGTGGACAAGTTCACCACTCCAGAATACCGAGAAAAATAATAATAATAATAATAACTAGTTCTAATTGTGATCGCAAGCGAGTCACAAAAATGTCCCCTCACGTACCCCTCTTTGTCAATGTCTCTTGGCATTTGAGATAACTTAATTTATCCAATTTTCATCAAAATAGGAGCAAGTTTAATTTTGGCGGGAAACGGCGGCCAACAATAAAAATATTTCGATGTCAAAAATCAACTCGCCATACAACTATTACCTTATATACCAATTTTCATTAAAATCTGAGTAAATTTAAATTTGGCGGGAAACGGCGGCCATTTTGAAAATGGCCCACGATAAAAAAATTTTGATGTCAAAAATCAACTTGCCATACCACTATTACCTTATATACCAATTTTCATTAAAATCGGAGTAATTTTAATTTTGGCGGGAAATGGCGGCCATTTTGAAAATGGCGGCCCAAAAAAAATTTCGATTCCAAAATTGAACTCGGTATACCACTATTACCTTGTAAACCAATTTTCATCAAAATCAGAATAACTTTAATTTTGGCGGGAAACGGCGGCCATTTTGAAAAAGGCCGACAATAAAAAAAATTTGATGTCAAAAATCAACTCGCCATACTACTATTACCTTATATACCAATTTTCATTAAAATCGGAGTAATTTTAATTTTGGCGGGAAATGGCGGCCATTTTTAAAATGGCCGCCCAAAAAAAAATTTCGATTCCAAAATTGAACTCGGCATACCACTATTACCTTGTAAACCAATTTTCATTAAGAAATAACAAAGTTGAGAATTTTTTTCATTAATATCACAAAATATATGGTACAAAGAAAGATAACTCAATCTTACAAAAAAAATAATTTTCGATTTTTTGCAAAATTTTGAAAACGGTAAGTCCGATTTTCAAAATTTTTTTTTTAAATGAAAGGTATTGTATATCCGCACTTAACCTGTAAGGGAATTTTTCCTACCCCTGCCGGATCAGAAATGCCAGGAAAAATTCAACTTCGGTTTCGAGGAGCCATTTTGAGGCCCTTTTTTTACCTAAATGGGGTCGTTCGATTTCGGCGAAAAATACAAAAAGCACAATCCCCCATTCCATACTCTTGATTTATGAATTTTCAGCTTCCTACCTTAAAAGATGTCGAAAAAATGAGGTGGACAAGTTCACGATCCAGAATACCGAGAAAAATAATAATAATAATAATAAGAAACCGAGCAAAAACAATATGTCCCCGACACTTCGTGTTCGGGGACATAATAATAATAATAATAAGAAACCGAGCAAAAACAATATGTCCCCGACACTTCGTGTTCGGGGACATAATAATAATAATAAGAAACCGAGCAAAAACAATATGTCCCCGACACTTCGTGTTCGGGGACATAATAAGAAACGGTGCAAAAACAATAAGTCTCCCAAACTTTGTTTTGGGCGACTTAATAATAAGAAACGGTGCAAAAACAATAAGTCTCCCAAACTTTGTTTTGGGCGACTTAATAATAAGAAACGGTGCAAAAACAATAAGTCTCCCAAACTTTGTTTTGGGCGACTTAATAATAAGAAACGGTGCAAAAACAATAAGTCTCCCAAACTTTGTTTTGGGCGACTTAATAATAATAATAAGAAACGGTGCAAAAACAATAAGTCTCCCAAACTTCGTTTTGGGCGACTTAATAATAATAATAACTAGCTATAATTTGTGTTGGGATGCCAACACACAAGTCGCCCAAAATCGCCTTGGATACTTTTTATTCCCATTCAGTGCAATAAAATATGTATAGAAATCAAATTTCATTGAAATCGGACAAAGTTCACATTTCTAAGGGGGGCGGGTGTAGTAAAATGGCCGCCATTTTGAAACCGGAAGTCGGATTTCAAATCTGGTCGCAGATTTGAATTCAGCATACCCGTTTTACCCAGATGACCAATTTTCAAGACGATCCGATGAAAAAAAATTTTCCGCCCACTTTTTCCGACGGCCGCCATTTTGAAACGGCGGCCATCTTGAAAATTTCAAAACTTGATTACACGCCTTTGAGTGACCCACTATCCAATCCAACAAATGTTATTCAATTTCCTTGAACCATTTTCTTGTATTAGGGAGGACAACTTTACGATAAAGAATCAGAAGAATAATAATAATAATAATAATAACTAGGTATAATTGTGTTGGGATGCCAACACACAAGTCGCCCAAAATCGCCTTGGATAGAGTTCCATTCAAATCAGTGCGTCAAAATAAGTCTAGAAATCAAATTTCGTTGAAATCGGACTAAGTTGACATTTTCAGGGGGGCGGGTGTAGTAAAATGGCCGCCATTTTGAAACTGTAAGTCGGATTTCAAATCCGGTCGCAGATTTGAGCTCAGCATACCCGCTTTACCCAGATGACCAATTTTCAAGACGATCCGATGAAAAAAAATTTTCCGCCCACTTTTTCTGACGGCCGCCATTTTGAAACGGCGGCCATCTTGAAAATTTTAAAAGTGCATTACACAACTTTGAGTGACCCACTATCCAATCCAAAAAGTGTTATTCAATTTCCTTGAACCGTTTTCTTGTATTAGGGAGGACAAATTCTCGATAAAGAATCAGAAGAATAATAATAAGAACTAGATGTAAATGCCATTTCAAGAAATAGCAGATGTCACTCCACTTTGTGTGTAAAGTTTATCAAGTTCATGTTAAAAGCTCATTGAATTATCATATGTCATCATGACATTTAACTTTGTTCAAGCAAAATTTTTCACAATCATCCAAGTGATAGATTTATAAATAGAAATTACTCAATGAAAGGTCTATAAATAGAAATTACTGCAGCAGAATGACACATGTTGACAGAAAATCAATACAAACTTGTCATGTAAAAAGTTTTATAAGCTCTTCAATGAATAACATAATGTCATCATGACCTTTACCTTTGTCCTAACAAAATTGTCCATGAGTCATCCTAATGATGTTTATAAATAGAAATGACACATAGTGACAGAAAATCAATACAAACTTGTCTTTATAAATTACAATATGTCATCATGACCTTTACCTTTGTCCTATCAAAATTTTCCATGAGTCATCATAATGATATGTTTATAAATAGAAATGATGCTAGCAGGTCAGGCATCTTGACAGAAAATCAATACTAACTTGGCAAACTGCCAGTCAATGTTAAACCTATGGGGAAAACAGAAAATCTTTAACTGGCGATAATTTGTAAATGCCTGCTTCGATCAACTAAAAAAAAAATTTGATAAAAATTTAAATTATTGTCTAAGCATATGCTAAATTTTTAAACATTTAATCAAGCGGTTTTCTTAAAAAGCTTTGGAGAAAACTCAGTATTTACCTGTAGCAGACGACGCATGTTAACTGAGAAAATCAATACCAACTTGGCTTTCTGCCAGCCAATGTTAAACCTATGGGAATTTTAAAATTTTAAAATCAATTTAATTTGAAAATGGCTGCTTTGATTGACTAAAAAAATAAATTTGGTGTAACTTCAAATGATAGCCTAATTACATTCAAAATTTCAAAGCATTTGATCAAGCGGTTTCCTCAAAAATCCCTGGACAAAATTCATTGGAAAGAGAATAATAATAATAATAAGAAGAAACATAGAATAACAACATGTCACATCCACGATGTGGAGTGACATAATAATAATAATAATAATAATAAGAAACGGTGCAAAAACAATAAGTCTCCCAAACTTCGTTTTGGGCGACTTAATAATAAGAAACGGTGCAAAAACAATAAGTCTCCCAAACTTTGTTTTGGGCGACTTAATAATAAGAAACGGTGCAAAAACAATAAGTCTCCCAAACTTCGTTTTGGGCGACTTAATAATAATAATAATAATAATAATAAGAAACGGTGCAAAAACAATAAGTCTCCCAAACTTCGTTTTGGGCGACTTAAAAATATATATCTTTTATATGCTATTACTGAAGGTAACGATTTATAAATTCCAAAAAACGATCCAATGATTTTTTGGGGGGTTAAAGATGCGTATTAAGAAACACGGAAACACAGTATGTCGTCAAACACAATAAAACAGCAGAAAATACCTAATAATTTGTCCGATCTCCTAAGTTTAGAAAATGTGATAAACCATGACAAAATGGTATAAACCATGACAATTTTCTGTTCCCTTTACCAAACCATGACAAAATTTGAATTTGGTTAATAAGCACAACTAAGCAGATTTAAAGCTAACACAGTTAACCTTTATCGTCATGTTCAATTCCTTTCAGCTATCCTCACTAATTGATACTAAAATAAAGGTATTTTTACATATTTTAGAAAAAAATCCCTTGTACAAACCATGACCTCCCTTTACCAAACATTGTACGATATGACACATTACTACCTGTGAGACTATTGACACTTTAATTGAACTTTAGATAAAAAATCTACAGGAATTTTAAAATGTCTTATTTAACATAGAAAGCAACGGGACTCGGAATTAGTGGTTTTATACCTAAAAGGAATATCACATCCCGAATTCTATGGAAATGAAGTTTATAAGGCACGTAAATTCAAAAATAATGCCCTTGCCACGGTTATTTGGCTTAAAACCTTATTAAAGAAAGGACACAAGTTGTAGGTTATAGTAAAATCTGTAAATTTTGTGGTTTTTGGTAGAAATATTGATAATTTGATAGTATCTCTAAAACGTTAATCTTTTACCCTTTGACTATTGTATTGTTTTTAAGCATTACAGCGATCAAATATGTCGGTTTCGTGTGATTATATAATACTAAATTATTAGTTGTTTGAAGTGTTATGTTGGATTTAGAATCGATATGTTTCATTTTTTTACATCAGTCGATAAATGCTTCTTAGCTAGCTGTCAGTAACTGCGAGTGTTCTCAAAAGTTCCTTTATGTCTCGGTGTTTTCGTATAGTACTCTTGTCTCAGGTTTTCTCTTGGTTAATTGAACTTTTATCGATTTGATTTTTAAAGTTTAAAAACAGGGGGAAGGTTGGGCCCAAAAACTAATTTAACCCCGCCACATTTTAAATGTGCCTGTCTTAAGCCAGGAATCTTGTCAAAGCTTTTGTTTGTCCCTGTCCTTTGTTTTTTGTTCAGAAATGGGTCTTTCCTTGATAATCTAGGGATTTGTTTGAATCTTATGTATTGTATTTTTAGTCTTGGACCAATGCAAGACAGCGAGCAGTGACCTCTGGCCATGTTGAAGACTGTTAGGTGTTTTCCATTGTGATTTTTTAAATTGCCGTTTCTTTAATGTTGGTTGTGTCGTGTACACTTATTCCACATCTCTTTATCGTTTATATCTGAAACAAAAATGTCAAAGTTTAAGGGGGATAGTTATACATCCCGACCGTGTTTTATTCAAAACATCGCTTAATACCGACCACTTCTCTGTTGTTTGTGTCTTAATAATTGATATTCACTTACAACAAGATCATAGCTTAATACTTGTAATTCTTACCTAAAAGCTTTTTTTGTAACCTGGTGTTCAATACAAGTATATTTTTCATAATAAAAAACCATTAAATCCAATTAAAGAAGTAATGAAAATAATACAAAAACAAAAGAGTGAGTATCGAGTTGGCGAAGTGGTACCCCCACTGCAAGGACCGGGGCCCCCACAGCAAGGGTAGAACATCTGCTTTAGGCTCAAATGTAAAGAAGTTCGGGTTTCCACAACGCTACGGCTCACCCGTTAAATCAATGTACATTTTATGTATTTAAAACTACAGTTGATGTTGTGCAATATCCTGTTTAAATCAACGCATGATCAGTAAAAATAAGAGGCAAATTCAAAAGTACTGAGCACAACGTGCACTTAGCACCATTAGATTTAACCGATATTAATGTATACTGTTTACCCCTGTTATAAGATTTGAGAATTACAAATACCAAAAAACGTGGGTATAAACGGTTATTTAAAAATGTTTGATAACCCATTGGATCTAAATGATTGTCATGCTTAAAACATTTTCCTTTGATTGTACATACATGTAACAATATTTCCATTATATTGTCGCAAATACAGTTGAAAAAATAAGAAAATCGTGAAATGTTCGTGCCCAGATTTGAACCTTTTGAATTATACAAAACTCCGTTTCTGAGCACTCAGCGTTATTCCCTCAGCCACCAAATCGAAGGCATTACATTGCAAAAAAAATATTTACACGACAAATTTGTTATTGTGAAATCGATTTCGCACGTGTTTTAAGATTTATCCCGCTCTATAAAGAAGAAACTATTTTTCGATCTATACTCAGATATGCTTTTTCCAAACATGAAACCAAAAACAACAAAACATGAAATCAGTACGCTTCGAATATTCAAGAACGACTTTCACGTACGCGCTACCAGAACTCTGATTTTTGTAAGTCAAACAAGCCCGGTCCTCTACATACACAGTCCATTAAAGTCTCGGCATTAGTTTCTTTAGCAGCAAAATTAAACAAAAAGACAAAAAAAAATCCCCCCAAAATTAGTGTCGATTTAGCGAAGTGGGATACACCTGCCGAAGGAACCGAAATCCTTTCTAACAGTCGCATTGAACTCATCTGCTTTAGTCTCAGAAGTTGCTGTAAACCACAACGCCATGGCTCACCCGCCAGATTGTGTTGTATTTGAAATTAATGAATAATTGTGCAATGTCTTGCATTGAAAAAAAAAATGACGCATGTTTTTTTACTATACACTATTGTCTATTGACTGTTATTGTAAAGGTATAAAACCACTAATTCGCAATCCAGTAGAGGACGAACATGAATAGTTCCTATTTGAGACCATATAGTTCCATTAAAGTATTGACCCAGCTAAAACTATTGCATGCAATTCATGATCATTAAATGAGTTTTTATTTGAAAGATGAACATCTTAGAAACATTTTCAGTCCATATTTGTTCATATATATCTTAGGTGTCAATTTTTAGGATTACTTTTACTTGGGGTCTCATTCTTGCCAAAATAATGACTCGAAAGTACCAGGTACGAGACCACAACTATCGCCCCTTATTTTCCGTTGTTGTTTAATATAGTCCCTTAAAAAACACCATATATCTTCCAGAGGTATTTCTAGGATCAATTTTTGGTGCTGTTTTTAGTTGTTTGGGTTAATTGGTAGTTTTTAAGCCAAAGTTTGGTATATACAAAGACCATTACTTAAATCAGCATAAAAGGGGTGATTTGCTAGGCATACGCGGTGTCAAAATTTAGATCTTCATTTCTTATTGACATTTAAAAATTTTGGTCTCTTGACCTCAAAATGCATTAAAAGTTTTAAAATCGGTAAAACTTTCTTAAAATTACATATTATTTATGTCTTGTGTTGTTATGCAGCTGGGAGAAATTTAAGGAAAATCAAATGGTTAATTTTTTTTTATTCATCAAAACGCTATATTGAAAATGCATTAAAAAGCGGGGTAAAATAATACTAGTCTCGGGCCACCAGACGTTCAGGATGATTAAAACTTGGAACCAGTTTTTCCCGTTATAATGTATGATGTGCTAGTTTTTTAACTAGAGTGAGTCAAATTATTTTGCATTGAAATAAGACTCACAGGTAGTAATGTGTCATATCGTAAAACGGTTGGTAAAGGGATTTTGTCATGGTTTAGTCAAGGGCGTCATGGTTTGTACAAGGGATATTGGCATAATGTCGTCTGCAAAAATGAAACCATAATTTTTCCGGGCACAAAAGACGTTTTCGGGCATTTATAGGGGTAAGATATATTTATACTAAAATATGGCACATGTAAATGATGGAATATACTCGCTTAATCATTCAGGAAAAATAGTTTTGTTCAATTGATAAAATAACATCATTTTATGTTCCAAGCAAAAGTAAAAGCCAGATGTTGCTAAAAAACAATCATTTACTGAGCATACAATCTTTTGACACATTTTTCATCGTAATTAAACGCTTACAAAGCATGCATCGCAAAAATAAAATTTTTACTTGTCATGGTTTGTACAAGGGACGTCATGATTTAGTGTAGGGTGGTCATGGTTTGGTCAAGGGATATTAAAAAAATGATATTTTAAATCTTATTCAATCATATGAGCTAACAATTATGTTTTAAACCTTAAACTGGTCATATATATTACCAAAATAATGCATACTATAAATATACATATCAACCGCTCATGGAAAAAATTATAACAGTATAATTTGTATGCCATTCATAAATGAGATAATTATTATTATACAGAAATTGCCATATCATGTTCCATATCATTTCAAGACTCCCATATTAGATGTAGGCATAAGCTGAGACAATAAAATCGCTCGAGAAATGATATGGGATTTAATATGGAAACTCAAAGTCAAAAAAGATACAAAGGTATACAGGAAAACACTGACTAGGCATTAGGTTTAATGCATGATTTTGCTTATTGCCGCTAATATATATACACTCTCTACTCCCTATCAATGTATTAATAGGACACAACTGAACTATTGCAAAGGGCATCAGATGAGTGCAGACATTGGTTTGTCATAGGGTTTTGTTTTGTCTTCCTTTACCGGATTTGCCGCACTGAATTGACTGTTGGTAACGCGACGGGTGTGCTATAGCAAGCAGGAACTGCTTACTCTTCCGGAGCACCTGAGTTCATTCTCGTTTCGACTGGAGTTCGCGTTGTTGATTGACATTCAGTTATGGATACCCCATTGATACATGTACATCTGCTTCTTGCATATCTCAGGGAATATGTTGCTTCATCCATGATAATATTATTCAGTGCAACAGCAGTGCTTATAGTACTACTATTAGAGAAACGTTTGCTTCATCCGTAGTATTTCAGGAGTAGCTTGTACTGTTTAAGAAGCTTATACATTGTACAATAACCATATTCATATTTGATTGTTCAATGGTAATCCTGATGGTTAGTATATGTTGTTGGCTTAGTGACGGTCTAGAGCAATTAAAAGGATTTTAATTATATATATAACTAGCTATAATTTGTGTTGGGATGCCAACACACAAGTCGCCCAAAATCGCCTTGGATACTTTTTCTTCCCTTTCAGTACAATAAAATATGTATAGAAATCAAATTTCATTGAAATCGGACAAAGTTCACATTTTTAAGGGGGCGGGTGTAGTAAAATAGCCGCCATTTTGAAACCGGAAGTCGGATTTCAAATCCGGTCACAGATTTGAATTCAGCATACCCGCTTTACCCAGATGTCCAATTTTCAAGACGATCCGATGAAAAAAAAATTTCCGCCCACTTTTTCGGACGGCCGCCATTTTGAAACGGCGGCCATCTTGAAAATTTCAAAACTTGATTACACGCCTTTGAGTGACCCACTATCCAATCCAACAAGTGTTATTCAAATTCCTTGAACCATTTTCTTGAATTAGGGAGGACAACTTTACGATAAAGAATCAGAAGAATAACAAGGTATAATTGTGTTGGGATGCCAACACACAAGTCGCCCAAAATCGCCTTGGATAGAGTTCCGTTCAAATCAGTGCATCAAAATAAGTCTAGAAATCAAATTTCGTTGAAATCGGACAAAGTTGACGTTTTTAGGGGGGCGGGTGTAGTAAAACGGCCGCCATTTTGAAACCGTAAGTCGGATTTCAAATCCGGTCGCAGATTTGAGCTCAGCATACCCGTTTTACCCAGATGACCAATTTTCAAGACGATCCGATGAAAAAAAAATTTCCGCCCACTTTTTCCGATGGCCGCCATTTTGAAACGGCGGCCATGTTGAAAATTTTAAAAGTGCATTACACAACTTTGAGTGACCCACTATCCAATCTCATAAGTGTTATTCAATTTCCTTGGACCGTTTTCTTGTATTAGGGAGGACAACTTTACGATAAAGAATCAGAAGAATAATAATAATAACTAGGTATAATTGTGTTGGGATGCCAACACACAAGTCGCCCAAAATCGCCTTGGATGGAGTTCCATTCGAATCAGTGCGTCAAAATAAGTCTAGAAATCAAATTTCGTTGAAATCGGACTAAGTTGACATTTTCAGGGGGGCGGGTGTAGTAAAATGGCCGCCATTTTGAAACTGTAAGTCGGATTTCAAATCCGGTCGCAGATTTGAGCTCAGCATACCCGCTTTACCCAGATGACCAATTTTCAAGACGATCCGATGAAAAAAAAATTTCCGCCCACTTTTTCCGACGGCTGCCATTTTGAAACGGCGGCCATCTTGAAAATTTTAAAAGTGCATTACACAACTTTGAGTGACCCACTATCCAATCCAAAAAGTGTTATTCAATTTCCTTGAACCGTTTTCTTGTATTAGGGAGGACAAATTCTCGATAAAGAATCAGAAGAATAATAATAATAATTATATATAAATATACAAATTAATGTGGTAAAAACTTCTTTTGATAGTTTAGCCTTTATTATATGTTGCAGCAAAAAAATAAATACACCATTGGATTAAGACATGTTTTTTCTAGAATCAAGTGTAGGATAATTTTGATAGAAGTTGTAATAAAATTGCAATCGGCCTGTAAACTTTTGAAGCGGACAAGTTTTAAATTAGGTCATGGAAGCCATTATCCTCACCAGCAAGACAGAAATGTACTAGGGGATTTCCCAGTTTTAATCAACCAATAATATCTGAGAAAGATCAATCAGAAAGCTCCACCCGGTGCAAGGTCAACAGCACCTGGTTTGACCCCTTGCAAGTTTACATCAATGTTATTTATAGATATTCACCTGGTGAAACGCACTCATTTAACCTTTCCCTTCAGTATACTTATAAAAGTAGTATCTAGAGGGTATTCCGAAAGATAAACCTGGTGTGAGGTCAAGAGCACCCGGTTTGACCCTTTGGTATAAAAAGGCAATTGAAATTTCACGTGGTCACTTTTATGTAAACTGACCATTAAAGAATCGATGTATTCGGGATTTATTTATCTGCTTTTTTAGGTAAGTGTTTGTCATTTTGTAGAACATAATTAAACGTTATTTTATATTTGATATATATTTAAATTTTCAAACACGTCGATCAAGTTTTTATATATTTACAAAATGTATTTATTAAACTTTATTTTATTATTAGGGACAGACCATTTAACTTGAAGGGGGGCTTGGTTTTTTGTTTTGGTCAGAAATTTTTTTTCCCCGCGGTACTAAAAAATATTTATTTTTCGAAGGTGTCTCAACAGAATATTTGTTTTTCGTTATTATCATTGTTTTATATGGCAGAAATCCTTCTTCAGAATATTTTTTTTTTCTTACCCTCTGCTGCCAAAATTTTTTTTCATCAAAAATAATTTTCAGAATATTTTTTAAGGAAAAAACCAAGCTCCCCCCTTTCAAGTTAAATGTCGGAACCTTAATAAAAATAGTTTGTACATTATACTTGATGAGTCTTGAATAGACGAAACGCGCGCGCGTCAGGCGTAACAAAATTTATTGTCTGGAACTTTGTTGTTATTTTTATTTGACACTTATAACCTTTCGAGAAAAAAGGAAATATATTATCAATTACGTTTTTGTGTGGATTCAAAAAGTTTCATCGCTATTTCTTCTGAATGCGCATATGCGGAATTGACCATGTTTACACAATTTGGGGGAAACTATTGATGTTATGTTTATGTGGGTGTGTGTACATGAAGCATAGTTGCAAATCGAATTATGGTTTAAGGGTCGACTATTTTTCTTGAACGATTTGCTGTTTCGTTCAAAGCGGTTAAAAATTAGTAATATTTAACGGCAAAAATTTAGGCCTTGTTCAAGTGAAAAATCCCGGTAATAAAATTATTAATTTCGGGCGTGCGGGGCGCCGGTTGGAAAAATATTTTCGTAATTATTTCCTCGACAAAGGCTCTTGATATTTGGTATATATGCAGCATAAGCATTAGCTCTTATAACATTAGTTAAGAAAACGTACTCCTAACGTACCCTCCGTTTGGGCTACGATTCCCATCCATTCCTTTCAACGATGGATGTAGCAAAACCATTTTGCGGCACTTGAGGAGTGCCGCGCTTGCGTCTGTAGAATTTGTTTAGGATTTGTTATTTTACCCCATAATCAATTATCATATCAACTTTCGAAGTCTTACATTGTAATTAACGTATTTACAGTTATGATATTGAATTTCATAAAGTTTAAGACTAGCGTAAAAACGAAAATATCCTACATTTACTTTAAGGGTTTATCTGGAAATTTATCAATATATTAGATTGAAGTATCCTGAAACACATTGTTATATATGAAAGTATACAAAAAGATAAGTGAAAGTGTGTTTGAAAGAATTTTTTTTTTTGCTCCTTTGAGGTCAACAGGCTGGAATGGTAACCCTCACAATAGAAAAAAGTGGGGAGGTTTACATTAACGTGGGATTTTGGGTGTGTTGATCATCTACTTCCTGTCATGTTAAACGAAATCTTACCATTTTTGTCGTTGATCCATTATTTAAACTTTGCTACCAAAATATTTGGCATCATGCAAAACGTTGAGGAAAATAAACAAGCCCGCCTCTGTTCAAATCATAGGTTTCTTATAAAAAGTGATTTAAATCAAGATACATAATTTTTCATGGAACTTTTCATAAACATTTATAAAGTCTTTTGATCAATTTATAAGATGTTAACCGGTTGAAATATTGCTTCTATATGTTTTGTTTTTAATTGCGGTATTGTGTTTTGTGTATGCTGTTTTCCGTTGTGATTTTTTGAATTGCTGTTTGTTTATGTTTTTTGTGTCGCGTACACTTATTCCACATCTCGATATCGTCTATTTAAAATATAAAAAACAAATGTAACCGATTTATTTCTATGTGAACTCATTCCACTATAGACTGAAGCATTTTATCCTTATATTAAAACATGTTTTCTTTTCAAAGGGATGTCGCAGATTTAAACAAAGGTCGAGTTTTAACCATTCAAATAACCGCATCATTCCATGTAGCCGTTCAATTAGTTAAAGTTAAAACGTTGAGTCTATTATTATTTTTATTTATTTATTGTAGAAATGTACCTAAAAGCACTGAGGACAAACAGTCAAGTTTCGCAATACAGATAATAGACAGTTTTAATGTTCAGTTGATGGAAATATATGTAAAATGGGTCTTGTAGAAGTAAAAGAAGCGCACATACTGACAGAGGAATTCGACCATGTCAGGAAACCATTGCAGGATTATTTTTTTACTCAACTAGGCCGTCAGACCGATTATATAATAAAAAGATAGACATATGACTGTGTGAAAAAATGGAAACTAAAACCTGATTGGGGAGGCTTACCATTTCCTTGTCTATGCACGTATTCAAGAGAATGGACTCTATTCACCTTCAACAAACATAGATATTTCAATGACTTCGATCCATAGCATTTTTTTACTTTTTTTTCCTGGAGGGAGGACACGACACTTTTGTATATAAAAGATAAATGTCATATGAATAAATAAAAACACTATATTAGGTGGAAGCTTTTATTTATTTTTGCATCATTTTTTAATTATTATTCTATGGATTTTTTTTGTTGTTGTCTGTCATCTGTATGTTGTTCAACTATTCTTAAGTCAATCTTTGAATTTGCTAGACTTCTTGGCTAGCCTGTGGGCTTGTCTAACAAGTCATGGTACACTATTAATATTTGGTATGCAGTTGCATAAGTATCAGTACATAACAAAATCAAAAGCGTTTCATCTGTATGTTCCTAAAGCCACAATCAAATGACAAAAATATCACTTATTCAAATAATACAACAAGCAAAAAACATTATACAACCGTCAAAACCGCTATCAGGTACATGAACTCATGAGGAACCGAGAATGAACTGGACACCCAAGTAAAACTTTGTCATAACTGGGATAAAAAATTAATAATATTTAACTGCATTTCAGGCTGAAAGGGTAGCCAGTACCTCTTAATCATATAACAGTGCATACATTTTAGTGGACAATACATGAATATTTGGAAGAAATCAAAAACCCCTTTGTATATTTATATACACGGTCACACTTGTAAGAATAATAATAATAATAATAAGAAACGGTGCAAAAACAATAAGTCTCCCAAACTTCGTTTTGGGCGACTTAATAATAATAATAATAATAAGAAACGGTGCAAAAACAATAAGTCTCCCAAACTTCGTTTTGGGCGACTTAATAATAATAATAATAATAATAATAAGAAACGGTGCAAAAACAATAAGTCTCCCAAACTTCGTTTTGGGCGACTTAAAAATATATATCTTTTATATGCTATTACTGAAGGTAACGATTTATAAATTCCAAAAAACGATCCAATGATTTTTTGGGGGGTTAAAGATGCGTATTAAGAAACACGGAAACACAGTATGTCGTCAAACACAATAAAACAGCAGAAAATACCTAATAATTTGTCCGATCTCCTAAGTTTAGAAAATGTGATAAACCATGATAAAATGGTATAAACCATGACAATTTTCTGTTCCCTTTACCAAACCATGACAAAATTTGAATTTGGTTAATAAGCACAACTAAGCAGATTTAAAGCTAACACAGTTAACCTTTATCGTCATGTTCAATTCCTTTCAGCTATCCTCACTAATTGATACTAAAATAAAGGTATTTTTACATATTTTAGAAAAAAATCCCTTGTACAAACCATGACCTCCCTTTACCAAACATTGTACGATATGACACATTACTACCTGTGAGACTATTGACACTTTAATTGAACTTTAGATAAAAAATCTACAGGAATTTTAAAATGTCTTATTTAACATAGAAAGCAACGGGACTCGGAATTAGTGGTTTTATACCTAAAAGGAATATCACATCCCGAATTCTATGGAAATGAAGTTTATAAGGCACGTAAATTCAAAAATAATGCCCTTGCCACGGTAATTTGGCTTAAAACCTTATTAAAGAAAGGACACAAGTTGTAGGTTATAGTAAAATCTGTAAATTTTGTGGTTTTTGGTAGAAATATTGATAATTTGATAGTATCTCTAAAACGTTAATCTTTTACCCTTTGACTATTGTATTGTTTTTAAGCATTACAGCGATCAAATATGTCGGTTTCGTGTGATTATATAATACTAAATTATTAGTTGTTTGAAGTGTTATGTTGGATTTAGAATCGATATGTTTCATTTTTTTACATCAGTCGATAAATGCTTCTTAGCTAGCTGTCAGTAACTGCGAGTGTTCTCAAAAGTTCCTTTATGTCTCGGTGTTTTCGTATAGTACTCTTGTCTCAGGTTTTCTCTTGGTTAATTGAACTTTTATCGATTTGATTTTTAAAGTTTAAAAACAGGGGGAAGGTTGGGCCCAAAAACTAATTTAACCCCGCCACATTTTAAATGTGCCTGTCTTAAGCCAGGAATCTTGTCAAAGCTTTTGTTTGTCCCTGTCCTTTGTTTTTTGTTCAGAAATGGGTCTTTCCTTGATAATCTAGGGATTTGTTTGAATCTTATGTATTGTATTTTTAGTCTTGGACCAATGCAAGACAGCGAGCAGTGACCTCTGGCCATGTTGAAGACTGTTAGGTGTTTTCCATTGTGATTTTTTAAATTGCCGTTTCTTTAATGTTGGTTGTGTCGTGTACACTTATTCCACATCTCTTTATCGTTTATATCTGAAACAAAAATGTCAAAGTTTAAGGGGGATAGTTATACATCCCGACCGTGTTTTATTCAAAACATCGCTTAATACCGACCACTTCTCTGTTGTTTGTGTCTTAATAATTGATATTCACTTACAACAAGATCATAGCTTAATACTTGTAATTCTTACCTAAAAGCTTTTTTTGTAACCTGGTGTTCAATACAAGTATATTTTTCATAATAAAAAACCATTAAATCCAATTAAAGAAGTAATGAAAATAATACAAAAACAAAAGAGTGAGTATCGAGTTGGCGAAGTGGTACCCCCACTGCAAGGACCGGGGCCCCCACAGCAAGGGTAGAACATCTGCTTTAGGCTCAAATGTAAAGAAGTTCGGGTTTCCACAACGCTACGGCTCACCCGTTAAATCAATGTACATTTTATGTATTTAAAACTACAGTTGATGTTGTGCAATATCCTGTTTAAATCAACGCATGATCAGTAAAAATAAGAGGCAAATTCAAAAGTACTGAGCACAACGTGCACTTAGCACCATTAGATTTAACCGATATTAATGTATACTGTTTACCCCTGTTATAAGATTTGAGAATTACAAATACCAAAAAACGTGGGTATAAACGGTTATTTAAAAATGTTTGATAACCCATTGGATCTAAATGATTGTCATGCTTAAAACATTTTCCTTTGATTGTACATACATGTAACAATATTTCCATTATATTGTCGCAAATACAGTTGAAAAAATAAGAAAATCGTGAAATGTTCGTGCCCAGATTTGAACCTTTTGAATTATACAAAACTCCGTTTCTGAGCACTCAGCGTTATTCCCTCAGCCACCAAATCGAAGGCATTACATTGCAAAAAAAAATATTTACACGACAAATTTGTTATTGTGAAATCGATTTCGCACGTGTTTTAAGATTTATCCCGCTCTATAAAGAAGAAACTATTTTTCGATCTATACTCAGATATGCTTTTTCCAAACATGAAACCAAAAACAACAAAACATGAAATCAGTACGCTTCGAATATTCAAGAACGACTTTCACGTACGCGCTACCAGAACTCTGATTTTTGTAAGTCAAACAAGCCCGGTCCTCTACATACACAGTCCATTAAAGTCTCGGCATTAGTTTCTTTAGCAGCAAAATTAAACAAAAAGACAAAAAAAAATCCCCCCAAAATTAGTGTCGATTTAGCGAAGTGGGATACACCTGCCGAAGGAACCGAAATCCTTTCTAACAGTCGCATTGAACTCATCTGCTTTAGTCTCAGAAGTTGCTGTAAACCACAACGCCATGGCTCACCCGCCAGATTGTGTTGTATTTGAAATTAATGAATAATTGTGCAATGTCTTGCATTGAAAAAAAAAATGACGCATGTTTTTTTACTATACACTATTGTCTATTGACTGTTATTGTAAAGGTATAAAACCACTAATTCGCAATCCAGTAGAGGACGAAC
The DNA here is from genome assembly GCA_963971305.1 of Arcuatula senhousia. Taxonomy (NCBI): domain Eukaryota; kingdom Metazoa; phylum Mollusca; class Bivalvia; order Mytilida; family Mytilidae; genus Arcuatula; species Arcuatula senhousia. The sequence continues at coordinate 48,780,412 of OZ020311.1, forward strand.
ATGAATAGTTCCTATTTGAGACCATATAGTTCCATTAAAGTATTGACCCAGCTAAAACTATTGCATGCAATTCATGATCATTAAATGAGTTTTTATTTGAAAGATGAACATCTTAGAAACATTTTCAGTCCATATTTGTTCATATATATCTTAGGTGTCAATTTTTAGGATTACTTTTACTTGGGGTCTCATTCTTGCCAAAATAATGACTCGAAAGTACCAGGTACGAGACCACAACTATCGCCCCTTATTTTCCGTTGTTGTTTAATATAGTCCCTTAAAAAACACCATATATCTTCCAGAGGTATTTCTAGGATCAATTTTTGGTGCTGTTTTTAGTTGTTTGGGTTAATTGGTAGTTTTTAAGCCAAAGTTTGGTATATACAAAGACCATTACTTAAATCAGCATAAAAGGGGTGATTTGCTAGGCATACGCGGTGTCAAAATTTAGATCTTCATTTCTTATTGACATTTAAAAATTTTGGTCTCTTGACCTCAAAATGCATTAAAAGTTTTAAAATCGGTAAAACTTTCTTAAAATTACATATTATTTATGTCTTGTGTTGTTATGCAGCTGGGAGAAATTTAAGGAAAATCAAATGGTTAATTTTTTTTTATTCATCAAAACGCTATATTGAAAATGCATTAAAAAGCGGGGTAAAATAATACTAGTCTCGGGCCACCAGACGTTCAGGATGATTAAAACTTGGAACCAGTTTTTCCCGTTATAATGTATGATGTGCTAGTTTTTTAACTAGAGTGAGTCAAATCATTTTGCATTGAAATAAGACTCACAGGTAGTAATGTGTCATATCGTAAAACGGTTGGTAAAGGGATTTTGTCATGGTTTAGTCAAGGGCGTCATGGTTTGTACAAGGGATATTGGCATAATGTCGTCTGCAAAAATGAAATCATAATTTTTCCGGGCACAAAAGACGTTTTCGGGCATTTATAGGGGTAAGATATATTTATACTAAAATATGGCACATGTAAATGATGGAATATACTCGCTTAATCATTCAGGAAAAATAGTTTTGTTCAATTGATAAAATAACATCATTTTATGTTCCAAGCAAAAGTAAAAGCCAGATGTTGCTAAAAACAATCATTTACTGAGCATACAATCTTTTGACACATTTTTCATCGTAATTAAACGCTTACAAAGCATGCATCGCAAAAATAAAATTTTTACTTGTCATGGTTTGTACAAGGGACGTCATGATTTAGTGTAGGGTGGTCATGGTTTGGTCAAGGGATATTTAAAAAATGATATTTTAAATCTTATTCAATCATATGAGCTAACAATTATGTTTTAAACCTTAAACTGGTCATATATATTACCAAAATAATGCATACTATAAATATACATATCAACCGCTCATGGAAAAAATTATAACAGTATAATTTGTATGCCATTCATAAATGAGATAATTATTATTATACAGAAATTGCAATATCATGTTCCATATCATTTCAAGACTCCCATATTAGATGTAGGCATAAGCTGAGACAATAAAATCGCTCGAGAAATGATATGGGATTTAATATGGAAACTCAAAGTCAAAAAAGATACAAAGGTATACAGGAAAACACTGACTAGGCATTAGGTTTAATGCATGATTTTGCTTATTGCCGCTAATATATATACACTCTCTACTCCCTATCAATGAAGCTTTTCCTTTCAGTATTAATAGGACACAACTGAACTATTGCAAAGGGCATCAGATGAGTGCAGACATTGGTTTGTCATAGGGTTTTGTTTTGTCTTCCTTTACCGGATTTGCCGCACTGAATTGACTGTTGGTAACGCGACGGGTGTGCTATAGCAAGCAGGAACTGCTTACTCTTCCGGAGCACCTGAGTTCATTCTCGTTTCGACTGGAGTTCGCGTTGTTGATTGACATTCAGTTATGGATACCCCATTGATACATGTACATCTGCTTCTTGCATATCTCAGGGAATATGTTGCTTCATCCATGATAATATTATTCAGTGCAACAGCAGTGCTTATAGTACTACTATTAGAGAAACGTTTGCTTCATCCGTAGTATTTCAGGAGTAGCTTGTACTGTTTAAGAAGCTTATACATTGTACAATAACCATATTCATATTTGATTGTTCAATGGTAATCCTGATGGTTAGTATATGTTGTTGGCTTAGTGACGGTCTAGAGCAATTAAAAGGATTTTAATTATATATATAAAAATATATATCTTTTATATGCTATTACTGAAGGTAACGATTTATAAATTCCAAAAAACGATCCAATGATTTTTTGGGGGGTTAAAGATGCGTATTAAGAAACACGGAAACACAGTATGTCGTCAAACACAATAAAACAGCAGAAAATACCTAATAATTTGTCCGATCTCCTAAGTTTAGAAAATGTAATAAACCATGACAAAATGGTATAAACCATGACAATTTTCTGTTCCCTTTACCAAACCATGACAAAATTTGAATTTGGTTAATAAGCACAACTAAGCAGATTTAAAGCTAACACAGTTAACCTTTATCGTCATGTTCAATTCCTTTCAGCTATCCTCACTAATTGATACTAAAATAAAGGTATTTTTACATATTTTAGAAAAAAATCCCTTGTACAAACCATGACCTCCCTTTACCAAACATTGTACGATATGACACATTACTACCTGTGAGACTATTGACACTTTAATTGAACTTTAGATAAAAAATCTACAGGAATTTTAAAATGTCTTATTTAACATAGAAAGCAACGGGACTCGGAATTAGTGGTTTTATACCTAAAAGGAATATCACATCCCGAATTCTATGGAAATGAAGTTTATAAGGCACGTAAATTCAAAAATAATGCCCTTGCCACGGTAATTTGGCTTAAAACCTTATTAAAGAAAGGACACAAGTTGTAGGTTATAGTAAAATCTGTAAATTTTGTGGTTTTTGGTAGAAATATTGATAATTTGATAGTATCTCTAAAACGTTAATCTTTTACCCTTTGACTATTGTATTGTTTTTAAGCATTACAGCGATCAAATATGTCGGTTTCGTGTGATTATATAATACTAAATTATTAGTTGTTTGAAGTGTTATGTTGGATTTAGAATCGATATGTTTCATTTTTTTACATCAGTCGATAAATGCTTCTTAGCTAGCTGTCAGTAACTGCGAGTGTTCTCAAAAGTTCCTTTATGGCTCGGTGTTTTCGTATAGTACTCTTGTCTCAGGTTTTCTCTTGGTTAATTGAACTTTTATCGATTTGATTTTTAAAGTTTAAAAACAGGGGGAAGGTTGGGCCCAAAAACTAATTTAACCCCGCCACATTTTAAATGTGCCTGTCTTAAGCCAGGAATCTTGTCAAAGCTTTTGTTTGTCCCTGTCCTTTGTTTTTTGTTCAGAAATGGGTCTTTCCTTGATAATCTAGGGATTTTTTTGAATCTTATGTATTGTATTTTTAGTCTTGGACCAATGCAAGACAGCGAGCAGTGACCTCTGGCCATGTTGAAGACTGTTAGGTGTTTTCCATTGTGATTTTTTAAATTGCCGTTTCTTTAATGTTGGTTGTGTCGTGTACACTTATTCCACATCTCTTTATCGTTTATATCTGAAACAAAAATGTCAAAGTTTAAGGGGGATAGTTATACATCCCGACCGTGTTTTATTCAAAACATCGCTTAATACCGACCACTTCTCTGTTGTTTGTGTCTTAATAATTGATATTCACTTACAACAAGATCATAGCTTAATACTTGTAATTCTTACCTAAAAGCTTTTTTTGTAACCTGGTGTTCAATACAAGTATATTTTTCATAATAAAAAACCATTAAATCCAATTAAAGAAGTAATGAAAATAATACAAAAACAAAAGAGTGAGTATCGAGTTGGCGAAGTGGTACCCCCACTGCAAGGACCGGGGCCCCCACAGCAAGGGTAGAACATCTGCTTTAGGCTCAAATGTAAAGAAGTTCGGGTTTCCACAACGCTACGGCTCACCCGTTAAATCAATGTACATTTTATGTATTTAAAACTACAGTTGATGTTGTGCAATATCCTGTTTAAATCAACGCATGATCAGTAAAAATAAGAGGCAAATTCAAAAGTACTGAGCACAACGTGCACTTAGCACCATTAGATTTAACCGATATTAATGTATACTGTTTACCCCTGTTATAAGATTTGAGAATTACAAATACCAAAAAACGTGGGTATAAACGGTTATTTAAAAATGTTTGATAACCCATTGGATCTAAATGATTGTCATGCTTAAAACATTTTCCTTTGATTGTACATACATGTAACAATATTTCCATTATATTGTCGCAAATACAGTTGAAAAAATAAGAAAATCGTGAAATGTTCGTGCCCAGATTTGAACCTTTTGAATTATACAAAACTCCGTTTCTGAGCACTTAGCGTTATTCCCTCAGCCACCAAATCGAAGGCATTACATTGCAAAAAATATTAACACGACAAATTTGTTATTGTGAAATCGATTTCGAACGTGTCTTAATGGCCTCGAATGGCCTCGTTGAAGGCTGCTTGCGGTTGTCCATTGTGGTTTTTCTAAATTGCCGTTTAATTGTGGGCTGTGTCGCGTACACTTATTCCACATCTCTTTATTTTCTATTAGGATAACCCCGCTCTATAAAGAAGAAACTATTTCCTTACAATAATGAAAACGAATTGAAAGTGACAAATAGAGGGCATTCATTTCTATTTTCGATCTATACTCAGATATGCTTTTTCCAAACATGAAACCAAAAACCTAAAAAAACATGAAATCAGTACGCTTCGAATATTCAAGAACTACTTTCACTTACGCGCTACCAGAACTCTGATTTTTGTAAGCCAAACAAGCCCGGTCCTCTATATACACAGTCCAAAGTCTCGGCATTAGTTTCTTTAGCAGCAAAATTATACAAAAAGACCAAAAAAAATCCCCCAAAAGTTAGTGTCGATTTAGCATAGTGGGATATACCTGCCAAAGGAACCGAAATCCTTTCTAACAGTCGCATTGAACTCAGCTGCTTTAGTCTCAGAAGTTGCTGTAAACCACAACGCCATTGCTCACCCGTCAGATTGTGTTGTATTTCAAATAAATGAATATTCAATCTTTGAACATTGTGCAATGTCTTGCATTTAAAAAAAATACGCATGTTTTTTTACTATACACTATATTGACTATTGACTGTACACGTCGGTTTTTTTATTGTAAAGGTAGAAAACCACTCATTCGCAATCCGGTAGAGGACGAACATGAATAGTTCCTATTGTGAGACAATATAGTTCCATTAAAGTATTGACCCAGCTAAAACTATTGCATGCAATTCATTAAATGAGTTTTTATTTGAAAGATGAACATCTTAGAAACATTTTCAGTCCATATTTGTTCATATATATCTTAGGTGTCAATTTTTAGGATTACTTTTACTTGGGGTCTCATTCTTGCCAAAATAATGACTCGAAAGTACCAGACGTTCAGGATGATTAAACTTGGAACCAGTTTTTCCCGTTATATTAATCGCACCTCCTTAGTTTTGAAAATTTTGATAAAAGGGGGTACATGCTCTTTTCTGTCAGTGATGTTACTTTAAAAATATGTTTAAAAAATCGGAATAAAACATGTTAGTAGAAAATAACATCACTGACAGTAACATCACTGACAAATATGATGTGAAAGTTATTTTATATTTCAGCTACAGAAGAATCACTGAAGGTCATGGTAGTTCAATAATGTGTGTTTCATGATTTCTTTAGAAATGTACTGATTTTAAACAAATCCTCTCTTAGTGTACATAGAATTGTGAGTAACATCACTGTCAATCAAAAAGTATGCATATGGTCTGCTACACATTTCTAGAATTTGTCATCAAACCAGGTTATTTTCACAGTAGGTGTTTTTGCTTTTAAAAATATCATACCCAGCTTTAAAAAAAGGTATCTTTATTTTCCAATAATGTATTAATATCCCACTTTTAGAGGATGAAAATTAAGACAGTAACATCACTGACATGGAATTTGAAACGGACTTTCTAAATGCTCAAACTTTTTTAGAAGAGAAATTGGTTCTAAAATCTGACTTTTTCTGTTGTTAAAGAAATGTAATTCAAAAGCATTTTATCAGGTTTAAAATAAAACATAAAGTTGAGATTTTGATTTAGCAACGGGCAGTTTTTGGGGGGTTGGTGACCTTTCAGATAAATTTGACGAGTTCCTATCAAAGTTATCAAGGTTTCCTTGTTACATTTTTATCAAAAATTGTCATCTTAACTTTAGAGGACCAAAAATATACAAAAAACATTCTGTTCCATAAAAAAAATATTTTTGGGATTATCCCAGGAACGCAAATTCCTCCATTTTTGAGAATGTCATTTATATATTTACGGCTTAGTGTCGCTTCTTTCATTTTCAGATAAATCCCGAACATTTACTTACAACACCAGAACAAGCCAAACTGTTGTGAAGTACACATATGCACATTCACAATTTAGTTTCTAATGTTTCACCTTTGATAAGCCTTCGTGTATCTTCAAACATGGTTGGGTTCCAGATCATTGTCTTGTACAGTAGTTTATTTCTTTTCTTCACTTCTAGGGTCAGTTGTTTGACGCTTGAGGAGAGTGTTAGAGAAATTGTAGGTAAGTTTTACAAATCTTATTTTACATGTTTATAAGTCTTTTGTTCAAATGTTGTTTTTTTTGTTGTTGGTTTTTTTTTCTCATTCGCTTCTACAGATCATAAAACCACAAAGGCACTTCGACGCAGATGGATAGAAATAGGTCGGAATATTTTATTTCAATGACAGACGTCAATGTTTCTTTTGTGCTAATTCAAAATATATAGTGACGGTTTTCGGCACAGCTTTAGGCTATTAAAATTTTTTTGTTGTTTTTTTAAGACTCGTAATTAAAAAAATAAGAACGTGAATGAATATCAATATCTACTTGTGATAAACCATAGCCATGGCGGTTTTGATGATATCCTTATACGTTAAAAATTTCTTTTATTTTGAAATAAAGAATCACACGGTTGCTGTATACATGCACTAAGAACATTTTTCAGAGCGATTGGAGACAGTAGAAAAAGAAAACCTACGTCTAAATGCAGAAGTCTCAGATCTCAGGAAAAGCAACAAGGATCTCATATCCACTAACGATGACCTGAAAGACAGACTACAAAAATTGGAAGACGGCAACAAGATATATGAAAACCAAATCAATGATTTCCAAGGGAGATTATATTAATTGGAGGAACCAGCAAAACGAGAAAAGCAGACTCTAAACTTTTCTAAACCCTTCCCATCCACGACCTACAATCATAAACGTCTTCTAGAATCGGGGTGTAAGTCATTGTCTGGTAATTTTAACTTGATTTAGAAACTAGAAACTACAAAGAAAAAAGTTTCTTGCGGAAAAAAGAAGTATACGAGACGGGTTTTTTTTATGAAGGTTGCTGTTATTATTGCCAATTTAACATTTTGTGTCGTGTGAATTCATTTTTCATCTGGTCTCAAATTTATATTAATTCTTTAGATTTAAAATAGAACAATAATTCAACCTGATTAACTTTATGATTTATTTGTTCTGGTTCTTTTTGATGTAATTAAAAAATAAAAATAAAAATGGTCTCATTTTTCATTATGTAGCCTGTAATAAAGTCTATCCATATCGTGCCATCTGTACTACAACGTTCTTAGATGCTCTCTGCATTGTTTTTATAGTGCCAGACATGTCGTCACAAAAGATAGCATTTTCGGCCTCTTTGACTCACGACGTTACTTTAGGAAATCTTCAACCTATTGAATACAACCACGTCTTGACGAATATTTGAAACAGCTACGACCCTGTTGACGGACACTTTCTAGCACCGACACGTGGTCTTTATTTGCTGAGCGCTACTGCTTTTAATCATGATGGGCATAAGCAGCCAATATAAATGGTTCGGAACGGGAACCAGATAGCGTCGTTTTGGCTCGAATCGACCGAATACAATATGGGTGCACAGACAGTCATACTGGTACTAGAGAAAGGCGATAAGGTCTGTGTACGACGGTATTTATACAGTGCATCAGGGGATATTTTTGGCAGACAAAACCAGCCAATCAATACATTTTTTTTTGTGTTTTGCTATATGTTGTATAGAAATAAAAATGTATATATTACTTTTATCTTTTTTTATTATTCTTTACGTTTTCTCTAGTTGTTTTAAGATTATTATATTTCGGGACAAATTCAAGAAAACATGAGAGCCATATATGAGTACACTAGTACAAAATAGGAATCCAAATCAAACCAAGATATGAGAAAAAATACCGTAACACTACGTTTAAAATCACATTCATCTCATACTTTTTCAGTACTCTCGACTAAAGAAAAAGGAGGGTATAAAAAAAATAATCCTTTATTTTGTAAGTGCTACTTGACAAGAATTATATCCTGGAGATGAACATGAAATGGTGATACAATGGACATGAAATGATGATGAAGTGGGGGAAATGGCGACACATGGCCAATCGGGGAGGAGTTTTGACTGCCCCTGAAAAAGGGAGTTATGGGTAAGGACGGTCTATTTAACCTCCTGCATGGGGATTCATCGGGTACTACTCTTACCGACAAGAAATAACTTGCAAAAAAGTCTAAATCGGACCAGAAAATGAGTGGCTTTTTTGCCCCTTTTGGATCCCTCAGTTCTTAATGAAACTAGAATCAATTCCGTATATTTCTACGAGCAGATGAGCTGTGATAAGATGTTGCTGAGAAAATTGATGCGAAAATAGTTTTCCCACTTGCCGCCCGACTTTATTTAAATTTTTGAAATTTGTTAAAAAAAGTTGACATAATCTAAAAGAATGAGCGTAAAGCAAGGCGATTTAGTGGTAATTTCTTACAAGTGATATGCCATAATAAGATAATACCACTGTGACAATAGTTTATACACATAGTGTCAATGATAAGCTTACGTTTGCACAAACATGGTTGGTTCCCAGGCCATTGTCTTGTACAGCAATTTACTTCTTATATTACTTTCTCAAGTCGGTTGTTCGACATTGGGGGAAGATGTTCTGCAAATTTTAGGTAAGCTATACAATCTATAATTCTTTTTCTCAGTTTAAAGCCATTTTTTTCTGTGCCTTTTTTCTTGAAGGTGATCTGCTTATTATATGTCATGGAATTTCAGTTTATCCTTTTTCCTAATATTAATTAAAAGATTTGCTCGGCGAAAAAGTCCTTACTGTTGGAATGAATGATACCAAAATCAACCCTTACATGATAGAACATATTTAAGAAACCTTTTAAGTAAAACTAAGACATGAATCTCTGAACGGGTGATAAAATGCTCCAATTGCTGATCCGATCGCAATCGCTTTCATGAACTTAACCGAAATCTGCTAGGTTTGATCGTCAATTGCAAAACCCTGTGACATCTTTTATTGAAACTAAATTGTTATTTTGTGTTTTGTGTGTTATATTGGAGAAAGTATAAACCTATTTGTACATCTTTACAGAACGATTAAAGGCAATAGAAGATGAAAACCGACGTCTGAACGCAGAAGTCACAGATCTCCGAGAAAGCAATGTTGAACTGACAATCAGAATTCAGGGAATCGAAAACAAAAATCACATTCTAAAAGACAAAGTGCAAAAGCTTGAAGTCAGCAGCAATCAGCTAGCAGATACAAATAAGAGATGTGTGAACCGAATCAATGGGTTACAATCAAGATTGAAACAAGGAGAAATAATGGTGGAACCAGAAAACTTGAGAAAATTTTTTCACGAATTCGATCCTTTTACAATCTCCAAACAGAAACGTCTTCTTGAACCAGGAGGTATAACACGTATTTTTATTTATATTAAGAATTCTCGTTAGATTTACTACAAGGTCTAATTAAGAGAGTGAGTGAGTTTTTATATAGGTTATATAAGGGCTATTAACAAATTGAACATGAATGATGAGAAATACACACATCTGTGGGAAACAAAAGAAAAGAAATAGTAAGATCACTGGAAAGGGGGAGATGTGTGTGTTGGGGCGTAAAATTCAGCTTTTGTTGTACAGTTATAGCAGTCTTCAATGGTTGTTTTACCTGCATGAAGTGTGACACTCTTCACAAACGTTTACCCACTAGGCCCGTGGTCAGGCTTTCCGTTATTATGACTTGACGACATTGTTAGAAGGATGTCCCGAAATGGGTCGTTTGATGATAATTAAGGATAAAGGTATGAAATCTTATGTATTAGACTCTTTAACCTTGGTCCAATGCAAGACCACGAGCAGCTACCGCAGGTCACATTTAAAGTCTGCTTGCTTCCTTCCATTGGAAATTTTTAAATTGCTTCTTGTTTATGTAGGTTTTTTTTTCGCGGCACTTATTCACAAATCACCCCTGGCACGAGGTCCACCATATTCGGCCACCTAGTAGGGTACACACCTTGATGACTCTGTGTGCTGATCAATAAACTGATAAAAGAATTTCAAGACCATTACTTTGCTCTTCCGACAAATTTGGCTCTGCTATTGGTCCGATTGAGAGCAAGAAGTATTGATTTGGGGTTCTGGGTAACACTTTTACAAATCATATTTTGTTTTCTTAGTTTATGCACAGCAGAATCGTTCTTGCTTCAATAAAAAAGATGGATATACTGGTTAACCTAGATGTCCACCCGTCCAGTACATAAACTCTCAACTTTCGACTTCCAGAATTATGTTCAACGGTTGAATTTTCGTAACGTTTTTCAAGTTTTTTTTTTTTTTTTTTTTTTTTTTTTTTTTTTTTTTTTTTTTTTTTTTTTTTTTTTTTTTTTTGCACTACTTAACACATTTGACTTGAAATGACAAGGAAGGATAAGAACCCAATTCTTTGGTCCATAATTCAGAAATCATTATAAGGAGCAGGAAATGTGCAATGTTTGCTTTAATTAAAGTTAAAGTTAGTACATCAGCATGAGTCCATTGCGATGTTAAAATAGTTGAAGTGGCTTAACAATTGTGATTTGGTAAAAAAAAAAAGGAAAAACCTGCAAATTTTCAGTGTTTTTTTGGTGGGGTTGTTTTGTTTTTTTTTCTATTTTTGCTCATCCAGAACAACAATACAATCATTTGTGTAAATTTTCATTTATATAAAAAAAATGTGTTAAACTGTGTGGCTAATTCTATTTAAATTTTCAAAAACCCTCTCAGAATAAACGTGATCAGTTTAATAATTTTTCGCAAAGATGCCAATTTTGCAGAATTTGATGACCACTCTAATGAGATTTGTTTAAAAATCAATTATTTTACTTTACTTGAGTCCTTGTTCATCTAAAAACTTATTTAGAATAGTCTCAATTCAATTCATATGCTGAATTTGGAGCAAAAATTAGCATTTACTCTATCTTGTCCTTTAGTATAGGACCCCCGTTTGTTGCACCATATCGCAAATACCATCCCCCATATCTACTTCTTTTTTAACGACTTTGCTTATTTCATGGTGAAGCGCTGGTAAATTAAGATTCCTTGTTGTTTTTAGGTTCTGTTGTGTTATGTTTTTTTTCTAATATTTGACACTGAAGAGTCTCTATTCAAATTATACACATGCAAAATAATATTTTCTATCTTTACTTCCATTTCAGTACCAGAGCTGACGTCCCACAGAATTGCATTTTCGGCCTCTCTCTCTCACCACGTTGCTCTAGGAAATCTACAACCCATAGAATACGACCAAGTGCTAACCAACCTCGGGAACGGCTACGACCCTAACGACGGACATTTCATAGCCCCAGTACGTGGTCTGTACTTGCTGAGTGCTACTGCATTCAATACAAATGGGCATACACAACCAATAGAAATGGTTCGAAACGGTAACCAGATAGCATCCTTTTTCATGTCATCGACCGAATACAATATGGGTGCACAGACAGTCATACTTGTGTTAGAAAAAAGCGATAAAGTTTGGGTCCGTCGTTATCAATCGAGTTCATCAGGGGATGTTTATGGAACTAAGACCCAACCTATCAACACATTTTCTGGTGTACTTTTGTACGACATTTAGAAAATAAAGATATGTTTTAAAATAGGTTTAAGGTTGTTTAATGGCCTCTTATAAAACAACAATTATTTGAGCTTCGAATTGCTGTTTTCAATTAGGAACCTGAAGCTAAAATGACTTGTGGAGTGCCTACAGTTTTCAACGTGTCCCCCCTGTAACAATTTCTTGTAAACACTATAACAGTACAGTTCTGAAAATTGTACCGCTGCTGTGCAGTATCTCCTTATATACATACTGTTGAAATAGTTTATTAGAAAAAGACTTATTTTTTTTATATTAAATTACAGATTTTTTAAGAAGGAAGAAAAGAAGTATTGACAGAAAATTCTGAAGTCAGTTTGACCAATTGCTATGTGCAACATTTCGTATACCTGAAGCGATTTATAAATATAATTAGCTATTATTAACATGTTGTTCTACCCAAAGCTTGGACTTGATTATCTTCGTGTGCGTCTAATCAGTTTGCTGTCACCAAGTATCGTTATATGTACTGTTAATGCGCATGGATGTGACTTTTATGTTACCCGCGTCTCCTGATGTATAAAAGACATTTCTCATATATTGCTCATCTACAAGGAAGGGGTTCCATTCTAAATTGGACATGGTGTGCATGCTAACCAATGACAATGAACATTTTCTTCTTATGATTTATATACGAAAGACATTGAGTTAGTTTCTCTCGTATACGCTCCCTCTTTACTGTCATCCACCTTTCGTAAACGTTCTTGTTTAGCTATCGTTAGAGCTGTAGTGTTTGTCGTTCATGTAATTTTCTTAATATATGTTTTATTTTATATCATGTAGTATCTTTTAAATGTGACACTAAACAACAATAACAACGCCTAACCCTGTAGCTCCGCTTGAGCTAATAAATAGTTTTGTGCGGTGTTTCATATGCTGCATTTTAGACCCAATGCTTTGGACATATGCAGCTCTTAGTGGACTCAAACAGTTTTTTGGCACATGCATTCTTTGGTGGATTTAAAATGCATGTTTAATTTTTTATATATAAATTTATACAACCTTTAAGTAAATCTTATATGGTGCTTATGACCCCTTATATACCCCTTATTTCCGTAAGAACGATGAAATATTGCTAATTGGATCGAAAAAAGCAGGCAGAGATTTTTACAAGGATTCAAATATAAAAGAAAAAGATTTTGAAAATAGGGCCACAGATAAAAAAAAAATCGATTTTGGGGGGAGTGGCCCCATTTTGACCTTTTTTTTTAAATGTAATGGTGCAAGATACATCAAAACTTTAGTTACAATTGGTTGACAGAATATATTGAGGAATACAGTAAAAAAGAATGATAAAAATCGTATATGTGAATCTACGGAAGCGTATTAGGGCCATGTTTTATTTTTTAATTTTTTTATTTGTCAACTTTAATCTTGGAAATTCCAACTTTAATCTTGGAATTATCAACTTTAATCTTGGAAATTCCAACTTTTATCTTGGAATTATCAACTTTAAACTTGGAAATTCCAACTTTATCTTGGAATTGTCAACTTTATTCTTGGAAATTCCAACTTTATTCTTGGAAATTCCAACTTCAATCTTGGAATTGTCAGCTTTATTCTTGGAAATTCCAACTTTAAATCTTGAAAATAACAACTTCAACGTTGGAAATTCCAATTTTTGGTTATACAAACTTTTTTTATTTAACGTCTTTGGTTTATAACGTCCCATATTATGGATTCTCACTAGCGTTATATTCTGTAAGAGGGATCGTTGCTATTATTCATCTTCTTACATATTGTTTTCCTTTTTACTGAACGTTTTCCTGTTTAACTATTTTGTTTTTTTTTTATCTTTTGTGGCACCCTATTCATGTCTGATTTACTACCCACAACAAATGTGTTCCTTCTTGCTTTGTTTAACTTGATAAAAAAGGCTGGAACAACTTAGTTGAACAAAAAGCCACAACCCATAAATAAATACTCTTACTACCACTTAAAATCCATTAGATGAAAGTAGTGAAATTTTGTTTTTGTACATTTATTCAAATCATTTCAATGTGTGGATCGTGTCTTTTTGGCACATATTCCATATTCTTTCGTTTTTAATATTAAATACCAGGTACAGATCTACATTAAACCACAAAGATTGTGTTAAAGTTTCATGAAAATCCATCATGGGGGTTTGAAGACTTAGTTGCAGTTAAGAAATATTTACACCCTTGTCATTTTATGGAAAAGTCCTAGCTTGTTTGGGAAACCCCAAAAATTATTTCAATCAGACTATAAAATAGAAAGTGCACATCTACGTTTTGTCCAAAGTCTAAAATATTGTGTTGAAGTTTCATAAAAATCCATTAAGGGATTGAAGAGAAGTTTAGGAAAAGAGACATACACCCCTTATCATCTAGTGCGACAGGTCTCGCACAAACAAAAGGCTAACATAAAGTTATGTTTCTTCTCTTTGTTGTCTTAATTAACTGTGTTTTTATGTTGCATGTTTCTTCATGCTGTTCTCATTCGTGTTAAGTGTTTTTGTCTTTGCCCTTTCGGACTCTTGACATTCGAATCCTCCATTAGTACCTCTTTGCCTCATCCATGTTTTGCAATAGCAAACCCCCAAAATCAATTTGAGTATGCATGTATGTTAAAATATATAGGGGTATATGAGGTGAACATTTACAACTTGCGATGAAGCGGATAAGAGATGATTCTTCCCAGAGATGTCACACGACCAGAATGCCAATAAATAAGAGGGGGTATAAAAATAGGTTAGTCAGACGGAGAGTTACGATAGCAACGACAGTTTTGTTCCTAAGTTAACATCAGACACTTTAACAGCACCAGCAAATCCAAGTATTTTTTTTTTTTGCTAATTGGAATTTCTCACATGAATATCAAATTTTGCTTTTGTAAGCCCCCAATTAAGTTTTATTATTACCTAATAAAATAAAATTTCCCTTTCTATTAACTATTTTTGTGACCATTGTCACATTCTACCGGGCCGCCTGAATGAAAAATGTTCTATTGCCCGACGACGTTCTATTGCCTGGTGACTTTTTGACTTCACCTTTGGTTGGACGATTCATAAACATGCATATGCATAATCTATTCCTCTATATCAGATAATTTTGTTATTTTCGGGTAGATTTTCGGCAAAACTTGTTTAAGCCCCCCTCCTTTTTCGCCCATAGTACACTGTAAGTGGAACCCCCTTTTTTAAAGATTTCTGGATCCGCCCCTGTATTTTGCATTGAGTCGATGGGCGTATACAAATGTTTTGACTGGCGGCCTATCTCATTTTTATTTTGTATTTATTCTGACTCCTCAGGATTTCTTTAGTATGCATTGTAGCTGTAAATAAAACAGTTATTGAATGTATCGCCAGGCAATAGATCAGAACTATTTTCCCCTTTATCTCAAAATATGCCCAATCTTCTATTGCTTCTCAGCCTGCGGCTATTGAGATCATATGGATACCTCGGGAAAATATTCTGATCCATTGTCTGGCTACACATTAAATAACTTTATACTCATGTACATCTGTCTGTCCGTCCGTACGTCTTGCGAATTTCCGTTAAGTTTTTCTCAGAAACCGTACATGATAATGCTTTGAAACTTGGTAGGATGGTTTAGTATGACAAACTCTAGGTCCTGAGCGACTTTCAGACCTGTCAGACTTCTTCTTCCTATGTAGGACATGGCCGATATGAGAATTTCCGTCAACCTTTTCTCAGAAACCGTACATGATAATGATTTGAAACTTGGTAGGATAGTTCAGTATGACAAACTCTACCTCTAAGCGACTTTCAGATGTGTCTACTACTTTCTGTTTTAGACTGGGCCGATATGAAAATTTAAATGAAAATTCCTACAAATTTGGGTCAAGCATTTTCAGTCAGATATAGTACATAATAATGATTTGAAACTTTGTAGGATAGTTCAGTACGATAAACACTATGTCTTCAGCAACTTTCAGACCTTTCAGACATCTACTTCCTGTTTTGGAATAGGCCGTTATGAAAATTTACATGAAAATTTTCGTCAAGGGGTACTTAAAAATCGTACAAAAGATTGATTTGAAACTTATAAGGTTGGTTTAAAATGACAAACTGTACGTCCTAAGTAATTTTCAGACCTGTTGGACTTCTACTTCCTGTTTGGGCACATTCCATTTTTATTTTATTTTTGACAAGGTGCTTTATATTCCAAAAGTATCGAATATGACATAGAATCACACAAATATTCTAATTTGATGCAATTTTCGTTTGTTAAAGTATCAGAAAATGTAAAAGAAAGTCGGAATATGAAAATCACATGCACCAAGGAACATAAAATTTCAAATTCAATATATTTATTGTCATTTAAACATTTATAAGACATGTTTTTGGCAAATAAAAACAATATCAAATTCACCTTTTATTCTTTTAATCCAGTTAGTTCTAAAACAATAGAGAAAGATATCTCAAATATGATAGCACACCACTTAAGCAGAACTTCTACTGTTTGGTTAAATAATCATTCAAAAATATAAATTAGCAAATATGACAAACGTGATTACTTCAACTTTCCAATTGTCAACTTTCCCTTCTTGTGTAGCAACATTCCGTCCGCCCCAGCTTATGGAGTTAACGAGTCATTCCAGAGCGCGCGGGACTTGCATCGATTTCCTTAGCAGAGCGTCATGTCTGACACAAAAATTGCTTACACAGGGTTATATTGTTCTTCGGTTGTTGATTTCGATCTCTCAGATGAGTGCAGATGTTGCTTATCATAAGGTTTTGTTTTGTCTTCCTTTACCGTATTTGACACACCGAATTGACAGTTGAGAAGGCGACGGGTGTGCTATAGCAAGCAGGGACTACTTATTCTTCCGAATGACATGAGTTCACTTTCGTTACGACGGGAGTTCGCGTTGTTGATTGATGTTCAATAATTTTTGTGTTTTCATGTTTAACTGTACATGTCTGTTTTTGTCTCGTTCTCATTGGTGTTTACTGGTTTGGTCTCTGTCCTTTCGGACTTTTGACATTCGGATATCCTATTGGTACCTCTGCTTCTTTCGTATGTACATGCACAATGTAGTTGTCCGGAAAACTGCGACGGAATTAGTCTCAGAATCTTGAATTGCTTTCCTAGTTTTCATTTTTATGTATTTGCTTTTTTAATATGCCAAGGTTTATAAACTAGGGTCTAAAGAAAATTAGAATACACGTACTCTTACTAAACCGTCAAGAGGAAGACTGGATCGAAAATGATGCAAAGTTATTAAAAAAACTGGTACAATAAAATCGGAGAATAACAAAACATTCGGGCAAGGTGTAAACTCTATAGGTGAATCTTTCCATAGAGGAATTTTTAAGCACTTGGAAGGGCGTACATCATTGAAAGATATAAAGTTAAGCAAGACCGGAAACATTACGGGTGTAGGTAATCATCGAGTTCGAGTTCGAGTCAGAGTTAGAGTTCGAGTTAAAGTTCGAGTTACGACTCGAGTTCGAGTTAAAGTTCGAGTTAGAGTTCGAGTTATTATTCGAGTTCGAGTTAAAAATTTCAGCTAACTCGAAACAGTGATTTTTATGGCAATAATCGATTTACTACTCAAGTTCGAGTTAGAGTTCGAGTTACAGATCGAGTTAGAGTTCGAGTTGGATATTTACTTTAGCGCAATTACATGAATGTTGTCAAACATAACACTTGTTGGTGTTTACTGGTTTTGTCTCTGCCCTTTCGGACTTTTGACATTCGGATACCACATTGGCACCTCTGCTTCTTTTAAACTGTTTAAGGTTGTCACCTTATACTCATTTATAAATTTGGTTTTCGACAAGAAAGATCCCGAGTAGACCAAATTGCCACCCTAAGAATCATCATAGAACAGAGTATTGAATGGTAGACTTCTCTTTATCTGACCTTTATTGATTTTGAGAAGGCGTTTGACAGTATCAACCATCAAGTACTGTTGAACATTCTCCGAAATGATGGAATACCTGATAAGATAATATCAATTATTCAACAACTCTATTGCCAAGTCATCCATGCAGGAAACCTGACAGATCCCTTTCCGGTGTCAACGGGTGTTAGACAAGGATGCTTACTCTCTCCTCTTCTCTTTCTTGTTGTCATTGACTGGGTGAGCTGAAAAGCATATGATAATCCAATGGGAATAAAGTGGACACTACAATCATTTCTCAAAGATTTAGACTTAAAAAAAAGTTTGTCGATGATATTTGCCAACTTTCTAATTGTCACCAAGACTCTCAAAACCAAGATTCCAACCTTGAAACAGCCGCAAAAAAGGAGGGCTCTACATCAATCCTGCTAAAGCCAAATCCATGCGAGTTAATGCCAACCAAGAAAACAAAACAAAAGTTAGAGGTGTGGAAATTTAAGATATACAGGAGTTCACCTACCTGGGAAGTGTCATCAGTACAGCAGGTGGCACTGATGCAGATATAACAGCAAGAAAAATTAGAGGTGCGGAAATTGAAGATATACAGGAGTTCACCTACCTGGGAAGTGTCATCAGTACAACAGGTGGCACTAATGCAGATATAACAGCAAGACAAATTAAAGAAAACACAACAGGCTTTTGCTATCTTGAAACCTGTATGGAAAGTAAAGTTCTGAGAACAAGCACCAAGCTGAGAATCTTCAAACTTGGAGATTAAATGCAGCCGCTAAGAAAACCTTGCAGGTTTATTCTAAACGGGTGCCTACGCAACATCTTCGGAATCAAGTGGCCAAACAAGATCAAAAATGAAGATTTGTGGAAAAGAACGAAGCAAGAGCCTATTAAAAGAACAATCACAGAAAGACGTCGGAGATGGATAGGCCACACATTGAGAAAGAACAACAGCAACAATGTGATCAGGTAAGCTTTATACTGGAATCCACAGGGTCATCGCAAGAGAGGCAGACCAAAGAACACCTGGAGCAGGGACCTTACATACGACCTCCAGAAGATTGGCAAACATGGGGAGAGGCAAAAACAACAGCCAAAAATAGGAAGAAATGGAAAGCAGCAGTGGTCGCCCTATGTCTCCATGGGACGAAGTGGACTAGGTCAAGTAAGTCAATTTCGTTGAGGACAATTGTAATGACCAGGCTTGTGATTTCACTTAGGGACCTCTAATCCATAAGCGGCGGTTGTCGACCCAGTAGTTTCAAAATACAAAGTACCAAATGGGATTTTAAAAGAAAGGCTATTTTGTGGAACTTTCACACTTGACGATCGAACACGGACCTCGATGTTACGCGTAAACAAGTTTACCACTACTCCATCGTTTGTCGTCATTTGAGAAAATCTGATCAAAATGAGATATGTTATCTTCACAGGCAAAGGGTTACGAACCGAAAGCACTTATTTTTACATGAAAATGGGAGATAACGGATCGTTACTCTTGGCCTAGCGAAGATGGAGATCAGTGTGAGTTTGAGAGTGTATACGCACTTTTGCGCATGAGGCGAGTGTTTTTCGCCTAGATGTCCCTAACCTCAGACTTCGAACACGCCTAGTATGTCTTAAGACAAACCGTCTTAACATCGATGCAAAATGGTCAGTATTAATAAGTACAACGAATGTGCTCAAGTAAGGAATTCGTGTAACTGGAATTTAGATGATAACATGTACCTAAATAAGTCTAGTATATTGGAGTTTGCGGTTATAATTGAGATTTTAATTCTAAAATGAATGTTTGTATTTCCAAGTTTAAAGTTGGTATTTCCAACACAAAAGTTGGAATTACCAAGATTGAAGTTGGAATTTCCAAGTTTAAAGTTGATAATTTCAAGATTAAAGTTGATAATTTCAAGATTGAAGTTGGAATTTCCAAGATTAAAGTTGATAATTCCAAGATTGAAGTTGGAATTTCCAAGATTAAAGTTGGAATTTCCAAGATTAAAGTTGATAATTCCAAGATTAAAGTTGATAATTCCAAGATTAAAGTTGATAATTCCAAGATTGAAGTTGGAATTTCCAAGATTAAAGTTGACAAATAAAAAAATAAAAAAATAAAACATGGCCCTAATACGCTTCCGTATGAATCAGATAAATGTTCTACAGCAGTTTTTTTAACATCCATTTGACACTTTTTTCTCTGAAAATGGTAGGGGCCTAGTGGTTAAAACACAAATTTTAAACAACGTAACAATAAGCCAACCCACTAAAACTCGAATTGTTGAATAAAACCATTTCTGCAAACAAACTCTTATAATTTTTTTTTGCCCCTTTGCCCCATGAATTCTCGATAACGATAGAAGATGTTGCAAATATGATTGCGGAAAAACGCATGCAGGGAATTTTCAAGAATTGCAATAAAAAAGATTAAAATCGGCTTTTGAAAATCGGACCACAAATAAAAAAGAACATTTTTGTTGTCCACCAGCAGCGGTTATCGCCCAGTGGTTTCAAAATTACAAATACCAAAACGTGTGTATATGAAAAATAAGATATTTGAGAATATAAATTTTTTTTTTTTCATTTACTTGAGAAACAAATCCTCTCAACTTTACTTTTTTTTCAAACCTCAATATATCCTTAAGAATGCAACATCCAGACAATGTAATAGACGGGGATACTCATAGAATATAATAAAAAATACAATAATGATATTTGTAACTACATGCATAATTTGGTTTTATTTGGTCTTTTCCTTTCTGTCTCTTTCTCTTATTTACTTTTTTTATTTTTGGTAAAAAAATGCCAGTTTGCAATAAGAGACAGTTGCCTACATGCCTACATACAATTTACGGCCCTGCCTGAATTTGCATTGAAGTTTATGTGCAAGATTTGCTCCATGTCACGTGAAGGCCTGTCTGTGAATAAAGAATAGCAAAATATGCTGCCATGTTTTCAATGTTTATGATTTAATTGTGTTATGTATAATACTTACTTCATATCAATTTCTTTTCGATCATGATTCAATTGAAGTTTATGTAGATTGAGATACATGTATTTAGTTAATAAGTTCTCTCTTGTTTCAACACACTCCACTTTTGGATATTCTACTAGATGCAGGGTGATTGCCAGGAAAGTATATACAAGCATTAATTTATTGCGATTACCAAGGTACCTTATTTAATTTTTTGAAGTAAGCATCTTTAGTGTTTGTTATAAATGAAGGAAATGAGAATAATGGTTCCTCAAAAAACATTTATTATTCAAATATTTATTAACAAACATATAAAAATATTGCAAATATCATACAACTTCTTAGTTGAAAAACTGAACACAATTCAAAAACTTGAATTATATATACATGAATCGTGCGAGTAAAACACTTTTTAGGCAGGTTACAGTATACATTCAGTATATTGCTAGCTTATGTACATGTATTTTTCTGGTAGTAATTACATTACTATGTCAAAATAAGCTTATAACAATGGTATACATGCCCTGTGTCTGACACAGGACTTCTACATAAAACTGTTTATGAAAGACATTCGTCCGACCGTCTGTTTGACAGACCGTTATCTCAATCACTGAGACTTTACATCATAACGATACAATCCATAAATCAAACAATCGTCTCTGGCATTTTGTTCTTGTTTCGTGACTTGGACGTCAATAGATGAATGAGTTCTGTTAGAATGATTCGGGATGAAAATTTCCTAGATGGCTGGCGACACTCGGGGCAGTTCGGAGGCACCTTCTTCGGGAGCCATTCTTTAATGCAGGATTTGTGGAATGCTAAAATAAAAGCGACATTTCATTTACCAAAGGTAAACTAAAAGAGATTTTGCACTTTGTCTTTATTTGAGATTTTGTTGTTGTTTTGTTTTATGTTTTTTTCTTTATTATTAAATGGTATTAAAATTCATTGAATTGTTTGGTTTCTTTTTCCATTGTATAATTATATTCTCCAGGATTATCCTTCTTTGACCAAACTGTAGCAAAGTCTTTAACCTAGTGATGATACGAGTTCATTGTTGTGAAACATATAGATATTTCTATACTTACTGTGACCACACGTCAACTTCACAACCGTTTTTAGTGAAGAATCTTTGTCGTCTAAACATATTGCACAAACATCCCCTGTAAAAAAATATGGCGCGTTAAATAAATGCTTGTTTCTGTGCAAGCAACAATCAAATTGTTAACGATTTCCTATGCGGTATTTTCAGTTTAGTCACTCTTCCAAAGTTACCGAGATTTGCCGCTGTTGATTGCTATTCAGTTGGGTCTTTTTGAATGTTGGTTCTTAGAAGGCGTGTTTTGATTTTAAACGTCTTTGTCCTTTCAAACTTATGACATTTAAATGCCCCATTTCTACCTCTCTACCGTTCTTTATTTTTTTGTTTACTCAGGGTTTGTTTAAGCAGGTAAGTTTCACTGACAAACTTTGACAACTTACCAGAGACTTTGGTGACACGTTTTAAACGTCTGCTGATCTAGGTCTACATACCAGAGACTTTGGTGACACGTTTTAAACGTCTACTGATCTTAGACAACTTACCAGAGATTTTAGTGACACGTTTTAAACGTCTGCTGATCTAGGACAACTTACCAGAGACTTTGGTGATACTGCTGATCTAGTACTTACCAGAGACTTTGGTGACACGTTTTAAACGTCTGCTGATCTAGGACAACTTACCAGAGACTTTGGTGACACGGTTTAAACGTCTGCTGATCTAGGACAACTTACCAGAGACTTTGGTGATATGTTTTAAACGTCTGCTGATCTAGGACAACTTACCAGAGACTTTAATGACACGTTTTAAACGTCTGCAGATCTTGGACAACTTACCAGAGACTTTGGTGACACGTTTTAAACGTCTGTTGATCTAGGACAACTTACCAGAGACTTTGGTGACACGTTTTAAACGTCTGCAGATCTTGGACAACTTACCAGAGACTTTTGTGACACGTTTTAAACGTCTGCTGATCTTGGACAACTTATCAGAGAATTTGGTGACACGTTTTAAACGTCTGCTGATCTAGGTCTACATACCAGAGACTTTGATGACACGTTTTTAACGTCTACTGATCTTAGACAACTGACCAGAGATTTTGGCGACACGGTTTACACGTCTGCTGACCAGAGAATTTGGTGACACGTTTTAAACGTCTGCTGATCTAGGTCTACTTACCAGAGACTTTGATGACACGTTTTAAACGTCTACTGATCTTAGACAACTTACCAGAGATTTGGGTGACACGTTTTACACGTCTGCTGATCTTGGACAACTTACCAGAGACTTTGGTGATACTGCTGATCTAGGACAACTTACCAGAGACTTTGGTGACACGTTTTAACCGTTTGCTGATCTAGGACAATTTACCAGAGACTTTGGTGACACGTTTATAACGTCTGCTGATCTAGGTCTACTTACTAGAGACTTTGGTGAAACGTTTCAACCGTTTGCTGATCTAGGACAATTTACCAGACACTTTGGTGACACGTTTTAACGTCTGCTGATCTAGGTCTACTTACCACAGACTTTGGTGACACGTTTTAAACGTTTGCTGATCTCGGACAACTTACCAGAGACTTTGGTGACACGTTTTATACGTCTGCTGATCTTGGACAACTTACCAAATGTTTTAGTGACACGTTTTAAACGTCTGCTGATGTTGAACAACTTACCAGAACTTTTGGTGACACGTTTTAAACGTCTGCTGATTACAGTTACCACTCGTTCATGCTGCAAAAAAGTTTTAAAATATCTACATTAGTCATAGACAATGATTGTATATGACCGTTTCCTTCATTTTGGCATTTGTTGGTTTTATTGCACTACGCTCTTCATATTTATATTGTGGTTGGCCTTTTCAATCTTTCGGTTAATAGACGAAACGTGCCTCACGCGAAGCAATTTTTGTTGCCTGAAACTTAGTTTTGACCAGTTTTATAATTGATTTAATCGAAAAATCATGGGATTGTTATCCCTCAAATAAGTGCAGTTGTTGGTTTGACATATGGTTTTGTTTTGTCCTCCTTTAACGGATATGACACGCTGAGTTGACCACTAGCAACGCGACGGTTACTAGTATGCTAAACAAAGCAGCAACTGCTTATTCTTTCGGAGCACCCGTGACGCTATTCGGATGTTTTGTGCGTTTGATGTTGTGTGTTTGTTCGTGTTGTTTTCTAATTTTGTCTTTGCGCTTTCGGACCTTTGACATTCGAATGCACCTCTTTGCTTCTACATGATCTCTGATACTAATTGAAATATAAATAAATCTTTTTCCATAGAAATGAACTTCGTACATTTATCGGGTTTTAGTTATGGTATATAATTCTTATGAAATATGTATTAATAGACATAACTATGTCAACAGGAAGGAAATATTTCATGTAAATAGTCTATTTAAAACAGCTGATTTAGATTCTATTTTTGAAACACATTTTTATTATCCAAAATTTAAACAGAGAGGACAAAAATCAACTGAAAAAAGTTTTTTTTTATGTCGGGAGTTTATGAACCGGCAAGTCCTGCAAATCCTATTCTGGTTAATTGCGTAATGCAAAATGGTAAAAACTTCTAATTTATTCAACTCTTTTAACTAGCTGATTTTTTCACATTTACTAAAAGTTGTTTATCTTTAAAATAGATAATATAACATAATGATTTGAAGATATTGAATTTAAATCTGTAACCTTCCATTCTAATCTCACAGGTCAATGACCAAAAAGCTTTTAATATTTTATTTGATTGTATTTCAGCCGACCGATAACCGATACTTAAGACATTTGGTAGGTGATTGGCCCTTGTTTAAGGTGAAAACTAAGCCTAAGTTTCAGAATAATTATATATAGCTTGAAAACAGAAAATAAAAGAAAAATATAATAGACAAAATGAAACAGAAAAGAAGCACATCTTCAAAATTTTGTGTCGACCATCAATTATAAATGACAATGACCCTTTTTTATCTAAATCAAATCTTTATTTCTATCAGATGAAAATAATATTTTATTTATTTGGTTAAAGAATGAGTTTATTCTACATGTAAGTACAAGTACCTTCTGTTTACAGACGTGGGTCTCCAGACACAGACATATCAACATGGCAACCAATATCACCGTGCCGAAGGATATCAGTATAGCGGCACATACAATGTCTCCTTGGGTAAACTGGGCACCGTTCGCTCTGAAAACATAAAAAAGCAACTTAAATCAGCGCAAAACTTATCTCCTGTCGTAAACTCGACACCGTTAGCCACGGAGTATTACCGGCTTTCTTTTACCCCAGCAAACTGTAGACCTGTGCATGACTTTTAACAAAGAAAACTGGGGACAATGAATGGAAAAGGTAGACAGCAGTCATTTTCTTCTATAGTCCCCTTATTGATCAAAAATCATTCACAGTTAAACTAATTTGGACTTAATTCAGTTTGCCACCGGATAAACGATAGACGGTTAGATAATTCAAATGATGGTGATGTAAGAGCATAGCATCGAGAACAATATTTCTCCTTTTCTGCACTGAAATATTTTGCTCTGAAAACCAGAATCAAATGTAGGTACAAGCATATAGCACCACATGCAATGTCTCCATTACCAAACCGTACACTATAAATACTCTGATATGTAAGAGGCTTTAACAAACACTCGATAAACGATAGACAGTGCAAAATGTGGCCAAACAATAGAAAAATCCCTTGAGGTGCTCAAAGAAAAGATCAAAGTTCATATATACTCTTCTACTTTCTTTTCTTAATTTTCTAGCAACTTAATCATCTTCTTATTAATTTTTTTTTTTCAATCAATGTGACTTTCAGCCTTTAAGCAATTCATATGGAGCCATACATGGCCTCTCTTAAAATCAGCTGATCGACTGACAAACAAAGAACAAAGAAAAAGTTAACTTACGCTCTGGCAATAACGTATATGGTATAGGATATGATCAATAATATGGAAACGATGGCTGTCATCAAATAAGAACACCCTTTACACACTTGTCCTGACTGGGGAGGGTCCATGATTCTACTGCTGCACTTTCCAATGTTTACAAACAAATGGTGACATCGGAGGTTATTTTTAGATCCAAGTTGCTGGGGATTTTCTTTTTTCTATATTTGGAGTTTAGAAATCGATAATTCAAATAATTACTTCCCACATATCAGATAACGTTAAAACTTCTACCCGGGACGGCTTTCTTATATGATCTTATATACCGGGGTGTATATATCCTGTTATACCGTGATCCATTGACCGTGAACGAACATAGAGTCACTGACCAAAGTCCAACTCAATGACCATTAAATCAGACATGAACATATACATAATTAATTGACCAATTATTATTGTGTTATTGGCAAAACTTCAATTTGTCGGGTAGAAATTATACATGGCCTTTTTCCTAACACTTGAACATACAGAAGTTAAGGACCTCTCCAGTCTCGCCTGCTAGGAATGTCGCTAGAGCTAGACTTAGGGATGTTGATTCCAGCACGTGGATTCCAGCGACGGCGGCGGCGTCCACAATATTGGTAAAGCACTGTGGTAAAGTTTTTGCTGAAGTCTGTTTAAGGTGAACAAGTTATGGTACACTATTTATATTAAGTATGCAGCTGCATAAGTATCAGCAAAGATCAGTTATAAAAGCATTTCAGCTGTATGCTCCTGTAGTCATGCTCTACCTACTTTGCGATTTTATACTGATTTGGCCGGGTTGTCGGAATAATGACCTGACCCCGATTTTTGGCCAGTATTAACCTTTTTCTTAATAATTTATGAAAGGATATGGAGTAAATGAACATGAGACCACAACACATATGTTAACTCCAACTGCAAATAATTTTCATGAGCTGTATGGCCATTTCGAAAAATTATTCCTCATTAGCAGCACTATATACTCAAATAAAGGAAATCCACAATTCATAAGATGTTCAAAATGCATAAAACCAAACGAAATCCAAATATAAATAGCTACGGGCAAAACTACGACGGGGGGGGGGGGGGTTAAACCTTAGGTTTTAGAATTTACATAAATTTATATAGTGGTTAAAACAAAGTGTACACATGAGAAGTAATCTCATGTACAAGTACACCATATCTTAAACATAAATAGCATACATCTTAAACACGGTGAATTGTTCTACTAAAAAGACAAACTTCTGTAATAAATAATTTATGAAAGGATATGGAGTAAATAAACATGTTAAGTCTGTTTAACATGAAGAAGTTGTCGTACACCATTGATATTTGGTATGCAGTTGCATTAGCATCAATGCAGATCAATCTAAAGGGTATTTGTCTCTGAATTAATTAAAATTACAAAACACCAACAACTTACTTAATAAATGTCAATCAACTTTGTCTCGCTTTGAGAGTCTGCCAGAATGAATTATACAAAGGCGGATCTAGGCCCGGCGTACCGGGCGCCCCCCTCCCCGTTTGACAACAAAACTTGGTAAGGAACTGTATGAAACAAGAGGTCCCAGAAGGTTTTTTTTTAATAATTGCACCCCCCCCCCCCCCGTTTGAAAATTTCAGGATCCGCCACAGTTATAAATGAATCTCGTTTGAACTAATGCTTATCGGTGCTCAATACTGTTTTGAAATCTACGTTACTGTTTTTGCTGGTGTGTGAGTGTGTATGTGTTTTGGTTTTTTTTTTTTTTTTTTTTTTTTTGGGGGGGGGGTTTTGTTTTTGTTATTTTTTGTTTTTGTTTTTGTTATTTTTTGTTTTTGTTTTTGTTATTTTTTGTTTTTGTTATTTTTTGTTTTTGTTTGTTATTTTTTGTTTTTGTTTTTGTTTTTTTTTGTTTGATTGTTTGTTTATGTTCGTTTGTTGTTTTATCCTTACGTTGCTTACGTTTGCACTTTGCAACCGTACCTGAAGTCATTTGGACCCATTTTATTGCACTTGCTTTTCTTTTACATGTCAGTGTTATTTTTTTTCTTAAAACGCATAAATTATTATTACAGATAATTAAAAGTTGGAAAACCTTCCATCGATTGGTTTAGATAAACCAAATGGAAATCCACCTTTTAGTGATAAAATAATTACTTTGGTCCTAGACCAATAGTTACATTGCAGTTTCCACAGCAAAGACATATTGGAATACCTTTTCTAATTTTAGATTTTACATCATCCGAAGCATGGAATCCTTTGTTTGTAAATATTTCATAATTTATGCGACTACATTGGTTTTTTGTTTGTCCCAGATAAATAAGTTACAATGAATGTATAATAGTTCAAAAGTATCGATGACGAAATATCAACATGTTAAAAAAATAGGCAGTTTCTTGTTTGACATTTTCGTTCTGTAATTTTGTTGTTACTGTTTAGCTCACCTGACCCGAATGGTCATGTGAGCTTTTGCAATCACTTGGTGCCCACTGTCTGTCCGTCCGTCTGTCCATCGTCTGTTAACTTTTTCAAACGTTCCTCTGACACCATCAGTCCAACTTGGTACAGATTTTTATTGGCATGGGTACTTCAAAACATGCATCGTTTGAATTATTGATTCTTAAAAAACATGGCCACCGTGGCTAAAAATAGAACATAGGGGATAAATTTGAGGTTTTTTTTTGGTAAATAACTAAAAAAACGGTGACAGATATCAAAATTCTGGTAGAGGGTTAAAGTAATCAGCACCTCAAAATCTACCTGCCCTGAAATTTTGAAGAAGATCCAATAACCTAAGTAGGAGTTATTGCCCCTTTTCTTGATTTTTTTCCAAATTTTGCACTTATTAAGCTCAAAATCTTGAAAACTATAAAAGATATTTGAGAAATTTAATTTGCATATTGTTTTGTACATCAAAGAGGCAAAGAGGCACCAATGGGGCGGGGCATTCGAGTGTCAAAAGTCCGAAAGGGCAACGACAAAACCGGTAAACACGAACAAGAACAGCACAGCACGAAGAAACACAAAATTAATCGAACGGAAATGAACGACGCGAACTCAAATCGTAACATGAGTGAACTCAGGTGCTCCGGAAGAGTAAGCGGTTCCTGTCTGCTATAGCACCCCCGTCGTGTTGCTAGTTTCCAATTCAGTGTGTCAAATCCGGTAGAAGAAGACAAAAATTTCTACAACAAACCAACATCTGCACTCATTTGAGAGATAGAAATCCCATACTTGTATACGAGTGCACGGTGTCTACCGTAATATTTCTTGAGTGAAGACAGCAACCGTGGAGCAAAATAACCTCGTGTTAGCAATTTCTGTGTCAAACGTGACGCTCTGCTAAGGAAATCGATGTAATTCCCGCAAGCTCTTGGTTTCATTATAATTCGTGGGGTATCAATTTTCGTAGTTTTCGTGGTTGGCCTTGACCCATGAAAAGAAAATTAACATTTATCTGTATGCTGTAGTCTTCAGAAGCACGAATTTTAGAATCCACAAAATGGTCTTTTTTCATTAAACCACAAAAACTAGTACCCACGGAAATAAATGAATCCATAGTACTAGTAACTCAAAAACAGTGGCGGATATCACAATTCTTATGGGATAAAAAAGTTATCAGCACCTCAAAATCTACCTGCCCTGGACATTTGAAGAAGATCTAACAATCCATGTAGGAGTTATTGCCCTTTTTCTTGATTTTTTTTCCAAATTTTGCACTTATTATGCTCAGTATCTTAAAAACTTTACAAGA
The DNA here is from genome assembly GCA_963971305.1 of Arcuatula senhousia. Taxonomy (NCBI): domain Eukaryota; kingdom Metazoa; phylum Mollusca; class Bivalvia; order Mytilida; family Mytilidae; genus Arcuatula; species Arcuatula senhousia. The sequence continues at coordinate 48,809,931 of OZ020311.1, forward strand.
TATGAGAGAAATTTAAGTTGCATATTGTTAAGCACATAATTAAATTCGAACTTTTTGGTTTTGAAAACTTTTCATTCAATTTTTGGTTTGTGATCTTCCAATGTTTTGATTCAAATGCTGCTGATGAGAGGTTACTCCTTGAAATATCTATATACAGCATAACCAAATTAACCGTTTTATACCCGTTTTTGGTATTGTATGTTGAACATTTTCACAGTTGTTCCCATTGTATTTCAAGCCGTTAAAACTAGAGAAAAGCTGCTATTTACAATATTGCTTAGTTAGTCAAGCCTTCAATATATGCATGAATCCTTCAAAATCGAAGTTATTCTCCTTCTTATGCAATGGCGTATTATGTTTTGATAAGTAGTCTACATCTTTTAACAGTATAACACGATACCCCAAATTTCAAAAAAGAAACTAAAGGTACAACATGTAGAAAAAATCAAAGCTGGACCGACCATTTAACCTGAAGGGGGACCTTGTTTTTTTTGTTGTTGTTGCCATAAATGTTTTCCGCACAGAGCGCGGACAATAATAATATTCTTTTAAAGGTGTCGCGACATAATTTAAAAAAAAAGATATTATATAGCAGAAATCCTTCTTCGGGATATTTTTTTCTTAACCTCTGCTTCCAAAATATTTTTTTCATCCAAAATAATTTTCATTTTTTTTTCGAAAAAAATAAGACCAATATAAATGGTCAGACCCAGTTTCAGGACAATTGTACTTTCATCGAAAACTACCTCAGAAAGTTTTTAGAACACCTTGGTTTGCCTGGCTTTCATAGGAGATTTGTACACTTATTTGTATTGTACACTTATACCTCATCTCTTTATTTTCTATTGCATTGGCAGTTTTTGTATGATTGCTTTTCACGGGAGATGACATCCCTTTAAGTTTTGTTTTTAGGTTTTAGCTCACCTGGCCGAAAGCCATGTGAGTTTTTGTCATCAATCTGCGTCCGTCGTCCGTCCGTCGTTCAACTTTTCAAAAATCTTCTTCTCTAAAACCGCTCAGCTAAGTTTAATCAAACTTAGTAAGGTTCATCCTCGGAAACCAAGGGGTTCTTCTCTCGCTTACTCGTTCATCACCTCTGGGACGTTTAGTATGATTTTTTCGTTTAGCGTTCATGAAGGATCTGATCTTGAACTTCGTAAAATTTTAAGATACAAACATGTTTAAATCGCATTAGAAAAATGTAATGCGACCAATTAGAAGGTTCGATACAAAAATATCAAAAACGAGGTATCTCATGTGGATGAATGAGCAAGCGAGATACGAACACCTGGATTTCCCAAGGTTGAGTACAGTTGTTTTGTAGTATGTCTTTTACACAACCATTCTTTGAATTTTCGATTCGACAAAAAAGCATTGCCGTCATGACTAAAAAAAGAACATAAGGATAAATTGACAAAAACGGTAACAGATAGCAAAATTTCGACCTGATTATGGGATCGTATTTTGCAAATTTTGCATTTTTTTTAGCCTAATATCTTGAAAACTATGTACAAGATATTTGAAAAATTTAAATTGCATATGGTATAGAACATCAAGACCTACAAAATTTGTAACAGAGTCAAAGTTGTAGGGTCGTTCCTTTAGGAGCTATATAACCCTTAGAACATAAAAAATGACCATTTTCACAGCTTTTTATCAACTTTTTAAAAATCTTCCTTCCAAAGCCACTTGGGGAAATGTAGCCAAACATGGTTGTAGGATTGTTCTATTGTATGTCCTTTACAATACGATTGTTCAGATTTTTGGTTTGACGAACACATGCCTGCTATGGGTAAAATAGAACGTAACGACAGTTATTCTAATAAGTCCAAAATAGTGACTTTGTGAAGTCCAAACCTTACTTAGGATAGAACTAAATATGCATTTTGACATATAACCACTATTTAAGGTAGGTGATCATAGTCAGATTTTTTAATCCGACCCGTGAATAGTCATATGATACTTTTAGCTTCCTTGACAATCATTACGAAGTATTTTAACATGGTCTCAATGACATCAGTGTAGTCTGAATCATTTGATAATGAATGTTTATAAAAGAAATAACTCGGACGTCGAGAAGGCATATTTTTAATAGGGTCCAATCAAGCAGGTAAAGGGAACACATAGCAGTGACATTTGAATATCATGGGAAACACAAAAACCTCAGATACCAAACATATTGACAATTGATGGAGCTGAGACTGAACAAATTATACCTAATCAAAGAACTTTGAAAGAGTTACAACATAATTGTGACTTTTACAAAGAGCTAGACTATAGCGTTTAAGAAAATGACGTTTTTCTCGATGATGCTATATATATCTTTTGAAGCTCAAACATACCACTATGAATTCGTCGTTGGACTAGCTTTAATTTGGTATCATATTTACAGAGAACTTGCTCCTGAGCAAAACCGTTGTAAAACAACTATGCATTCTAAAAATGGGGTAGTAAACAAACACACTGCCATTTGAGTAACTGACCAGATATGCAGACGGGCACCAACGGGATACGATGAGATCATCACAAGAGGCTGAATAAACAGAAGAACAAGGAAAAAAAGAGGTCACGGAAAAGAAGGCAGGGAAATTCTGAGGCAGTGATTAGAGTATGAACAGACGGGAACTGGAACTTTGAGGAGTGAGAGTTTTATTAAATGTCTCTAGTAAAGACTGTTACTTTGGGGGTATTAAATCCGTTTTAGGTCAAGGCTCATAACCTTTGATTAGTTTTATATATTCAAACAACTTTATAGATCTACTTTTTGAGTTTGTGTCGTCTGGTATTGTAAATAACACTACTGGTAATCGTATTATACAATAGGATGTTCAACACATCATAATAAACACAAGAAAACGCTAATGGACCAAATACATGTATGGTTAAAAACAAATTCGGTTATCCCCCTTAGACTTTTTACTGGAGATGCATTTAAAGTGGAGACATGAGCTTCGTTTGAAAAAAAAAAATGAAACTGACAACAATATCAAAATTTTTGAAAGTGACCACTGGGCCAGTCCTACTTCTTTTATTACACCCGTCGCTTTTTCGCTTAAACTGCTCTTTCGACATCGAATACTTACAGATAATGAGGTACATATTTTCAGCAGATGTCACCTTAAGACCTATTAAAACCAAAAGATGTAACAAAACATATAAATAAGTAATAAAGGCCGATTTTGGTTCGTCACTCTTGGATTCTTATAGGGCATCAACCCTCGGTCATGGCAATAGCTCTGCTATGTTCTTAATGTTTTATTTAAACAAAATCGTAAAATAGTAATGACAAAACATATCAATGAAACTGGGAAGCAAAAAGCCATCTTAGTGCTTCCTGTTGCAACATGAATGAAAAAATAAAACAAAAAATGTTTTCATCTATTGGCATTGTGGTGCTTGATGAAACTGATGAAAGATATGTTCAATAATTGGATACTCTCTCAAGAAAAGAAAGTTTTATGTTTTGTTTTTTTGTTTCTGTTTTTTTTTTTTTTTTTTTTATCTTTTAAATTGGAATGCTTTACATTCAGGAATAATTTATAAGTCTGAAAAATATATATTTCTTTTTTCACACGGCTTTGAACATGAAAGTGTTTATCCAAACATCAACTTATATGGACTTACTATATTTACACTTCCTAATGGAGAGGTTTTGTCCGACAATTATAATTACTTACGGAGAGTAAAAATATGTTAAATGTTCCACCAAATTAGCAATCAATTAGTACAAATAGTACAAAAATATTCACAAGTATGGAGTGATTAGAACAAACACGTGCTTGAAACAGGAAAATACACTCCAAACAATGTCAAGCGACAAATTTCACTTGTTGTACTAATGGAAACATTCCTTCTGTGTTTCAACTCTAATTAACCGAACAGTTTACACCGGAACATTATTTGCCAACATTTTTATTTAAGCTGTACATTTGGCTGTTTGAAATGTAACTATAACCAAAGTAACGGAAGTTACATTTGGATTTGATAAGTTTGTGTCCGGGGTTTGTGTCCCCTTTAAGCCATAATAAATGGGGACTAACCAGGGTAAAATTAGTGGTAAGTTGAAATATACTATGCTTAAAATTTTGGACTGTATGCGTCTTCAAATTTGGTAACGTAGTTTTATTTCAAAGCCATATATAGAAGACTTTCATCCCTTTGTTAGCAAAAACTGAGATGTCAAGAATACTTGACAAACTTAGATTACTTTAATCCAATATTAACTATCAGTTTTGCAAGTGTTTAAAGGAAAATTTATGACGTTCTATTATGGCACAATCTCTTGAAAGCTTAACTTGGAAAGTTTCAATCGATTACATTAGTTGAAATGACAACAACAAAAATAAAAGACCGATACATACAATAAGTCTTTATAAATAAATTTTATAAAATTGAAATGACACCCAATAATTGCTTGCTCACGATGACGATTGCATTCTATATTTATTCCTCTTAACAGAAATCATAACATACAGATTAACTGTTACACGTTTACAGGGAACGTCCTTAAACTGGAGAGCCTTGTTTGGACGGACTTTGAAGTTTACATGTACTTTCGGTTTAGTAGATCGCACTTGCCTGACAGGGTTAAACACTATAATGATATTCCAACGGTTTGGAGGTGATAAGTTCTGGCAAAATAGCTGATGTTCCTGTGGGTTGCATTTACCCAAATTGAAGGACTAACTTAATTCATTGCAAACATTGCATTAACCGAAATACTGAAGGCCAAAAATATGTGCTTTTGAAGCAATATATAGCACACCAGTTTATTATAGCTGGTAATAATTCATTCTTCAGTCACTCATACTTTATTTTGGAGATTGCTTTGTACAAAGGAATCAGAAAACGGAAATTTCTTGCATCTTATAGAATCCGAAAAAATATGTCCATTATGAAAATTCCTTTCTTTGATTTCTCACGTTGTTTGAAATACTTCATAAAAAGCCACATACGGTTTTTTTTTTCAAATAAAATTTGCAATAAACTATTTTCTCTTTTATTGAACAAAGTTTCTTATTAAGAAATGTATATTTTTATTTCCTACTTCATGTGCTTCGTCTAATTCAGTAAAATATTCAATTTCTTCCATAACTGACAGTAATTACCTTTAATGTTATCATGGTGCATTTAACACTTATATAAGGTGCATATTTTCAAACATTATTGAAAATTGAATTTTTGTGTATATTGAAGGCACTGAAAGACCTTAATGCTTTTAAGAAACTACTTGAATTTCTGATCACTCTTACTTCATTTTTTGGATTCCTTGGTAAATGACGGAACTCATTTTTATCAGAGAATAATCATACTAATAGAAATCCATACAGAACCTTGTACTACTTTCTGTTTTGAATATTAACGCGAGCTGGAGTTCAGATTTTTGGACATAATGACAATATTAATGCCTGATATGTCACAATTATAACAGTATGAAGAAAGCTAAACCTGACAAAAATATCAATACTTAGAACTTTGTCCCTAAACTTTGAAGCTTCTACATTCCTCGTTACCCTAAAACTTCTAAGTTTTACCATCAGGATTATTATAAAGTGTGGAGGATTTTAACAAACCTAGATAAAAAGTAGACGAGTGCTCTTTTCAATATTTTTGTCGATAAAAATCACTATTTTTGTTTATAGAAATGCAAATATTTTTCACATAAAACTAGATATAGTATTTTTAAAAGCATTGTCCTAAATATTGATAAACATCATTTGCTTGAATGACAAACTGATAATAAAAGTAATACATTTGTTACAAAATAAAGTGTACCATTTTCATGACGTACAGTATAAAATGATAGTTCCGTCGTTTACCAAGGAAAATGTAAAAGTTTTTCAGTTTTTGCATAAACCATGCATCTCTACATGTCGTAATGCGTCTAAATAGCAAAAGAAGTAGAGCGGTACTGTAAAAATTCTAAAAGTGGTTTTGAGAGATTCTCATTTACATTTTTTTTGGTGCCAATAGGGATGAAACGCTGTTAGATGTTGAACTATGTTTGGTGTTTTTAATTGCAGGTCATATGAATGAAATAACAGGCCTACTAAATACATTATCGGCTTGGTCTGCAGCAAGTGAAACACCTCTCAGATGCTTTAGTCACTCACTGCATGTCAAATACGCGCGCTGTTCGTCTGTACGCCCCCATAATGTTATTTTGTGTCTTCTTCTGTGTTGTTTTTCTTCTGAAAGTCAGTGGAGGGCTGTTTCCCTAATAACTTGTCAGATGAAATAAGATGTCCTTTCTTTGGACTCAAATGATATCATTTGTAAGACTTTGTCCTCGGAATAAGTTGGGAAGACGAAGATATCGTTTTATGCAAGTATGAAATAAAATCAGATGTTTCATGTCTCATTGATAAATATCTGATAAGTACATTTATAGATCTGAGGTTAAATAAATATACTTAATATTTTATCTACTGAATTAGGCTATGATAACATTTTTATTTAACACTGGATATAAACTTTTTACAATAATAAATTGAATCAAAACAAGTTAAACTTTTTTTCTCATTATGTGTAGTTTCACGTATTTTAAATATGAGACAGCAATGGAAGGTATACCGGTTAATGGGATTATATCTCTCTCACAGTTGTGCTAAGGTCTAAAAATGTGCAAATGAAAAGAAATGTGTTAACGGCATCATGCAAAAAAAATCCAACGTTTTTTTTAGATTTAAACTTTATTAAGTTAGTGTTTCCAGCTTGCTTACATTAAAATGCGTATAAACTTAGTAAATATACGTTTATTTCGAAACGCAGAATGCATATCTTTTTAGTTTCTTGTTAGAAGCAATTACATCAATACGACTTGAAGGTTGGTGTCGCCAAAAACGTCATTTTTATTTCAGATGTAGGAGTCCAGTTTACCTCCGACTGTGCTGATTTCGCTATAATTAACATCAAAGTGTCCAGTCCAAGGTTACTGTGGCTGAAGAAATTTAAAGGTATGATACATTTATTTACTTCTCCAACTTTTGATAGTGATATGATGACAAGAATAAGTGTTATTTAAAAGTAAACGAAGGTGTTCCTGAAGGTTCCGTCTTGTTGTTCTGGTTTTATCTCTTATTTGTGTTTTTATGGTCTGTTATTTCTCGGTGTTCATGCTCGTCACATCTTGGCTTCTTGGTTGGTTTCTCATTTTTATCCGACAGTGTATTATTATATGTCACACCATGTCGATTTCTTGGCCTTCAGCATAATTTCTTTTGTCATTTCGATCTTCGTTTCGAAGGTATGACAGAGTAAGTAATTTTTTAAAGACATGCAGATAGATGAACATACCAGTGATAAGAATTATGATGATGTATGGTCTCTGAACATTGCTGGTTTAACATGGATATTATAAACAATGCTTTTGATGTCGTTATTACATTCCACGAGCTAAATTTATTAAATTTATGCTTGAAACTTTAAGATTTTTATGGAAACACAACTGGATTTCGTGGTTGTCAGGGCCAAATCACTTTAAAGTTTGTGTTCTCCCGCAGTGTAATCGAGTGCGCGTTTAATCCGGTATGACATAAACTGTCTTAATTGTCACATAATGTGCATGTTCATGTTGTAACCTTGCAGAAAACATGTCCTTTGATAGATATTAATCGATCCGACTATCACTGGGTCAAGGCCAAGACTTGTTGGCAAGTTTTATGCAATTCAGTAAAGCTGCTTCATTTATTGAATTTGACATTTTCCAAAGAATATTAATAGTGATATTTTGAATAAATGCTCATTAAAGTCATATAACAAATGATTTTAAAATTCTTGAATGGAAAGCATACAGGTTGGTGGGGTTTTATCATTGAAGCAACACGCTATTCTTCATCGCTTTATTTAAAGCAGAACTTGTAAAGTAACCATATAAAAGTTATATAGTTTTTCTTAGGCCTTGTAATGCTAAATGTGCTGAACTGAAACCATTTATAGATTATTTCAACCATGGCACCTTTCTTAGGGAGGACAACTTTCAGGCATATTGACCTTTGCCGAGTGATATATGAAAATTAGCATAAAGACATTATACTAGAAAGTTAAATGTTAGTTAAAATGATATTTGATGTAAATCCGATTAATACATAGAATTTGTAGATTTTCATATCATTAAATGATGCCATCCCTAAAGTCTAGATTTTATCTGTTTTATGAGATATTTTTGTATGATGGATAGATCATAATTTACTGATCAAAATAAAACTTTTTATGTTGATCATCGATGATAACTTGAGTGAACTTTTTATATTTGTGGTAGACAAGTGTCCTTGTGGCTTATTCATCACTATGAATCAAGACGAAAAGACACATCAGTGTATGGAATCTCGACTTAAAGCTGAACCTATTCTTACTGTCAAAAATTTGATTTGAACCAATGCTTTCCTCATTTTATATCATTAATGCTGAAGTTGGGTGCAATTTGAAAAAAAAAGAGTAACCTTTTTATATAAATTGGGGAGATCAAGAAAAAAAGAAACAATAGTATGTTCTGCACCGGGAACACTGAAAAAAAAACTACATGTCTCTACTATAACGCTAAAATGTTGCTGTTGGATTGCCACACTAAACAGATATCATTAAAACCTGGTTTAGATTCAAAACTATTTTAAAATACAGGGTAACTGAACTTGTACTTTTAATTACATAAAATGTCATTAACAACATAGTAAATGTCACCTACGCATATGCATATGCATATCCAGAATAAATTAAAAATTAATTAAAAGTACAAAATTATCTACTATAACGCTAAAATGTTGCTGTTGGATTGCCACACTAAACAGATATCATTAAAACCTGGTTTAGATTCAAAACTATTTTAAAATACAGGGTAACTGAACTTGTACTTTTAATTACATAAAATGTCATTAACAACATAGTAAATGTCACCTACGCATATGCATATGCATATCCAGAATAAATTAAAAATTAATTAAAAGTACAAAATTATAGTTTCACACGCCTTTAGAATGCCTGAGCATTTGTAGGTTTAAATGATGTAATGTTTTTAATATTTCATAATTTACATTTTAAATGTATCTGTCATTTTGTTTTAATATCAATATTTGTTCATAATTGGCATTTATCATATGTTTTGACTAAGAATAATGTTCGAGGAACAAAGAATGGATTATAATGATTAGGAACCTTCTATTTGTTAGGTTTATTCCAGTTTGACACCTTTCAAAACAGAGGTTTAGCGGTTTAACTGGAGAGCATTTGATAACTTATATGTTAGGTTGAATTGTGTCATTAAAGTATTGCTTATTTAACAATCAAACTTCAAACTGACCACATTGACATGCAATAGATAATACCAAGTACTTTATTTAACCTACCTAGTTATTACATGTAACTGCTTAACTCACAAACAGCACGATTAGACTGTATCAGGGCGATGAACATGAAAGGCGATAAAATGAACATGAAATCAGATGATGAAGTGGAAAAAAGGGACGCAAAGCTAGTCCGGGTAACAAGTTTTGGCTGCCATTGGGAACTGAGGGGGATTGGGCGATTTAGTCCTCTGTAGGAAATCATATACGGATCCTTCTTTCATCGAAGCCTGCGTTTTGCTGAATACAACAAACCATTCCGTTTCGTTTTCTTAACTTACACCAATTAATCTGCACCGTGATGTTGCCTATCCCTTTATTGATATGTCGTTGTAATGGGTACTTTTTATCATGACAACTTAAGCATTAAATTGTACTCGAAGTTAGTTTTCAAAATCAAAAACTTAAAAGACAAGTGCTAAAGCTTTGAAGCTATTTGATGTATATTTCATTGGTCTTTAGATTCTGCATGTCCCAAAGAACATTTCTATCTTTCAAAGGAAAATAGAATATTGCGCAAAAAGAGGTAAAGTGTAGCGCAAGAAATACGATCCAATTTGCTGCAACTCAAAATAACCATTTTTATAAACAAAATAATCGATCGAAATATTTAAAAGATCAATCACTCTTGGTTTAGGAGAATATAGGTTAAGAAAATATAAACGATTATAAAATATTTTATATCATATTTTAATTATTCGTTTCACGTTCGAGTGTGATATACAATAATTCAAGCAAGATAATCCATTTATTACATGTCATAAACTCAGAAATCAATTTTTATCCATATTTAATCTGATTAGATCGAGATTAAATTTTCAATATGTAATTATTGTTCTTTTGTTCCCGTCTGTGGGGGTTCCAAATGCATGAAATGGTCAAGTCGAAAGTTAAAGCCACTTGTTGAGAAAGTTATAATTCGTTTTTAGATTACTAATGATTTTTTTGCCAAGTTTTTTCTCTTTTAACTGGATTAATTATTATGGAATGTCTTAAACTATTTCCCTGATGGCATTCAGCTGAAATAACATTAGTATGACTGTTTGGGGACTTCGTGCTTCGCGAGTTGCTAGTTATTTAGTGACCACTGTGGTGTTTTGTGACAATTAAGACAACAACACAAAAACATGGCCTCATGTCTGTCTCTGGAATACAAACAAGTGCTGGACAATGATAGACTCATATTTTACGTTAGTAATTCCGAGGATGACGGACAGACGGACACAGAATCGTCATCGACGTGCACACCAGAGAGCGATACATATTCCGTTAGAAGTCATGGTAAGCTGTTCAAAAAAGTGCTTTGAAGACTTGTTCGTCATTTTCATATTTTCATTTTCATAGGTTGCATATTTTACTCTTACTAGTGATTGTAAAACACAAAATTTGAATGACTAGCGAATCTGAAATTAATTCAAAAAAGCAATCAGATATCTATGGGCATGACTAGTACATGCCACTGGTAAATGAATGTGCATCATCATGCTTGTCTGCAACACAATAAGAGATAATGAGCATGATTTTTTGTCTGTTTATTTAATTTCTAATGTTAATAATATAAATCATTTTATTACGCAACATTTAATGTTGTTTGGGCAAGTATTGTAGCTGTTAATTTGTTTTTTGGATGTAAACAAACAATAAATTAACAAACACTTTGGGAGAATAGCAACTAGTTTGTTTTCCTTTAGTAATAAAAAGAGAAAAATACATTATCTTTATGATATAATTTTTGCGAACTAAGATTTTCTTTGAAGTCTCCTGTTGAACTTTTTCCATGACAAATATGAATTTTTAATCAAGTTAACATCAGTATCATTTATATTGAAAATGTGAATTAATAACAAATTTTCACATAATCAATCCAAACATTAAGATTTTAGATAAAGATAATAAATTCTAGACCCATGTTCTATTTTAGAGTGAAAAAAAACACATACAAACAAATAAAAACATTAAATATTGGTATGCATAAAGCTGGAGCAAGTTCCAAGATTTTCGTTATGAATTGCTTGGGAAAGGATAAAAATCTTGATTTCCCACTTAATGTTCTTAAGAATAAAAAGAAATCGAAACCATCTTTTATTTCCATATTTAATGCTTTTAAGATGCAAAACATCTGCATATGGAATGAAATAACATAAATTTAAACATGTCAAGTCTGACTGAATAGGGTTTTATCTATCGAAGCATCTCAAAACGATGCTGGTACAATATAAATATAGGAGTTGGAGACTTTGTAAACAAAACACTTTATGGCAGCCATTGTACTAATAACCTGATATATTAACTAAGGTGCATTCGACTCTTAACACTTTACTTGTATTTCAAGATGGTTCTTTTATATTCAGTTTTTTAATTTATGAAGTTGAAATATCGTATTTAATTAAAGATTCTTGGGTTCACTTGCAAGGCAAGTCTGCCTTGGATAATCATTTCCTCAACAATTTCGTTTCGCTTTACTATAGGTGTGCGAGTTCGACAAAACTTTAAAAAAAATATAATTTGAGGAGGACATACAAATATTTTCAAGAGTGTGGCTTTCTTTACCTTCAATGAAATGAATACTGTAAAGTTACACAGGCAAATTTGGCTCACATGAGTTTCAAGTGAATTGAGCTTCACGTGATATTCATGTGAATCTCCATGACATGAATTTCACATGAAAATCACATGAGTTTCACAGGAAACTTGCTCACCTGAAAATGATGTGAATATTTCATGTGAAATTGATGTGAAGTATTTTCAGATGATATTTAGGTAATTTTCATGTGAAACTCACGTGAGATTCATGTGAATTTCACGTGAAAGCTCATTTCAAATGAAATCCACATGAACTTTTTCATGTGAGCTTCACGTTTAAGCTCGATTCGTGTGAATTTCATGTGAAACTCATGTGAGTCAAATTTGCCGGTGTAAATCACTTGATCATTTTTTGTGAACAATTTCATTTTCAAAACTGGTTAATTTCTAATGATCTTTCTGGCATCAACACTTTTGTGTTGAAGAACATTTAAAAGCTATAAATTATTCGTTGAAAATGTATCTTCCTACCTCAGGCATAGGTTCATTTAAGTCATAATTTAGTTTCCTAGTTCGATATTTTTGGTTTCATTGTTCTATGCTCTTCATAATCATATATTGTTTGGCTTTTTCAATATTTTGGGTAGAGCGCCTCTGATGAGTCTTGAATAAATGAAACGCGTGTCAGGCGTAGCAAAATTTGTTGTCTGGAACTTTGTTGTAAGTTTTATTTATATATATACCATTAAACACTACAGATTCACGTTTTCAAATTAATATGAAGTATAATAAATTTAGTTTGGTGCACATGCGGTTAAGATTAACATGATACCTCGGACTGGATATTCTGTCTAATTTTGCTTTAAATCTAACCGATGAAGATGTTTATGGTTTATATTTTATTTATGGGTCGACGTAGCCAATTTTATTGCAGAGAATTGATCGAACCTACACTTTATAAGTTTAAGAGTTGTAATAAAGTCAGTTTAATTTGTTTGTATTCCTCTTGTCAATTTATTGAAGTTTCCTCTTTGTCATGTGTTGGTAATTAGATAGATCATTGTTACCCAAACTCTTGATTTATCGTTCTGCTATCATAGGAGAACACTAGAACCAATTATCACGTTCCATTTCTACTTCTATGACCACCAAAAGAAGCCAAATAAAGAAAAAAGTATAATTCGAAGTCAGAATTCGAAATTGCTTTTACTCTTAATTTACTTTTAAAATCATCTTTACAACAAACGATAAAAGTCCACTTTTTTGTTGTTTGTTGTTTTTTTGTTTGTTTTTTTTTGGTTTCAATAATTTACCTTTTGTGGTTGACATTTTTATTCTTTTCAATTCAAACGTCTCTGATGAGACTTTTAGAGACGTAGCAAAAGATATTGCATTGAATTTAGTTTTATTTTACATGTAACTTTCTTTCCTTTTGTTTCCAAAAATTGTCCAAATTCTAAGCCAACGGTTCTTCCTATCCCAAGCCTGGATTGATCTTAGTCTTGAATAGACGAAACGCGCGTCAGGCGTAGCAAAATTTGTTGCCTGAAACTTTGTTGATCTTTGTCTAACACCCGTGATGGTTAGCACTGCTAGTGGAGTTTTAATACCCCGAGGTTAGCCCGTTCCGGCATTACCACTTTTGTGTTGAAGGACACATCAAAGGAATAAATTATCCGTGTAATTTCAAAATTGTCAAAATTCTAAGGTTCTCCATACACCATGCCTAGGTTTTTCTTTGTCATAATTTGGATTCTCCTGCGTCATATTTTGGTTTTATTGTTCTATCCTCTTCATATTTATACAGTGTTAGACATTTTCAATCAGCACCTCTGATGATTCTCGAATAGACAAAACGCGCGTCAGGCGTAGCAGAATTCATTCATTTTTAGCTAACCTGGACAAAGGACGTTTGAGCTTATGTATATGCATATGCGTCCGTTGTCGTCCGTCTTTGTCGTCCGTCATTCGTTAACAATTTCAAAAATCTTCTCCTCTGAAATCACTGAACCAATTAAAGTGAAACTTTGCAGGAATGATAATTATATGACATGCTGGCAATTAACAAATGCTAGCTCCTCATTTTGAAATGATTCGATGAAGAACATGGCCACTGTTACTGAAAATAGAACATAAATAATATCACTTAAAATAGCTTATAACTAAAGCAACTATAACAGATAGAAAAAATCCAAAGAATATTACACTCTTCAGAATCAAAAGGTCTACAAGTCTCTATCAGGTCGAAGATGTCAAAAGACCCTTTCTATGGGTAATAGCGGTTTTTTTTTCAAGTTTTTCCCTATAAAATGAAAAGTATTGAAGATAGAGAAAAGCTGTTGCTTGCTAAAACTTGCAACTCTTTGAGCTCTTCAGAAGTCTCCATTGGGTCAGATGACCCCATATAGGGGTTATAGCCCTTTAAAGGTAAAAAATAGTGTGTTTTCATGTTTTTTGCCCTATAGAATGAAAACTATTGAAGATAGAAAAAAGCTGTTGGCGGTTGTCCATTGTGGTTTTTCTAAATTGCCGTTTAATTGTGGGCTGTGTCGCGTACACTTATTATTTTCTATTAAAACTTCAGCTCAATTAGTTCTACAAAAATCTCCATTGTCAGATGACCCGATATAGAGGTTAAGGCACTTTGAAAGTAAAAAAAAACGTTTTTTTCATGTTCTTTCTTGTATAATTGTATTTCCATAGAATGAAAACTATTACAGAAAGAGAAATGATGTTTCTACAAAAGTATCCATTGGGTCAAAGTTGTCAGAGGACCCCTTATATGGGTAATAGGTAATAGAGGATTCTTCTATAGCTTAAAGACCAGGTGAGCGATTCAGGCTCCTGTGAGCCTCTTCTTGTAATTTGTATTTCTAGTATGCTGGCATAAAGCTATTGCTTCTTTGTTTGTTTACGCCACTACAATTGTGAAGTTTACTTTTTCTAGGATTTGTATCACTCAAAAGGTTTGTCCGTAGGGTCCGTTCTGTGAATATGAATTATTTATTAGTTTTGGTCCGCATGGCGAAAAGACCAAATAACAATTGATCTTTAGTGTAGGTGTTCTGTATATTTAGACGAATAAACCCATTATGGAATTAATTTTGTTTCTAGAGGATACCTTTTATCATCAATATTTAAAATGTAAACAAAAACATTTATACTATTACTTAATTAGTGATCGAATTTCACGTCTCCGCGAGCGAAGTCTGGCTACAGGGGAAATAACTGTTGTCTTTTCATTATTCTGTTATTTACGTTAACGAAATATTTGCTAAATTTCTATAAAGAATTGTTATATTTACTGTTTGCTTAACCATTAATTTTGTTTATTTTAACTCGTGTTAAATCTACTTCCTCTTGAAATATGAACCTGGAAATGTGTAACTTTTATTTAGTTTTCTGATCAATGTATAATTGTTAAGATTTGGATTGCTTCATCGATGGGGTAGGTACCTTTCTCTACAATAACCAAATAAGTCCCTTAAAGGCGAAGGCACATTAGAAAACATCGATTACTATGGCTATACGAAGACACATACAAAACACAAATATATGCAAAGCGATTAAATCTGCAATCAGAAATATGATTAAAATGATATATTTCATTTTTTTTTTTATTTCTGTCGGTTTATTGATTATTTTCGGTTGTAAAATGGGGGAAAATGTTTTTAAAAGTTATATTTAGAAACGGTTTATAGATTTTATTTTATTTTTTTTATTACAAAATTTGTTGTAATAAAATTCATGGTCAGACTAAAACCGAATCATTAAGTCATGTGGAAATATACTCCCCAAGAATAAAAGTTGACATAATTTGATAGACTTTAATGATACCGTAGATCAGATAAATGGGCCATTTACAATCGATACCCATCTTTGATTGTAGATAAATGATATGTCATTAGACTTATCCGGATAATCTCCGTATTCGATATGACTTTTAATTCTTACATGGTGATTAAAATTACATCAAACACAATATTAATAGCATGGAACTAATTATTACAAGTGTGATGATGTTTATTCATCAAATACAAGTATATCCTTAGTCGGGACACCTATTTCTTTAACATCTTTTTGGTTCAAATAATTTTCCCCGATATTTTCCATCTAGCAAAGGTCAGCAGTTACCCTGCTGGCTATGGTTTTGTCGTCAAGTCTGGCAAATACTACGAAATCTTTAACATTTTCCATGGGTTTTGTTAAAAGTGTCTTAATGTTTTCTTCTGAAATAATATGATTTTATTTAAAATAGATGAAAAATAATGTCTTTATATAATACATTATAGTATGTGGAGATTTCAATGTCGTTGTCACATATTGCTAACGTGTAAAAATCCTTCGTCCTGGCTACAAACAAGAATTTACTTTTGGCACATTATGTATGCAAAAGACATAATTTAACATACTATAAAATAAATTAACATTATAACTTCATTTGGCAGGAAAACACATTCATATCTTCATTCAAGAAATTCATAAAGTTCAAAACAGATTGGAAATTAAGTCAAGCATTCAAACCTAATGAAACTTAATCTATTTAGCTTTAAACTGCGTGCTGAAAAGGCATAATAAAGACCAAAACAATACGGCTTTTGTTTTCAATGGCAAACCTTTTAATTTAAACTGAATCACAAGTCATGTATGTAGTAGCCAGGAGAAAGTTTAAGATTTAGTCAAATTGTGTTAAGCTTAAAAATGTATTTAGGGAAATTGAAATAATGAGGTAAGATTTTATAATTTGACAAAACAAGTGAAGATATGCACTGTTTGTTTGGACCCTGGTTTAGCAGCTTGCATTAAATGTCATATAGTCGTTTTCAGCTCTATAGGGCATCTGGCTTTATGTTCTTCATTCCTTTAAATCAAAACGGGCACCTGTCTCTTTTTTACGTAAAAAGTGAATGTTTCTGTACAGAAACGATTGGATTTTGTCTGTCGGTATGTTGTTAACCGTTCTCTTGAGATAATTTTACTTTGTGTCGAGATTTTTAATTTCATGTACACGTGCTGTTTTGATGTTTGGGTGGTCCTTATATTAAACTACAACATATAATGCAGATATTAATATAAATATATAATTGAACATGCAAGTAATCAAATCTCAATACATTTTTGATGTAATCAAATACTTGAAGAGTTAATAATGCTTTTTGTAAAAAAGTGACAAAATACTTTATCAAATGCACTTTTAAACAGCTCATTTAGAACCGAGATCAACTTTTTTCTTAACCCTCTATACAGTAACTTGTGGGAAAATATATGTTTATTTAAATAATTTTAATATTAAATTAATCTGAACTTGACGGGTTGATGTAATAAAATTACCCAACGTTTTGTAAGGAATTCCTAGTTCTTTTCATCAAAATGAACTGTCAAATGCACTTGAGATCGACAGTTTGGTCATAGTTTTTTTTCTTTGACTTGTTTCTTAACTAAATAATTTATTCTAAAAGTATTCTTTTTATTGGTTTTCCAACAAGCACTTATTGTGCACCACTTTGCTAATCGATGTGTTCAAACATTTATGCAAATTCACCGTACATGTACGGATGTCAATGATTGTTCAGCAAGTGCCAACATGATTGAACTTAATTGAAGCTATAAAAAAGCTATAAGACGAATGCGTTGTCTCTATTTGGAATACCCACTAATATCAGCAACGTTTGTACTTGATGTCTAGTTTACTGATAATGATTTATTAATGCAATTAAAGAGGCCTTTCATTTGTCCAATGATTAATTGTTGTTTTGTTTGTGCATGCATCTTTGGTGTTTGTGCGTGCTTTATATGGTGATAGTTTAATGCTAAAATATTGATGGTTGGTAACGCGACGTTTGTGTTATAATTAGCAGAAACTGGTTATCCTTCCGGGGCACCTGAGTTCACTCTTGTTACGTTGACTTCGTGTTTCTGGTTGCGGTTTAGAATTTTATGTGTTTTTTGTGTGCTGTACGGTTTGCGCCCCATTGGTATTCATTTGCGTCTTCTTGACAAAGTGAAGACAATTCGAAATAATCACGCTTTATGCTGCCAAATTTCACCTATATTTGCCTCTAAGTTCCTGTTTATTTTTGTGTCTTTCCTCTTCATTATAATAAGTTATTGTATGTATCATAGAAACGTCGAATTACTTTCTATACTTAATAATTACAAGTTCTCTAATAAATATAGATATCCAAGATAGGTTTATATCGTTTTAGGTTAAAATTTCTATACTTGCATGTCTTTAATGGATATTTAATACCTTATGACAACCAAAGACAAGAATTTACGATGTCATAATTTAAAAGATCAAAGAAGACCGACTGAATGTCTTATTTAACATTAATTTAAGGATCATTTAAAAAGTATCATCACATGTTTCAGATGAAGGGATATATTCATCTCGTCGTGAATCAAATCTTCTTTAACACGATACAAATTTAGTATTTTAACAGTCAAATAAATGATATTTTAACACGTTCACTCACCGTACAAACTTTTTTCTCTCCCTCTACATTTTTGATGTTAAGAATTTCAATTTTCTGCATTGGTACCTTTGACGTATATGGACTAATTTTGTCTCTGTGGGATTGGGAAACTTTAAGATTAAAAATGGAAAGAATTCTAACACAAACTCAAAACCGTTTTAGATTGTTTAGTTTCATTTGTGTCTGGTGTGGTTATGCCACATGTACCAGTTGCATACTTCGTCGTGATTGTTGTTTCAGACCCCCTTCATTGTTCTTCGGACAGTGGTTGTTGTCTCTTGCATGTTTGTTCCCATCTTTGGTGCTATATCTCAAACCTACAACCACATCGTTAAAAAAACCTTTGAGGACACACTGATCCAAACTTTGTCAAATATAAAAATCGGAAGTTTAAAGCTTAAGACGTCATCACTTATCAGAACACAATTGGAAGCCCCGAGCTTAAGACATATTTAGATCAAAAGACATGCTACCTGAAATTTGTTTCACATTTATAAGATAACACAGCCTGTGTATGTTTATTCAGCACTTATAAAAGTGTTGAAATCCCATAGAATTTTATACTAATCTGCTCCTCTTGGCATTTATATGTTGTTTGAACGTGACAAGGTGTAAAGAAACGGAAAGTGCACAATTTATGGCGAATATATCTCCTCTGCTCTTCACAATAGCTCGGGAGATCGATTGTAACATCTTTGACCTTCAAAACAAAACATTTCTAGATACAAGTTAAAGCATTTGCCTATTTAAGAAAATATGTCTTGTTTTTTTTCTGAAAGAGGAGGTTCATCTTCAATTTAAAAGCAGCAGATCGAGTTATTTTGGCCTTTATAGTGTTAGGTATTTGGTTAGAGTACTTTTGTCTCCATCGATACTTTTGGTATGATATTGATTCAAATGCTGCCGATGAGAGGTTGCTCTCTGAAATATCCATATAAGCATAACTATTTGTTACATTGATACTCACTTTTGTATATTTTGTTCTCGGACAGATTTCAAAGAGCCACAAAGGATTGTATAGATGTCTACTTATCTGTTAAGTAAAACTCACTTTTGGTGCACCTAAAGAATTGAATGTAGCGAAACAAGATATGGTCTTTAAAGTTTTTGACAAAGCATGAAATCTCAAAACGGTCATGCGACAAGCAACATTATTATAAACACCATCCACTGCCTGAGAGTGAAGCTGCTGTTGTCACGACTTGAGTTCGCGTTGTTGATTTCCGTTTGGTTGATTTTGTGTTTTGTGTTTCTTCGTGCTGTTTTTGTTCGTGTTTACCGGTTTCGTCGTTGCCACTTTGACACTTGAATGCCCTATTTGTGCCTCTTTGCTTCTTAAAGGAATTAGAAATTGATATATAACCTATGTATACTAACAAAGCATATGTTGTTTCTGTCGTTTTTGCCATATGGTCAGAATGCTTTTGAAATACGGTCTAGAGTACAAAGCTAAGTGTCGGAAAATCTGTATGTTCCATTGTGCTTTACATGAACATTTCAAGAAGTAACATCTCATCAGAAACGTTTGAAGAAAATGTTTTTTGATCTATTGCCAACTGTACGAAGCGCAGCAACCACTGTTCAAAGGCTGCTTGCTGTTTCCCATTGTTGAATAATCGCTGAGTTATGCAGGTTGTATCATGAACACTTATATACACGACATCTAACTAGGAGTGTTATTGACTATAAAATGAACATGCCTTAGTTAATAACTTTCCATATTTCCATTTTTGCACTTTGTGGTGGGGGTTAGAAATATTAATTATAGAATCACTTTGAATACATTCGTTACTTGATGCCCTACTCCGGTGGTAAGAATTAGACAGAACATGTACGATTGTGAAGACAAGATGATTACAGCCAATTAAAATGATTACCCATTTTCATTTTGTTGTTCCCGAATAATTTAAATCATTTCACTTTATAATTACTTGAAGGTTTTATATTAGGGAACAGAGGATCGTTTTACTTGAGGGTAAAGGGTGCAAAATTTAATATGAATAATAATTTAGTATAATAGAACTATTTTGGTAAAAGTAAATATGTTGAAATCTTATGTTGGGGTTTTGAACATCAAATTACATAAAATCTTAGACAAACCAAAAGACTTTCAAGACAACGACACGACCAAAAGTACAAAACACAATTAGAATGCAAACCACAATACGAATCCCTATTAGCATTAAAGCAAACTTGATTAAACAAATTGTAGTTGTGCCTGGATGTTGTAATTCTCCGACAAGTGGTTGTGTCTTTCGTTGCTGAACTTGACCGATGCTTGATGACGTCAAAGTAATGTGAAAGCAGGAAGCCGACTTCGTCATTCCATGTTCAATTTTGATTACTCGATAACAGAACTATTTTCTCAGATGAAATAGTACAGATAACGTATGAATTCAGCCATATCCTATTGGGTTCCATTTCCTTGGCCTTGAGGTAAACCTCACAAATCAATGATAAACCCTTAAAATTAATATTCCGTCAACGTCTAAGTGCATTTAATAAAGTGGTCTGAGAATAATTAAAACCTTGTGAATGTAATCGGTAGCGATCGTTTCAAAGTCTTTAGTCAACCCATTGATTTTCTTCAGGTATTCTTAAAACCCTGTTTTCACCTGTATAGGCCTAGTCCATATGTTAATTTTCACAGATCACGTGACCACAAATTATCGTAATCGCACGCTTTCATAGTTTTCATATGAAACGTTAGCTTTCATACCGCTTTTTAGGATTTTATATTGAATTTTCAAAATATGTTTAAAATATTGATGTTTGTGTATTATTAGGATATTTGTTTTGTATTATGACATTTATAATGCCGTCGGAAATAATTATTCAGAAACCAAAAACGGACTGGGATGGGGTCTTAGAAGACTTGTTTGGAATTGGTAAGTTTTGCATATCTGCTAGCTTTAGCTTAACTTTCTGTGTCCCAGAAAAATAACATTTACATGAGCAAATTTAAAGGAAAGATGAATACTAGTATATTTCTTCTTAAATTTCACTGTCCGAAAATGCGCGTTCAATCTAAGATCTAAAGAAAATAATATAAACCACCTTTAGCATAAAAAGTTTGGGGATATTAACTAAATGTAATAAGATAGAGCAATTAGGGTTAGTATAATATCAATTATTTTCGAGTGAATCAGGAAATTATTGCACTTTTGAAGTTATGAAAATAACTATCAGATATTTGAATTCTTTGGTATAATATAAACTGTCATTGTCAGTAGTCATTGTCTTTTACTATATAAACAAAATAAAAATATGTAAAAAAATGTTTGGATTTTTTTTCACAATAAAAGATCTTATCTTACAGTCGGTCACGATGAACATGGATATAATGTCGTCTCATGTTACATGTAGGAAGAGTCTGCAAGTGTAATGTTCAACGCCAAGACAAGTTTTTGCATTAAATAAATTTTTGATCATAAAACCATGAAAATTAAACGGCTACAACTGTTGAATACTTCCATGAAAAGACACTTTGTTTGTCTGCAAAAAAGTAGGTTTTTTCCTAAAAATTAAAATTCAATTAAACGCCAGCTTATTTTAAGGAGAGGCTTGTAATATTGTAATGTTGTACTCGTTTTACATTAAAATTGACATGTTTTAATCGGTTTGTATTCATGAAAACAACATAGATATGTTTTTGTGACATTTACGGCTATATTAAATCAGAAATTAAATTTAGAAATGACATTTGCAATAGCTACTGTTTTATGTATTTGAAAAAGTAAATAGCAAATGTTGCCATGTTGAAAATTGAATGAAAGAAAATGTATCTTTTATCAGTATGTTTAACTACGTTTTTCTTATAAAAAGCAAAATCGATAATTGTTTCCAAAGTTTATTATTTTTTCAAACATTAGATGTAAAATTAATCAATTCTATGAAGTTTTAATATTGATTCCATTCTATTCTTGGCACTGACACGTAATAGGAACTAAAGCTTGAGTAGTTCTGTCTGTTTCGTAGATGTACGTTACAATTAAGGTAATCTACGTTACCATGCATTTTTTGTTTGACACTTTCACTTATGATTATAACATTAAAGTGTCATTTGCACATACGTGTATATAATTAGCGATAAGTACATTAATTACGTTACGAACTGTTGATTTCATTACGTTACCGTGTATTTATCATATACATGTACCTGTAATTTTATTGTTTTAACAACATGTGGCCTTGTTTGTAATCATATAAATATTTAACATTTTTCCGACGAAATCTATGCCATTATATCCCTGCGGTAATTCAGCACCGCAAAACAATTAATTTAATTATATAAGTAGCTATTATAATGGACATTAATGCAAGACAAAGTTGCACTTTTGTTAATGTGGCCCACGTAACTGCAAATACAGACTAGCTTATGGGCACGTCTAAACTCATTCACGATACAAAGTATCAGTTGTTGCTCAGGGCACTGTTAACGAAGTCTAATTTAGTGCTTATATCGTAACATTCCAAATAAAAATGTCTGTAAAATCCATCAGTTGTCACCTACATTATGCAATAGTAATCAGTAAAACTAGGGTACATTAAGTATAGGGATCGAATTTAACAGAATAAACACCAGCTTATTAAGGTACTCCGCGTTCGTCCAGTAACGTACAACTCCGCAGGGGAAGTGCACACGGTACGTTCATACAACGTTCATTGTTAGCTGTGCACCAAGTCCTTCAGAAATTCCTTTGATCTGTGTCAGGGTTAGGGTAAAATATAAGTTGATGTATAAAAGCGCTTGGAATGGTTATTAAATATATACTATAATTCAAAAGATATAATTCATTTTAACAAGGTAGGGATTGGAAATGAACAGTGAACATGTTTTTTAATCAGATATGTCAAACAAGGAATTTATCTAATTTCTTGTGTCAAACAATAAAAGATTCTCTATATAACTTGTGTATTGGCGGATTGTATCAACCTTTTGTCACCAGATGGTTTATGTGTTAGTTTTATTGTTTACACAATAATAATACAATAACATATGTCACAACATTGATTGACAATTTATTTTCTCGTTTGAATGTAAAAATCGTTTTCCCTGTGAAAAGAAAAAAAATGTTAAAGAAAAGAAGAAATGTTATCTTAGATGGTCATTACGGAAGAGTATTGTAGACTCTCATGCTAGGCGGAATGCTTGGCCAGTTCTGGTCAAATTTAGCGTTGGGCCTGGAAATAATGGCGATACATGACCTATTGTCATTTATCTTTTCCTACAATGAACTTCATTAAAACGGGTTCATGTTATCATTTTTGTCGGTGAATTCAAATGGTGAAAGTGAACCCGAATAAAAAGGTGTCAGACACCCAAAACACCTTTCTAGACCACCTGTCCGTTTGGTTTTATCGGCCTTTGTACGTTTTACCCCAAAGCTATTAAATGCTATTTCATATTAATATTTTATCAGGGAATTTGTCCAAAATTAATGTCCGTTGATAATTCTAGTCCATGGATCCATAGGATCCTCTGCAATAAACTACCCAATCCATCTATTTTCGGATGGAGAATCGAACCTTGTCTACCCTATTTTGGCCTTTTATCCCCATTCCTCTTCACATCACCATTTCGTGTTCATTTTATCAGCCATTTCATTTTCATTTTATCATCCCTTTCATGTTCATCTTCATGATATTCCTGAATTCTGAAGCAATAATCAACTGACTAAGCACCTAAGACAAGTAAATATTTTGGCCATGTTAAGAATACACAACCACGATGTAATTTTTCACTTTGAGATATGACCAATTAAGCTGGTAATGTGTTGTTTTCCCGTAGATCTTCCCCATCAAAACATCTCTTGTTATTTACTCCTAACATATGACAACACAGATTAAGTCTTTTTTAATGTTGTGTTTCTCCGTCTTGTTATTTTCTCCTATTATGACAAATATTTACTTCAACATTAAGTCTTTTTAATGTTGTGTTTTCCCCTGTCAAAACACTTCTTGTTAATTTATGTGACGACCAAAATATTTGTTGTTGTTTTTGAAGATTCAATGACCCACACGACCACTTCTTTAGAATGAATATAGATTGCGTGACCAAGGACTTATACCTGTGGGGTTGTACTGGAGAAGAAACCCAGGGTTTGGTAAGCCCAGTATACAAGTTATATAACAGAACAACTCGGTGGTTTTGGATTGTATACTGGTGGCATTTCTGGCATGTCAGTTATTATATAACATTGAAATCGTTGAATCATTGTTACAACATTGAGATGGGGAATAAATGTACATGACCAAGCAATCAACACAAAAGTAAGCTTAAAATGTGCCTTACAAACTAAAAGCAAGAGCAAACTCGGCTAACAATGTGCCTTAGAAACCAAAAGTAGCAGCAAACTCGACTAAAAATGTGCCTAAGAAACAACAGAAAGCAGCAATTTCAGACTTATACCAGTGTCTTGAACATTATATTTCTTTCCTGCAATTGTGTCTGATGGACATGTATTTGACATTAAATGTTTTCAAGATAAAGACTAATCTTATTATTGACACTCACACTTGTTTGAAACTTCAGTGCATCTTAGAGTCTTTAAAAATAGATTTGTTAAGCAAATTGTTTGTCGTTGAGTTGAATGAAGACATAACCTCTCTGTTATTCAATAGTTACTTAATTATGATAAAAGGTTTAGTGTATAACTGAGAAGGCAACGTTTGGCTGGGCCTTAGAAAACCTATTGTCGCTAGAAAGAATAGACCCTATTAACGCAGTCAGAGCTCGTATTGTAGACCTGACATTCGTTCTTGAGTTACTTTTAAAAATAATTTTCTCGTTTTCTTTGTGTAAAAGTAATTGTAAAAGAAAATGTCTCTATTTTCATCATTGCCGATTACAATCTCTTTCCTTAAATAAAAACCCAAACCCAACTTGACTATGTCACCATATCTATTAATTCTTTAGAAAACCAGAAAATGAAATGTATTGTGATTTTTGTAGGTGACTAAGTAGAAATTAACTCTTTATCAAGCCTATCTTAAACATACATAAACAGATAAGCTTGTTTGAATGGCAAAGTCTTTAATTTTGTGTAATAAGACCTACTAGTATTAATTCAGATTAGGAAAGGTTTATCAACTCGTTCGGATCTTATATACAATTCGTTTGTGGAGGGACTTTTTTCCATTAAATGCCATTATTTATGAAGGTCGTTTTACTTGTCAAAACTTGAAAACAAACAATTTCAGTTCTCAGTTACCAATTAGTCTTCCTATTGTTATCAAAATATAAAGTTGTTGTTTACACCCAAAAAATTATTGGGAAAAAGTAAGGAAGTTTTGTCCAATAAGTAGTAAATAGTCATTCAATTTCAAAGTCAAATTTATAGTCTTAGTTTAGAATGTTAACAGGTTCAACATAAAAGCAACAAGAAGAAGATGAAATCATTCAATTAAGATAATCTCAGTGATAGTCCAGTTAAGATACGAAATGTTTTGTTTGTATCTTTAGTATGGTTTGGGTTTTTTTTTCTAGTTCCGGTAAAATTATATTCTTTATGGATTTTCTATTCTTGAAGGATATAATTGTTGCCAGAACAAGTTCCAAAGTTTAGCGCTTTTTACAAATCAAAGATTTACAATTCTTTCAAGTAAATATCGAATTTTCATTCTGTTTGTGCTCCGTTCTAATGGTCTAGCCTTTCCGTCATTTAGGCGTCGATTCCGGATCTTTGTTCAGACGTCCCGATGAGTTTCTTTTATTATATTTTGCAGTCCTATTGTGCTTATTTATCTATTTCTTGTAGTTTATTTACAACCATCAACATTATATAATTCATGTCAGTTTTGTGTGTTTGCTCTTCAAACACAAGTACATCGGAAATATTTCGAGAGCTATTGAATTTTCGTAAATTCTAATATGAAATACTATGGTTGTATATGAAAAAAATAGATAGCAAGTCTCCCCAATATCTATATTTTATTGTTAAACTACTACTTCGAAAGTTGTTTGTCTTTTAGTTTTATTTTCGTTATTCAGTTATTTTCTGTTTAAGTCTCTTTTTTGTCTTCAGTCCGACCATAAGTCTACGGTCCGACCAGATCTTATTCGACATTCGCGTTGCTGATTGCAGATTAGTTGTTCTTTTTTAATGCCATTTGACTTTTTGGACTAATAACATTCACCTCAATGGTATTTGTTTGTCCTTTACAGTGCTTTGTCGACTTTCGGCCGGACATCCCAAAAAACTCTTAATTCTAAATGAAGGTTTCAGGAGGACGAACAACAAATACTTGGAATATTATTTTAATTTAGAATATTTCCTTCGATTTCTCAAGTTCTGTCCGGTAGGCGCAGACCGTTGTATAGGCACAGACCATTGTATAACAGCAAGAAAACAAATCTAAAGTCGAATACCAAAAAAAAACTGAATTAACAGGGTAAAGATTAATCGCAGCGTCATAATTCGGGCTAGTTACACGTTTTTCAATGTCAAAACACATGTTTGCAATGAGACCCCGGTCTATTAAAGTCTTAACTTTCAGAGGAGGTGCCAAGGTCTTATTCAATATATCGTCACTGCCTATTTATATGGTTATAATCTATATTTTACCATGCAATTAAGCCAGTAAATGAAGAGCTACATTTCCATTCTATAGCGGTGTTTAATGGCACCTCTCATATTACGACACCGTCTTAAAGAATTAATAATTACAGTGAAATCTAAGTATCTATTTATTTTCTTAACAAGTTGTTAAAGTGTGACCAAGGATAAAGAAACGGTTTGTTGAGACGCAATCAACTTCTATAATGGGTATTCTTATGAATGAATAGAAACAGTGAACCAACGTTACTAAGTTTAGAAAATGAAAATTTAGGCCTAAATATGGAATAAATGAAGTTTGGACAAGGAAATTAGTTACAATCATATATTGCACGTTTATCAAAATATTGATTGTTTGTCGATCGGTTAGATCATTCCCGATGCTTGCGCTTTATGAGTGCTAAACTCTAAGATCCGAAAATTCTTCATTTTTCTCTTCGGTAATATTTTCTATTTGAATTATGATTTTTGCTTATAAGTTTTATATTAATTATGAAACATTTCATACGTAGATATGGCTCTTTTATTTTACATTTGTATCGATTTGAAAGACATAAAAGTAACGTATAACTAGTCTTAAAAGATCAAACAAACCATATTTCTTTGTGCAAGTGAATTCGTTTTTCTTCTCAAGAAATTAGATTCTGAGCATGTCAAAGGAAAGGAAACATTTATTTTACACTTAAATGTAGCTTTTATATTTATTTTGTCATAAATATTTATGAAATGTGTTTAGCTAGTATATAAAACTTCATAATTCTGCCAAATTTACAGATACATGTTAAAACTATTTTCACTGGCTAATGCAGTTCTTTGCGTTAAGTAAATATAAGGTGGCCAAAGTAATTATATATTATTTCAGATAACATTAGACGTTTTGCTGTATTTGGCGATTTAATTGTTCATAACCTCATCAGAAAATAGATAAATACAACACAAAGCAGCAGCGCTCATGACCATTGCTGCATGATGTCATTCAAAAAAAAATAATTTGGTCTTGAGGCTTGAGACATGTTCTGTTTAAATGAAACTAAATAAGGAAGTGAAAGTAGACAACTGACAAATTACAGAAAGATAACATTCATAGAACAAAACGTCGAAATTGATTTCACCAATAATTTATCAAACATGATTGGGGTCAAATGCTCCGGACAGGTAAATGCAGATCGTACGTATAACAGAAGTAACATACAAAAAACCCACTAAACATGCATTAAGTATAAACTCTAGTATTAAACTAAGGCATGATGGGCCTTTACATGAACACGATAAGAAGTATCTATTTGGATAAAACATAAGTTTGGGGACACATTGGAGACATTATTAGCAGTAAATATATCCCATGACCGACATTTATTACCTGTCTCCTCTCACCTGCTCAGGTAATTAATTACTTTACCCCATGCATGATAATATTTGTACATAAAACATTAATTTGTCCATACTGTACTTACACAAGGTACATAACGGAAATTAATAAGTACATTATTTCAGTTTAATGGCCCAAAGTGTGGCAGATTCTTGCTTGAAATATATGTCTAGTCTGTCAACACAAGGATCGTAAAATAAATCAGCCCCTGTGCGAGACAGCTGTGTGTCGTTATAATTGAGTCACATCACCGTAGGTTTCCTATAAGGCATGATGCAAGATGTTCGATATAAAAGCTCATTTGACATAACGAATTCTTCATTGAATGATATAGAAACTCGTTTGACATTACGAATTCTGCATTGAATGCCATTTATCATGCATGTGATCTAAGGATTCATATGTGTGCATCGGAATGAAGCAAGCAATGTTTGCCTTTCCTGCGTTTAAATATTAATAAACATCTAACATTCCCATATAAAGATCGGTCGCTACAAGCCATCCATGGTTTCTGATGAGACATAATGTTTCAAAATACCATTGAAACCATGCACACAGTTACACGCTTTACATTTACATCCTAAATATTATCTTATTTGGATTTATTTGATTTTTTCAAATCAAGGAGGTTAACTTAAATATTCTCATGGTAAAATCAAAGATGCAGCATTGTAGTTTTTACTTAATTATTATTTAGTACTTTATTGAGTGACAAAAAAACTTTTTTTTTATATTTAAAAAAGTTAAACTTAAATTTCATTTAGGAACCAACCAATATACATAAAATTTTGGGCGGGTTCGGAAAGAAAGAGCTACCGAAGAATGTTTGTGTTTTCTAATCTCTTGATAAAACAACTAGTTGGGCCCAACCCTTTAAAGTTAAAAGACCCGGAAACACCGATCAATTTGTGTTTTTACAAGAATTTATTTTTTCCAATATTTTTGTCTATCGTCATTATAGAGTTATTTCTAAAATTTGTCTTAAATACAAGGATTAGAATGAATGGAATGGTTTGTGGTCGTCTCCATTGGTGTGTTGTCTGCAAAATAATAACATGAAAACAACATTCGTGATGCAATTTTGTAAATCATCACACAGTCTATTTTAAAAAAGTTTTTTGTAATGATGAAAGAAATTTTTATATTTTACATGTGGTGAAATGACTGACAGAAATCCATTTCAAATAACTTTTCTTTAATCCTATACGAGTTTAACACTTGGTTTATCAGTTCCTAATGGAAAGTCACTATACAACAATAGAGTGCTACTATACCACCGTCGTCTTTTGCCGAATCGCTAAATGCATTATGCCTTGTTCTTTTGTTTCAACTATATATCATTGGTTTAAACTATGAGATTTACCACGTAAAACCAGTAGTAGAATCCTTAAAAACAAGAATGAAAATATGCTAAGTACTACCAACATACCAAATTATTATCACCATCTTAAGACAAAGTAGTATGTCTTATGACCTTCTAAATAATAAGTGGGTCTCTATAAAAGACACATTCATCTCTAGATGCCTATCACAATATGATGATGATTATTACAAAATGCCATTATCAAGTCAGGACCATTGCGGCGATTTTTTATTAATCCAGCGTGTATTTGTCCTGTTTTGTCTTACCTTCTTGGGCATTTGGGACTGGTCAAACTAATTTGGTAGGTCTGTTAACTTATTAACTTTATTTGCATAGGAGAGTTATCCCGTTTATCCATATTTTGATTTGTTGGATTTGTTTGACAGACCAAATGTGCCCCTCAATTTTGTATGTTTTTGCAATACTTTACATGGAACATAGTCTCGATTTAACTTTTCTTTCACGTAAAGTATTTACAACCAAAATTACATTTATGCTCTAAAAGAAGAATGATATTTTCAAAAGCTTTTTTAAAGACCGGAAACTAGCGATCAGTAGCCCTCCACTATCAAGTAATACTCTTCAATGGCCCATTTTCCCTAATTCTTTTTACGAGTTTGCTTTATGAATTTGAGTTCAAAGTGAATTGAAACAAAGTAATAGATTGATTTCTAGTATCAATACACAGCCTTGAAATCAATACATATTTTAACAACTTTGATTTGAACATTTGATAAGCTGTTTGAGAGAATATCAATTTTTGTCTGAGTTTAAATCAATAAATACCAGAGCACTCATTAAATTGCATAGAAAAATGCGGCAAATCTCAAACCAAATGCGAAAAACAAAACAAAAAACTCTCAGCTTCAACAATGTCTTTTGCAGTTATTCATCTGTTCTCCAAAGTCTCGATGCTGCAAGCCTACAAAGTTGGAATTTCATTTTAGTACCCTTTTGGTATCAGTCCTTCGCTTGCATTGCTCTCGAAATAAAGATAATAAAATCCTCGGAACGGAACTCGGGCTGGTACAAGTGCCAATTTAGAAAAAAAAATTGCGTTATTTTCATTGTTTTCCTACAAGTAGAATATACTTTTTGGGACAAAAGACGTATTTGAAAATAGTTACATGTTTTGACAAAAATCCTTCTTTATTAGTTACATGACAGCAATGATTACACAGGAAAAATCGTAACGCATGTTTCACGCATGAAAAACATATGTAAAACATACGATCATAACACATGGAAAACATAGAAATAGTACCACGCATGAAAAACATATGGTAAATTGGAAATTAAAGATATTTATATCAGATGTCAACTTATACGGTTATCATTCTTTGAAAAAGTGTACAACCATCTTGAACCTTTCATATTTCTAAAAATTTAATTATTTTAATGTCATGTCCAAACCAATTTGGTCCTTATGGAGAATAGCTCTTAAGTTTTGGATCTGAAAAACATGTGTTAAACACATGTTTTACATGTGTTACAAAACATACGAAAAACACATTTTTTCAACAGGCGTTTTTCATGCGTTTGTCAAAACACATGTAAAACACATGAAAAACATGTGAAAAACGGATGTTTTTTCAAACATGCGAAAAACATGTGTTATTATTTTTCCTGTGTAGTTTCAGGAATGTTAAAATAATTTCAGCTGTCTATTAAAAACTTATTAAGAAAACACACCCATTCACATTCATTATACTCCATATTTACACAAACAATCATTTTAAGCTTTTCGGAATTATTATTAAAACAACAAATGACAAATTTCAAATTCCATTGTCCACCAAAAATAAAGAAGACGCTATCGCGGATCATCGCGATACGAGGTTTCCAAAAATAAAACTTTATTTAAATGGAATTGAAAAGGAAAATTGACCCTTATTGAAACGACAACTATAGGATAATCTGGAGTATTAACCTATTCTTCACAAAATATAAACTTATATTTATTCAATTGCTTAGTTGCAAACAAATATTTTCTACAGGAACTTTAAAATCTACTTCCAATTGACTAATCTAATGAAGCCGGTGTATAAAAGGGAAACTTGTATCGATATTTAAAGGTCCCACCATTGACATAAGCCACAGAATCGTTACATACAGTTGAGAAGGTGACATTTCTACTTTGGACTTATGTCGAGTTGAGACACCCATATCCCTTGGAAAAATAGGAATAACTTAGTGATAGTTAACTCGAGAATAAATGCATGTTAAACAGTTGGAAACGCTTCTAATTTTCTGGAACAACTGAATAAACTTGTGGAATACCAGGATAGCTTTATATTCGGGAAGTATTCATGCACATAAAAGCTGTTTTGAAACACTTCATTTCAATTGGAATACTTGCACATGTCCTATTTTTATGATACTAATGTTCTAGCCATGATGCTTGTGGACATGTATAACGATAATCGTCATCAGTGGCGGTTTGATCAACAAAATGTCCTATTCTACAGTAAGTTGTTTATGTTTTGATTTGGAATATGGAATTCTGTAACTTTTTCTTTTTCTTTTTTTTAGATATTATGTGCTAAATTTGGACATTTGTTAATAAAGCAGGTATTTTACCATATCGGTAATATTCATATAGTACTTTTATCTTGACAGACGTATTTATGACGATCAAAAGTTTCAATGAATTCCAATTATGCTTTCTTCTAGCCTAACATTTTACCGTCTCTAATCTGAACAAATCAAATGAGGGACAAACAAGTCAATATTTGGTTCAATGTATCCTTATACAGGTGCATGTTTATCAATTTTACTACCGAGGAACATTAACTTGCTTACAAATTGGGTACGATGGGTTCCCTACGTTCATTTTACTTCGGTCTAGAGCCATTAATGTAAGTCTACGAGACAACAGGAGCGACTAAAGCGAGTTAAACATTTCTATACCCATTCATCAAGCCATCATTTTTACGTTTTTATTTACTGTTAAAATCCCATTTATCATCTTAATGGTGTGAAGACATTGTGAAGACTTTGTTTACAAGTATGCACCCCTGAAAATTCTATAGAATTCCGTTGTGTAGTCCTATTATCAGATTTGTGATAAATTCTCAATATGGCGTTACGGAGGGTAGAATGATATAATAACGGCAAAGGAAGCTAAGTACTTAATATTAATAATTTGGACATAAATATCTCCTAATGTGACACGAGCAATAAAGGACGATCATCTCATATTAACATATTCCAAATCTACTAAATGCTTTGGTTATTGAACTCTAAACTTTGATCCAATTCACAAGAAAAAAGGGAGAAATCGGTCTACCAGGATATTGTTATAGCTCTTCTCTATATTTGGCGCTTTTAATAAGGTAATGAAATAAATGTTTGAAAAAGAAATATAAATTGCATTTATTAACTAAAATGTGACACAGTGGTTTTATCTATTTATAAGACAGAATTGATTCAAAAATGCTTGTCGATTAAACAAAAACTAAACATCAGTTTCAACATGGCCGCCATTCAAAGAATGTCAAGTAATGGCCGCCATTCAAAGAATGTCAAGAAATGGCTGCCATTCAAAGAATGTCAAGTAATGGCCGCCATTCAAAGAATGTCAAGTAATGGCCGTCATTCAAAGAATGTCAAGTAATGGCCGCCATTCAAAGAATGTCAAGTAATGGCCGCCATTCAAAGAATGTCAAGTAATGGCCGCCATTCAAAGAATGTCAAGTAAAACGAGAACTTGTCAAAACAATTTATATTAACGTACAGCAAAAATTGTTTTATGGATAATGTTGCTTTCGTGCTTTATTACTTTTCAATGGTGCTTATTAGTTTCTTTATGGTAACCGAGGCTTAAGTATATCTTTTAAATTTCTACCTATTTATTATGTATAATTGGGAGACGTACAATAGAAAGTAATAAATTAAGCCACATTATAGTCGTAAAAACAAAATATTCTCCACAAACAATAAGGCACTGCTGACTAATTACCGAGGGTCAGGAGCTTGAAATAGGGGAAAAACAAAATGAAGTAAATAATCATAAATGAATTATATCACTAGTAATCAAAATTGTTTTCGTCTTTATTGCAATACTTTCACTAAACATTTTCCGTAATTGCCAATTAATTTTAATGAGGAATTTGCTTTGTTGTTTGATTCAATTGTACTGAACGTGCTTTGAAATAGTTTTGTAAATTTACCTCCTGACCTCAACTTTTCTGCCAAGACAAAGGAAACATAAAAAGTCACTAACATATTGTGTTATCAACAGGTAAAGAGTATTGCATTCTGCTTATTACTTGTTATCGTAAGGGAGTCGTCTTTCTCATGTTCAAACTATAAAGCAACCCTGACGAGTTTTCAGTAGTGAAAAAAAAACGCACATCTTTTGCATCTAAAAGATGTGTATACATTGTTGTAGTATTGTTTAAAAACTACTAAGACATTTAGTATGATTTGCGCAAATGTTTCAACGTTATTCAAAACTCAACAAAATAATAACTGTCATATCAGTGTGTAACATTATTACATTACATTCTTCTCTGATATGGGCTAAGCCATTGAGGAGACGGGTCTTTCGGCATTAAGTAAACCAGACCGTAGTATTTCAATATCTTCTCAGCATTGTGTGTCAAAAAGCACTCACCGTCTTGAGAAAATACTACCATTCTTCTGTCATGAGAATGCAAGCGAAAGAATTAAAACACTTTTGACTGAGTCACATATTATCTGGTTAGAGGATTACATAATGGTATTGGCATGCAGCTCTGATGGTACCCGGACAATTAACATTGATTCACGTTTCACAATATTTATGTTGCGATCTTAAGAGGTTAAATTGACTTCCCTTTAGTTATTAAAGAGGATTTTGTATGAACCAAGTCCGCGATTTTAATATTTTAAAATGTTTTAACATGTACGATTTGTAAACAGTGTAGGAAGGGTTGAAATTTGAATGGGCTTGGGAATATATGTTTTTACTATAACATTTATCATAAACTAAACTAAAGTTTCGACTCAATGTCACATTGCTGATTGCAGTAAAGTAATTTCATTAAAATATTTGTTTGGTTGGTTTGATTTTCTTTTGTTATGGCGTGATTTTGTTTTTTATTCGTTGTGGTTTTGTGTCTACCGATTCTGTCTGTCATAGCCTTTTTTAATTCTTTGTCCTTTGCTTCTAAAATTAAACAAATTTTTACATATTATCAATCTAGCTTTATGAGTTTTACAACCGTTATGTTTACTATTATAATCGGTTATCTTGGATTGAAATACCCTTGATATGATATGGTGTAGTAAAAATTACAATTTAACTCTCCAAATAAGACTTCAACGGTTTAATTCCAATCAATAAATTATCTGGTTTTGTCCATGAAAGATAGCGGCCAGAACTGACGCAAAGACTTCTATATTAAACATCTGTGGGACACGATGAATTTATCCTTCCACTGTAAAGATTTTTGAACAACATCCAACAGCAACAGACAATGATCAATAATAAGAAACTCTGTTAAACTATGTTTACTCTTTGCTTTTTGTAGATCTTCAATTGAAATGCAACTCCAATGTCAAACTTTCAAGCATGCCCGAACTATCTTCGGTCTGCGCGATCTTCAAAATAATCACCAAATGTAGAAGTACTTTATTAAATTTACAATCTTCTTATTGCATGCTTAGAAGAGGCAATATTAGATGGTCTCATGCGTTTTAATTTGATGTCAACAAGAGTATGTCATAAATTGTTTGATGAAATTACATCTTAGTTGAGAAAATATTTATTACATTCAAATACACTTTTTTCTCAACCGAAATTTGCATATATCTTTAACAAACCACCTGTGTGTTTTTTCAAACGTAATTTGTGCTTTATGAGGTGTACGGTCGGTTTGAAAAAAAACAAAAAAAAAACCATGTTGTGTTAATGTCATGGCTAAAAATTTCCTAGAACACGATTTGAATATCTTAACTTTTTTCTTTCAGATCCAAATCAAAACTGTGCAGACTCAACACATGACTCCTCATCAGGGTTTGCGTCAGATGCGCCGAGTCACACGTACTCGAAAACCAGCATGTCGA
This sequence comes from Arcuatula senhousia, assembly GCA_963971305.1. Lineage (NCBI taxonomy): Eukaryota > Metazoa > Mollusca > Bivalvia > Mytilida > Mytilidae > Arcuatula > Arcuatula senhousia. Next base: position 48,845,609 of record OZ020311.1, read on the forward strand.
CGTTTAAAGGGAGCTTTTCCGACAGTGGCGAGTCGGGACGAGCGTCGTCTAGAGAGCCACCATGGACTGGAACGAGAGCTAAAAAGGAGCCGAATCACTACAACCCACGTGACCTTAATATGCAATACCGGATGTCAACTCCGTCGCCTATGTCTCACAAGTCATCGTCATCAGTAAGGACAGTTTCGTCACACCGATCATCTTCAAAATCGTCTCATATTTCATCCAACAAACCAACACCTCCGCCACCTGTGATAAGTTATAAAAACCCAGCGTATGAATATCAGTTGGATCGGCACATCGAAGAAATTCAAAATAATATTAAAAGAATAGAACTTCAAGACTCTCAGAAAAGTGTTTCTTCAAAATCGGGGAAATTACGACATCAGAAACCGTCGGTTTTCGATTTGCTTACAGATGACGTTATTGTCAACATATTTTCTAACTTACCGACAGATCAGTTGTGTCGCTGTTCCAGAGTTTGTAGTCGATGGTATCGGTTGTCCTGGGACCCGTTGTTATGGAAACGGATAGTAATTAAAAGTGAAAAAATTAATGTTGACAGGGCGCTCAAATATTTAACAAAACGTCTCAGTTATAATACTCCAACGGTTTGTGTGATCGTGGAAAGGATTATTCTAAACGGTTGTGAAAGACTTACAAACAAAGGATTACACACGATAGCTAAAAGATGCCCAGAGTTACGGCACTTGGAAATTCAAAACTGCGCGAATGTGACCAATGATTCTTTATTTGAAATAGCGTCATATTGTGTGAATTTGGAATACCTTGACGTCACGGGTAAGACAAATGTCATGTGTCATGACTGAGCAGTTAAAACAATACAAAAAGAACGAACAAACAACGAATTTAAAGCAACGAACACCTCATATAAAGTAAACATAAATGGAAAAAGACAGTATTTTATGTTCAATTGAATATGAAAAAATTTCAATATTTTATATTAAAACATGTATCATCAAACACAGAATAATTGTGTTTACCAACTCCATGCTCAATAAACCCGAAGAAAAAACGACGAGTTGGCTTCAAGCTACAAAGATTGAACCTATATAACACCAAAGAGACTGTAAATAGTTTATGGGTCTATTAAATCAAATTATCTCCCTTTGTTTGCTGGGATATAAATATTTAAAGAGGCTGTAAAATGCTTCAACGATATTTGCTTTATTCCTTTAATTTATCTTTTAATCTATCAACCAAAAACATTCATTTAATGATACAGAATTTTGAGTTTTAATTGTATACTAAGTATCCGACTTAAAATTTGATATTGCCAGTTTTCTTAAACAGAGCTGAAATTGAGCTGCTTTCCACAAAAATAGTTTTTTTTCCAAAAAACATTTTGAACAAAGAAAGATGTTCTTTCAAAAGACTTGGAATGCATTTAAAATTTCAATAAGTTCACCACCAAGTTTACAAATCAAAATTCTGTGAAACGCCACACGATGTACTTAACATGAAAACAGACTATTTCCTTCCCTGCTTGAAGATGTTTTCCAAATTATGAATTTGTTCATTAAATAAGCGATTGATATAGACGTAATTTCACTTAATCCAAGCATAAAATTACTAAAATGTTGATAATGGTATACAAGTATTGGTCGCTTTTGTGCACTTGTAAATTACGCTGCTTTTTCCTTATTAAAAAACAGCTCTAAATAAAAGACACCTTTTTAAACACTTAACCAGGCAGTTGTGATCCCTACTTCTAAATTTTCTTATATCATTTTTTGTTCTTTTGATAGGATGCCCTTGCATTACAAGTGTGAGCCTGACTAACCAAGTTTTAGAGCAAGCAACAGCACACCATCTTCGACAAATCTACCTCCGCCATCTAGATATGACAGATTGCTACGCCCTCGAAGATGAAGGACTACAAACTTTAAGTCTACATTGTACGCAGTTGCAACATTTATATCTTAGGCGGTGCGTGCGTATCGGCGACGCTGGTGTTCAAGCCATAGGAGAAAACTGTCCTTACATTAAAGAACTTAGTATTAGTGACTGTAGGCGAGTTACCGACTATGGGATCTGTGCCCTGTCAAAAATAGGAGAAAATTTAAGATATCTTAGTGTAGCGAAATGTGACAAAGTATCGGACGTTGGTGTCATTCATTTAGCAAAAAACTGTAAAAGACTTCGGTACCTTAATCTCAGAGGGTGCGAGGCTGTCTCTGACGACGCCATGGATGTTTTGGCGCGAAATTGTTCAAAATTAAAATCTCTGGATATTGGTAAATGTGATGTAACAGACGAAGGACTATTGGTTTTGGCAAATAATATCTCCCAAATCAAGAAACTTAGTCTTAAATCGTGTGATTCAGTGACAGACACAGGCATCAAGTCATTAGCAAAGAAATGCCGCCATCTTGAACAACTCAATATCCAGGATTGCCACCTGACGGTAGAAGCTTATCGCGCTGTAAAACGTTATTGTAAAAAGTGCTTTATTGAACATACAAATCCTGGCTTTTATTAATGTTCACATTAAAAGAGTCTGATCGATCTTAGGTAAACGCTGGATCGATCATCGCTAATGTTTGTATGAAATCCCGAGTGAGTTTTAACATGTCAAGATTTTTAATATTTTTAAAACAGTAACAAAATATGCAATCAAAATTGAAGTGTTTCTAGTGGTAAAGGTGTAGTCTATTAGATTTCTATTTTTCCAATCTCCTAGATAATGTAATTTATTAAAAATAAATTATTGGAAACAAAAAACTTTAAATTCTAAAAACAGAAATATTTTGATCTTACTATTACTTCACATTAATAAACATTGAACGTTTAAAAGATTTTTTTTCACAACAATGAGGTCTCTTTGACAATTCAACTTTTTTTAACTTGAGTTTTGATAAGTCAACTTATGCTAGTAAGTCTCCCTCCGTCCTGAAGTTACTAACTCTTTATCTGTCTCTCCTATTTGCTCTGCTAGGTGTATGGGATATATAGAGTTGTATCATTGGGGAAAATGTTGATATATTTGTGTTGATTTTTGTTATATATAAAGTTTTATGTTATATTTTTGTTATACAGTGCTGAATATAAACTATTTATTTATTATATATATCTTGTCTTTATGGGCCGCTTGAACCAAAGATCTATCTTTAGTCATTTCGGTACTGTGGAAAACATACAAGTGTACAGTTAAGATAAAATCAGACTAGACAATCATACTGCAATGAGCATAAAAACTAGTGTATAGTCAACATTAATTCATACCAAACAATCATACTTCAATCCGCAACACAAATCCATGTTTAGTCAACATAAAATCACACTAGACAATCATTCTGCAATCAGCAACACAAACTAGTGTACAGTCAACATAAAATCACACTAGACAATCATATACTGTAATCAGCAACACAAACCCTCGTATAGTCAACATAAAATCACTCTAGACAATTATTCTTCAATCCGCAACACAAACACGTGTACAGTCAACACTAGAGGCTCTCAGGAGCCTGAATCGCTCACCTGATCTCTTATGATTAAGCTAGCCTCTTACCTAGTGTACAACATGGTCTACATGTACTTGGTATGTAACATTAAAGAAACTAGTTAGGATAGAAAACACTTTTAAGATCAAGAATACAAAGTTACAAAGCTTTCCATTTGAAAGAGAAAAAAAAACAGTTAAAATTGATTGAAAAGGATGATCTGACAATTTTGACCCTGAAAACATTTTTGTAGATCTTAATGAGCTGAACAATTTTGCAATGCTAACTATTCCTCTAACTCTTATGGCTTTTAAAATAAAGTTCAAAAACTGTGAAAATGGTCAATTTTGACGATTAAGGGGAAATAACTCCTACAACTTTGACTCAATGGAGAGTTTTGTGGAGCTTTTGATGCTGAAGAAGGAAGGTTGCTTCGGATTTTCTCTATCTCTTATACTTTTTGAGCTTTAAGCTAAAAACGATGGTCTGACCCCCTGTTCTATTTTTAGTAACGGCGGCCATGTTGGTTGGTCGACGTTCACAAATTTCACAAACTTGGTAGAGGACATCCTAAAGATAAAGTGTACAAAGTTTCAAAGCAATCCCACCAGTGGTTTCAGAGAAGATTTTTAAAAATCAGTAAAAATTGATAAAAAAATCAGTTAAGGGGGGATAACTCTTAAACGGTTGATCTGACAATTTTGACCGTGAATTCATTTTTGTAGATCTCAATGAGCTGAACAATTTTGTGATGCTTACTTTTCCTCTAGCACTTACAGTTTTCAAGATAAAGTCCAAAAACTGTGAAAATTGCCAATTTTGACAATAAAGGGGAAATAACTCCTATAAGGTTTGACTCAATGGGTAGTTTTGAAGAGCTTTTGATGCTGAAAAGGTAGGTTGCTTCGGATTTTTTTTATATCTTATACTTTTTGAGCTATAAGCTAAAAACTATGGTATGACCGCCCCCCCCCCCGTTCTATTTTTAGTAGCGGCGGCCATGTTGGTTTGTCGACGTTCACAAATTTAACAAACTTGACATCCTAAAGATAAAGTGTACAAAGTTTCAAAGCAATCCCATCAGTGGTTTCAGAGAAGAAGATGTTTGAAGACAAGTTAACGGACGGACGGACGACGGGCACTTAACGATGACAATAGCAGGTGAGCTAATAAAATCACACTAGTCAATCATACAGCAATCAGCAATACAAACTAGTGTACAGTCAACATAAAACCACACTAGACAATCATATACTGCAATCAGCAACTAAAAACTCGTGTAGTCAACATAAACAATCATACTGCAATCGGCAACTACAAATCGTGCACAATCAACATAAAATCACAAAAGACCATCATACTGCAATAAGCATCACAAACCCGTGAACAATCAACATAAAATCACACTAGACAATCATACTGCGATCAGCAACAAAAACTCGTATACAGTCAACATAAAATCACACCAAACAATCATACTGCAATCAGCAACTAAAAACTCGTGTACAGTCAACATAAAATCACACTGGACAATCATATAGTAATCAGCATAACAAACACGTGTACAGTCAACATAAAATCACACTAGACAATCATTCTGTAATCAGCAACACAAACACGTGTACTGTCAACACAAAATCACACCAGACAATCATTCAGCAATAAGCATAGCAAACACGTGCACAGTCAACATAAAATCACATCAGACAATCATATACTGCAATCAGCAACACAAACTCTCGCAATAAAGTGAGTGAACTCGGGTGCTTTATAAGGATACGCATTTCGTGCTTGAGCAACAGCCCTGTGCGTTGTCATTGACCAATGCACGGTAGATGATGACAAAACAATAACTATTTAACATACCTACACCAGTACTAATCTGATAGGTAGGAAGCCCGATTTGGCTTTGGCACATGATATCTTCGGTAAAATAAAGTGGAGTCCAGGGTAAGCAATTTAAAAAAGGTGAGACAACGTACAACTTATCATGCTTAAGAAGTGTACCAAATTTAAAGACAATCCCTATAGTGGAAGTCTGAAAATCTTTTACGAAAAAAATTCCAGTTTTGACCTGTAAAAAAGTCAAAGTCGGCTTGAAAAGCAGGAAGCAGATGACCAACTGACCTGGAAAGAAGAGGCACGGTACAACTAATTATGCTGAAGCTGTGTAATAAATCTGAAAGCCATCCTTTTTGTAGAAGCTGAGAAATCTGTAACGAAAAATTTCTCATTTTTGACCTTTAAAAAACTCTAAGTCGGCTCGGAAAACATGAAATAGATGGCCGACTGACCTGGAGAAGGAGGGCAATGTACAACTCATGATGCTATAGAGCTGTGTACCAAATTTGAAATCAATCCCTTAAGCAGTAGCTGATAAATCTGTTAGGAAAAATTTCCCATGGTTGACCCTTAAAAAAAGTCTAAGTCGGCTCGGAAAACAGGAAGTAGATGGTCGACCGACCTGGAAAGGGGAAGCATGGTACAACTTATCATGCTAAAGCTGTGAACCAAATTTGAAATTATTCACTTTACTAGAAGCTGAGAAATATGTTACTAAAAAATTCTTATTGATAATCCTTTAAAAAGTCTAAGTCGGCTCGGAAAACAGGAATAAGATGGCAGAACGACTTGGGATGGCATGGCTCATCTCACCATGCTGAAGCTGTGTACCAAATTTGAAATCAATCTCTTCAGTAGAAGCTGAGAAATTTTACCGAACGGACGGACAGACAGATGGACAAGATGGTTGCAATATACCCCCTTTTTTACGAGTGGGGGTATAATTATACAGGCAGAGTGAAAACAATGGGACAGCAAGACTAAAAATAGTGAAATACTTGAGTTTTTTCTCTCAAAGTACAAATGTATGCTTTAAATGTATACCATAATTTAGGTGTTAAGAATCAAAACTTGTAATCATGTCACCAACAACCAATAGATTCGCCATTATGGGTAATAATGAACTAGTAAAAATATCTTCAAATCAACATAGATTTCTTGATACTGAAAAAATAACATCGATCAAAGAAAATTAAACAACAAAAAGGGGAAGAAAGGTTTCACACTTTAACACCAAAACATTTTAACATTAACAATAGGTAATGGCCAAGTCCCCAAATCCGAACGCTTGAAAAATCACAAGTAGCGAGGGGTGTTTTGATAACAAACAGAAAGTTAGAACTATATAAACGTGGGATAACAGCAATCTGATTAAAATCAGCTGTTATTTTAATCAGCTTGGGATAACAGAAACAGAAAATAGCTACTATTCACAATCCAAATTCTATAAAAAGTAGATGACAGGAAAGGAGAATACAGCTAACGATGCTCAATCTAGTTTTCTTGAGCAAGAGTCAAGCATAGGAGAAATGACAAAGTTCACGATGTCAAATCAATTTACCTTAAAGTTTGAAGAAATGAACACCGTAGAAAAGATGCTTTATGTAACATCCTTCAAACAGATAGAGTGGAACACAGATGAAAGATCGAGAAGAGGCCGGTTCATAATACTCAATATGAAATACAGTATCATTTATAAAGAGCTTCAGAAACTTGTTCGCAGAGATAAAAGAAAGTTCAATGTAAGAGGTGCGACAAGGATCGATACTTATTAAGATCACGTAGGAAGTCTTTTCAAAAGATATCAGTAAGTTTGGAAATATCCGAGGCTAACTAAACAGCGATAGATGTACTATTTTAGTGAGATTCTTAATATTTCATTGGCCTCTAAATACATGAAATATCACTGACCATGAACAGGAACATGAACAAGTACTGCACCATTACAGATATCTGAGAAAAAAAGGATCTATATTTTTTAAGGGATAACGCTATTGTCCGTACCTAGTTAGATCACGGCCTTAACGCCACTAGTTAAACACTGGTGTCAGTCATTACAAATAGGATTTTGAAGGTGGGGGAGATTGTACCAATCAGAGTTCTATTGTTTGCAACAATAATAAACAAGAGTTGACATTAAAGTATGACTCGCCTGTCGGCACCATCACAGAACTCATTGAAAGTCTAGCTGGGCCTTCAAAAAAGTGAAGGTCAAGGTCATGTGACAGGTGACAGAATTCCATTTAACCATCACAAAGATTCAATGAAATGTCTGAAGTGTTTTAGATACTTTAGTTAGTGAGAAACAATGAAAAAAGACCGACATTCATAAAGTCAATTAAACATGAAAATTGGGTCATGGTCACATTACATGGTGCTATCAGTTTTTCATACCATAATCCCAATGACCTGAAAAAAACATCTAAGTTCACAAAGTCGCTGAACCATGAAATTGAGGTCAAACGGCATAGAGCCAGTTGCGTAGACAATAACTGTCTGTATACCAAATATGAGATGCCTAGTTATTTTACTTTTCTTGTAATTCATTTTCCCCAAATTAAAGTCTTACAAAAAAATTTACGCCGCCGTCGCCGCCGGAAAGTAATAGCTATGTCTCGCCTTCAGCGACTGAAGTCGTAGGCGAGACAAACATGTACAAAAAGAAAACGCATCATAATGATAAAATTCAGAAGACATTCGATATTTGACACAGAGATACAAGTCACGTGCAATACTTTAGCACCTGAAAATCGTTTTATGTCAATTTTGAATGACATATTTGGGCTTTTGTATCATTGTAAATGACTGTTCCCAGAGAAGATATTAGGGCTTTTTCATCATTGTAAATGACTGTTCCCAGTGAAGATATTGTGGTCTTTTTCATCATTGTAAATGACTGTTCCCAGTGAAGATATTTGGGCTTTTCATCATTGTAAATGACTGTTCCCAGTGAAGATCAAAGGAAAAGGGTGAGCTGGGACTGCATGATGTCATTTAGAGCTTACCGAAATCTTTGACTGTATTATACACATTGCAAAGGCGATGCAATCAATTCTACCCTGAAGACGTTCCATTATGGCATACAGTACTGTGTTACTCCTCTGGTAATATTTGGCGCAATGTGTGGAAAGCAGGCTGTAATTGTTACCAGAATAAGTTTTTAAATGGAATCCAAATTCAACACTGTAGCAAAGAAGCTTGTTCAATCAGTACAAACGAAACGTACGTGAAATCAAGTCGAAACGATAGTGAACCCAGGTGCTCCGGAATAATAAGCAGCCCCTGCTTATTACTTAGTGAACGTTGAATCCACTCTATGGCAAACCAAGATCTAAATCGCGTATTTGTTTACGAACACATGATCGTATTATGACGAAACCGATGAACAACATAACCTGTATAAGCAATTTATTTCGCAGACGTGATGCACCATAAAGAAAAGCATGACAAATCCCACAATCTATATGGAATAACGAAAAGTTGTGAAACATAAACTCCGTAAGCCGAATAAGGTCTATCTACGAGTACTTGATGTTTCTCATAAAACGTTTCGAGTGAAGACAACAACCGAGAGTTCACATTTTTTAAAACATTTTAAAATATTTTTTATAAGGTGTGAAGAAATCGCTTGAAAATATATTGTTGGAGTAAGGGAGATAAATCAAACGCATATTTAGTAAGAAAAAACATATTATTGACTATTATATACTAGCATATAATTCTAACAACGCATTAATCTACAATCAACAGTGAAGTAAAAACATTTTCAAACAAAATACACAATAGATGAATAAAATATGAAATATTGTAACTGTTTCACAGTAAATTAAAACTATAAAATATCAAATTTAAATATCCATACAACACATATATTCCTACTAAAACGAGCCTTTAAGGTATCCGTAATCATAAAACAAATACAGAAAAAAGTTTTTAAGTAAAAGTGATCAAATCAATCCGGTGTCTTTTGACATATTTCTTACATGCTGTCTTAATATTGCTTTGTTAATCTCCCTTCTTAATACGTCTTCTGTTAATTCCATTTCTTCATATAAGAATAACTCACAGGCAAAATCCTAAAAAGAAAGAATACCTACAAAACGTTGACCTTTAAAAACTTAAAAAAAAAAACATTCTAAATTGAGCTTTGGTTTGATTTGAAAAGACATACATATAAATAAACTGTTAACACAGAGACATGTCTCGCCTGTCACAACTGGACACAGTATAAAATGAAGTAAAAATCCTCCTTAAACTGATCTTAACTGATGCTTAAGCAGCTGCATACCAAATATAAATGGTAAACCATAACTGCTTTATATAAAACACTCATGACATAAGTAAAAAGTTATAAGGTGTAAAATCTCAAAGTCAGTAGACTGTGACTGCAGGATCATACAGATAAAATACTTTTGAAATTGATCTGTACTGATGTTAATGCAAGTGCATACCCAATATCAATGATGTACCATAACTGCTTCATGTTAAACAGACGTAAGAAAAAAGGTTAACCTCGGCCAAATCAGTGTAAAATTTCAAAGTCAGTAGATCGTGACTGCAGAAGCATACAGATGAAATGCTTTTGAAATTGATCTGTACTAATGCTAATGCATGTGCATACCCAATATCAATGGTGAACCATAACTGCTTCATGTTAAACAGACGTAAGAAAAAAGGTTAACCTCGGCCAAATCAGTGTAAAATTTCAAAGTCAGTAGACCGTGACCACAGGAGCATACAGATGAAATGCTTTTGAAATTGATCTGTACTAATGCTAATGCAAGTGCATACCCAATATCAATGGTGAACCATAACTGCTTCATGTTAAACAGACTTAAGAAAAAATGTTAACCTCGGCAAAATCAGTGTAAAATTTCAAAGTCAGTAGACCGTGACTACAGGAGCATACATGTGAAATCCTTTTAAAACTGATCTGTAGTGATGCTGATGTAACTGCATACCAAATATTAATGGAGTAACATAACTAGTTGACACAAAACAGACTTAAGCAAAAACTTTAACCAATTGTGGACGCCGCCGCCGCCGGAATCACCATACCTAAGTCTCGCCTTTTGCGACATTCGTCGCAGGCGAGACAAAAACTCAATGAATAATCTTAATAAAAATATGATTCTTTGTTTCCAATCAGTTAGTTTTGAAAAATAAAACTTTGCTTTATGACCGAGCTAACCTGATGTCTTTTTTCTGTTACTAAGTAAATGGTTGCGAAAAAATGACTCATTTTTATAAAAGAACAAATCAACAAGCAATGATCTTGACTTGATATAAAAACAATCTTAAGCCATCATAGTACAAAACCAACCTCGTCCTCTTCTATTGTGCCTTTTAAGCCCACCTTAATTCAATCATTTTATCTTGCGCGGATATCCTACAAATATTACCTTTAATGAATACCGTAACAGTTTTGGCACACCCCGTGTCACCTCAGACACCGTATTTCAGATTTTTTACTCCATAATAAATGTTTTGAAACATCCCCTGTCATCGATGATTCGCTTCTTTAGCTTATTGCCTGAATAACTGTTTTGGAACACTCCCTGTCACCATTGTGGACACGCTGTTTTTGTTTATAACCCCAATAACTGTACTTTGTCGTCGTAGGTCCGCAGATTTAATTTTATTACCTCAGTAATTGTTTTGATACACTTTTACCTGTCACCAAGTACTAGCTTATTTGATTTATTACCTCAGGAATTGTTTTGAAACACTTCCTGTCACCATGTACTATCTGTTTAAGTTTATTACCTCAGTAAGGTTTTGACACACTTCCTGTCACCATGTACTAGCTGTTTAAGTTTATTACCTCAGTAATTGTTTGACACTTCCTGTCACCATGTATTAGCTAATTTAGTTTATTACCTCAGTTATTGATTTGACACACTTCCCGTCACCATTAACTATCTGTTTAAGTTTATTAACTCAGTAATTGTTTGACACACTTCCTGTCACCATGTAAAAGTTAATTTGGTTTATTACCTCCGAAATTGTTTTGACACACTTCCTGTCACCATGTACTAGCTTATGTAGTTTATTACCTCAGTAATTGTTCTGACACACTTCCTGTGACCATGTACTAGCTCATTTAGTTTATTACCTCAGTAATTGTTTTGACACTTCCTGTCACCATGTATTAGCTAATTTAGTTTATTACCTCAGTTATTGTTTTGACACATTTCCTGTCATCATGTACTAGCTAATTAGTTTATTACCTCAGTAATTGTTTTGACACACTTCCTGTCACCATGTACTAGCTAATTAGTTTATTACCTCAGTAATTGTTTTGACACACTTCCTGTCACCATGTACTAGCTCATTTAGTTTATTACCTCAGTAATTGTTTTGAACCTTCCTGTCACCATGTACCAGCTAATTTAGTTTATTACCTCAGTTATTGATTTGACACACTTCCCGTCACCATTAACTATCTGTTTAAGTTTATTACCTCAGTAATTGTTTGACACACTTCCTGTCATCATGTACTAGTTAATTTAGCTTATTGCCTCAGTAATTGTTCTGACACACTTCCTGAGACCATGTACTAGCTTATGTAGTGTATTACCGCAGTAATTGTTTTGATACACTTCCTGTCATAATGTACTAGCTAATTTAGTTTATTACCTCATAGCTGTTTTGACTGACTCCTTTTCTGTGTTACTCTGTTTAGGGAGCGCTGGGCATTGGACTTTAAATTATAAATCGACACCTTTGTGTCAAGGTTTCCAGGCTGTTTTGACAAGTTCATTGTCAACACTGCCAACTTCAACCCTCTGCTTTAGTAACATTTTAGACACTCTTTGTCACCACAGACTCACTGTTTTCGTTGTATCACTTTTTTAACCTTCTTGCAACACTTCCTGTTATCTTGGACTAGTTGATTTTGTTTATTATTTTAATAACTGTTTTGACTTTCTTCCTGTCAACGCAAACCCTGTATTAATGTAAAGTTTTATAACTTCCATACTACTTTAGACACACTCCATGTCACCTTGGACCGAATGTTTTTTATTTATTTTTGACACACTCCCTGTCACCGTTGATGCGATGCTTTGTCTCATGACCTGAATATCTTTTGACATACTCAACTGGTTTGACACATCTCGAAATTGACACACAAGGAAGGCTTTGTACAAGGCTCTATGACAAACGTGATGACTTCAACTTTCCACTAATTAACTTTCCCTTTCTGTGTAGAAACATTCCGTCCGCTCCAGCATATGGAGTTTACGTATCACAATTGATTCGTTATTCCAGAGCATGTGGGGAGTACAACGACTTCCTTGATAGAGCTACACGGCTGACAAGCAAATTGTTAACACAGGGGTTCGTTGCTCCCAGGTTGTTGTCATCACTCAAGAAATTTTACGGACGACATCATGCATGTGCTTGTATACAAATACGGGATTTCTATCTCTCAGATGAGCACAGATGTTGGTTTGACATAGAGTTTTGTAATGTCATCCTTTCCGGATTTGACCAACACTAAATCGATCTTTGACAACGTGACGGGTGTGCTATAGCAAGCAGGAACTGCTTACTCTTCCGGAGCACCTGAGTTCACTCTCGTTTCGACTTGAGTTCACGTTGCTGAATACGGTTGTGTTGTTATGTGTGTGTGTGTTTTATGTTGTTATGTGGTTTGTTTTGTTGTGATGATTTTTTGTCTGCTGGTTTTGTCTTTGTCTTTACGGTTTTATGATACTGATTACCCCTTTTGTACAACTTTGCTTCTCCCTGTTACCGGACTTGATTATTTAGTTTATTACCTAAATGACTGTTTTAACACACTCTTTGCCACACTGTTTTTACACACTCCCTGTCACCGTCGACTCTTACCTCAATAACTGTTTTTACACACTCCCTGTCACCGTGGACTCGCTGTTTTAATTCATCTTACCTCAATAACTGTTTTTACACACTCCCTGTCACCGTGGACTCGCTGTTTTAATTCATCTTACCTCAATAACTGTTTTTACACACTCCCTGTCACCGTGGACTCGCTGTTTTAATTCATTGTCTACATTCTTCCCTATCCATGTTATAAACACAAACTTGGTTCTCTGAGGATCGATATAACTGACTTTCACATAACCAAATAGTCGACATTTATCTAAAACAAAAACAAAAGTAAAACAGATTCAACCATAATATCAGATAGAGAATACATAAACATAGTTTTATTTCAATTGCATAATAAATTTTACGTTTTGATTCTGCGGTATAAACAATGTTTAAGGACGGTGTGACTCTCATATGACATGTTAACTATATATTTCAGAGTTGGAGTTTACTTTCTTTTCGTAACTTTTCAGTTAAGAGTCTTTTCATTTTGATGCTTTTGGTTTTTAATCAAATTAATCCTGTTATTGATGCCCGTACGCTACACCTGGAAAAAATGGTTAAGCACCCCTAGACTTTTTGTGCATTTCGATGATTTGAAATAATTTCTAAATTTCATGAGTTTGGTCAGTTTTAATTCTTCAATAGGTGACTGGAAGGATGTTAGCTTACGGTTAAAAGTACATTTTCGCCTTGAAAAGCGGGAGATAACTCTTTAGGAAATAAGACACCAAACTGGTAGTTTAAAACAATGATTCCAGCAGTCATTCCAAACTCGAAATTGACTCTTTGACGATACAGTATCAATCTTTTGATTATGATTTACCTTTTCGAGTGCGATTTGACAATTAATTAAAAGTTTCGAGCTTCAGGGGACCATACTTTTCGGATACCATGTTTATGTATAAAAGCCATCTTTTTTGCCATGTCGTGTTATGTACATAAAAATGTCTTTTTGTTTGTTACAGACATATTAGATTGTGCTTAACAGTGCATATTTTAGTTTGCAATATAAATTTACAAAGCCAATCAGTTATTTAATGGTTAAAAAGTGTTTTGAAAATGTATGATTTTAAAAAATCATGGGGGTGCTTAACTTTTTTCCAGGTGTATAGTTATTTCGACCAATATAAACGAACAGAAGATATACGTCATGTAAGTTACTCTTTTACATTGTAGTTTCATCTCTTTGAAAGTCAAAGACACGAACATTGATAATTTGTATCGCTGATGATTACATTCACTCTGATCATGTATCAGACGTATCGCTAATATTGACACGCACACTGGTACTTTCTGTTACAAGTGCATTTAATTTCCGAAATCAGAAAGACAAATAATCTAAAACCACAGGGGAAAGGTAGGTTTTTGCATAAGTTACCTTATTATATGGATTTATAGTATAATATAGTAAAATATGCAAAAAAAGCCAGGATCCTGTGTCGCCAATACACTTCAAGATCTCACTATCGTCTAAAAATCGCAAACGATAAATAAAAAAAAAATCAAAATTTGTTTAAGTTCTTTAGAAAAGTTAACAATATACCTGTGCATTTGACCAGGAATTTGTCTAAATCTCTGCCCGTCCAATCTAGAACTATTTTATTTTCGTCCATATATTTCAAGACTAACCTACAATAAGAAAGTTTGATAAAATCAAGCCTTAATCTAAAGCTCCTAGAATTTTACTTTACATTCATGACATTTGTATTGACAATTTTTGCCCGCATGAATGGTCCAAAATTGTGATAAAAAGTTTAACACACTAGTTTCAGAGTTTCTATGCTTCTAGCAAAGTATTCAAACAAAGCAAGGAATCTAGCATTAGATTCAATTATAGATGAATGTTTTTATGTTGTTGTTTTTTCACGATTTCTTCTTAATATCAAAATGTAACACTTACCACGTTATATCGATGTTGTCACTTCTGACATCATCATATGCCATGACTAGCGCCTCCTTATCTACCAAAACTGCGGGTTCCCTCTTCCGAAAACTAGCCATTCCAAGTCAACATCGCCCTTAGAAACGTGTAATCACAGAAAAGACAAGATTTCCGTTCGATCTGCATCTCACAAGGAAGTTTACAGGAGTCCTTTCGTGATCAAACCTCTTTATCCAATGATTCATCATGTTTTATTATTGAGAAAGTATCTTTTGCATTTACAGGACAATTTTAAGTGGAATTCAGAAGACAATTTGGAAAATCAATCCCTTTCATATTATTTCCCCTTCTATAGAAATTCAATTAGATTTAGAGTTAAGTTTCTCACATCAAGTTCACTGGAGCAGGAAATTATATCATTGTTTTAATTCCTTACAAACTACAAAGTGGTAATCAATCTTGGGAGTGAAGCGAGTCTTTTATTTTTCCAATCATCAATGAACGTTTTCCTTACATACAATAAGATATTACAGATACCTTAATTACGGGCTGATAGTGTACTTACCTGTTCAACACAGAGACCAGCGTGAAAAAATCAAAGAATTACGCGACAAGCACACTGCAAAACAATGAAAACACTAAAGTTTAACCATGAAACAACGAAGAAAAAGAACACCCAGAACACAACAAAACAGCGCACACTAAAGACAAATAAAGTTAACAGCAAATCTAACAAACGAACATCAATAAAAGGTGGAAGAATAGACAGTAGGGGGTTAACGGTAATCTATCGGATGTCTAGAAGTTGCCGAATAGAAGAAAATGAGATGTGGAATAAGTGTACGCGACACAACCTACATTATAAACATAAACAGCCAGCGGCCTTCAATGTGACCAGCGGTCGCTGCTCGATGTTTTTCAATTGGCCCCTGGATTGAAAATTAAATACATATGATTCAAGCCCAATCCTAAAGTTCAATGACAGACCCCCTTCTTGACAAAAAAAAACCAATTAACATATATTCGACTAAATACAAACATAAGCTTTGATAAAGATTCCTGGCTTAGGACAGACACATTAAAATGTGGCGGGGTTAAACTAGTTTTTTTGGCGCCAACCTTCCCCCTATTGAAAATCAATAACAAAGCACAAACTAACACACAGTAAAAGTCAAATCGATAGAAGTTCAATTCAACAAGAGAGTATCTGAGACAAAAGAACAACAAGTAATTAACGGGACGTAGAGATACTCTCTTGAGAACACTCGAAGTTACTGACAGCTAGCTAAGAAGCATCCATCGACTGATGTAAAAAATCAAGTATGTCGATTTTAAATTCGACACAACACGTCAAACAATTCATGATTTGATGATGCATCATCACACAAAACCGACACACTTGACCGCTGTAATGCTCAAAAATGACATGAAAAGAAAAAAGAATAAAAAAGGCAAATAACATTTTAAAGTAAGTATCAAATGTCAATATTTTTACCAAAGAAGACTAGATTTTACTAAAATTTCCATTTCATAACCTTTATTCAATAAAGTTTTAAGCCAATTTTGCATTCCCAAAGGATTGTTTTTTAATTTATTTGCTTTATAAACAACATTACCGTAGAAATCTGGATGGGATATTCCCTTTACAATCAAAATTCGTCGTGTACAGTTAAATTTTCCAATAAGGTATAGATATTTATGATAAAACTTAGTAAACAACTTCACTAATTTGTGGTAACGAAGTCATGAACATGATTTGGTACAGATCAAGAAAATTCAAAGACATAAATTATGGGTTGAAAAAGATTCTAAAATTTCCGAACCTTCCACTGTTAAACATTGCGATCTTATGATCCGTAAATACAAAAAAAAAATCAAAAAAACAACAACAAAAGACAAAAAAAAAGTAACACAATTGTGAAAAAGACAATGATATGACCAAATCTTCTGATAAATTGCAAAAATCAGAAAATATTGACAAATTCGACCATCTGGAATACTTTATTCAATGAACTTTATAACATTTAACATGTTTAAATAAGAATATTTTCAAAATAAGCTGAGTGTAGAAAAATTGATCAAGCACTAAATGTAAAACACATTTTTGTAAGCAAAGTCCTGATTGGTTAGACATTTGTTGACAAAAACTATGATAAGCAGTCAAAAACGTTAAATCTTTGTTTTTTTTCATCGTCCAAGAAAGTACCAGTCTCTTTTATTAATATTGCAGACTTTTAAGATGATTCACTGTAGTTTTCTATCATCTCTACCGTGAGGACAGTCGCCTCAACATACACTTGTTCACTTGTCCATTCCTGCAAAACATACATACAATATACTTTCAAGAAATTACAAATATGTTAAATAATGCAACACATGCACTGCACACAATAATACAGTAGAGAAATATTCTTAAATGGGATATATTTTAAGGATTTATTTTTTGTCGTTTTCACTGTAATTCCCGCTTTTATTTCAGTGATAAGGGGAACACCCTCTTGTTATGTTCGCATACTTTACTTCTATGACCCCCGGCTTTATTTCAGAGATCAGAGGCATACCCTCTTGTTATGTTTGCATTCTTTTCTTCTGTGATCTCCAGCTTTATTTCAGTGATTAGGGGCAAACCCTCTTGACCCTCTTGTTATGTTCGCATTGTTTACTTCCGTGATTTCCAGCTTTATTTCACAGAACAGGGGCATACCCTCTTGTTATATGTTCGCATTGTTTACTTCTGTGATTTTCCAGCTTTATTTCACAGAACAGGGGCATACCCTCTTGTTATATGTTCGCATTGTTTACTTCCGTGATTTCCAGCTTTATTTCAGTGATCAGAGGCATACCCTCTTGTTATATGTTCGCATACTTTACTTTCGTGATTTCCAGCTTTATTTCAGTGATCAGAGGCATATCCTCTTCTTATGTTCGCAAACTTTACTTCCGTGACCCCCGGCTTTACTTCAGAGATCAGAGGCATACCCTCTTGTTATGTTCGCATTCTTCACTTCCACCGTGATCCCTGACTTTATTTCAGTGATCAGGGGCATACCCTCTTGTTATGTTCGCATACTTTACTTCCGTGATCCCCGGCTTTATTTCAGATATCAGAGGCACACCATCTTGTCATGTTCACAGACTTTACGTCCGTGTTTACTTTACCGTATAAATTCACTGTTAAATTCTCATCTTCACCTCAAGACACTGACCTACCTAATAGTCATAATCAAGGGACTTACCTTTTTGCAGTGTTCCCGGCAGTTCTTGCAATGATCACAAGCCTTACTCTTTCTCTCTTCTGAAACCATGCTACCGACCCACATGACTGTTATAATCACAGTGGTATCCCCTTCGTCCACCCTGAGGTATCCATAGAGTACTTTTGTTTCTAAAGTAAAAAAAAATCTGAATTGAAACAGAACTAACGAATTCAACCAACATTTAGTTTATACATAAGTTATTGCTATCATGTACTTCCTGAGAACCCATCACGTAATATAACAAGTCAAAATAACGATAAATTCACATGCGATGCGAATAAATCTAATTGCAAGTGACGCCCATTTCGTCTACACAAAACCGGATACGCTCAAAGCTAAAGAAGTTTCAAAACTTGAGATAGTATATCAGAGTAAGGCTATGATGCAATTTGCACGTCGTTACACTCAAATTTTCCGGTCAAACCTGCTCGGCGAATAAAACAAATATGTATATTTTATTCTATGCATATTCAGATCCCCCAAAATGTCTAAATTATTTTCCGGAGCAACCGATCTTACACTCGTTACGACTAAAATTCGCGTTGTTGAATGTTTTTCAATTGTGTGTGTGTTTTGGTTTTTTTTTTTTTTTTTGTGTCCGTTTCTTCGCGTTCGTCTGGATTTGTCTTTGCCCATTCGGACTTTTGATATTCGAATGGGCTATCGGTACCTCTCTGCTTGCTTCGTGTATCTAAACCACTTGCTACTAATAACTGAAATAAGGATAAACTGTTAACACAGAGAAAGGTCTCACCTGTTGCAACTGGACACAGTTTAAAATGAAGTATAAGTCCTCCTTAAACTGATCTTAACTGATGCTTAAGCAGCTGCATACCAAATATAAATGGTGAACCATAACTGCTTTATATAAAACACTCATGACATAAGTAAAAAGTTAAAAAGTATAAAATCTCAAAGTCAGTACGCCGTGACTGCAGGAGCATACAGATAAAATACTTTTGAAATTGTTCTGTACTGATGCTAATGCAAGTGCATACCCAATATCAATGATGTACCATAAGTGCTTCATGTTAAACAGACGTAAGAAAAAAGGTTAACCTCGGCCAAATCGGTGTAAAATTTCAAAGTCAGTAGACCGTGACTGCAGGAGCATACAGATGAAATGCTTTTGAATTTAATCTGTACTAATGCTAATGCAAGTGCATACCCAATATCAATGATGAACCATAACTGCTTCATGTTAAACAGACGTAAGAAAAAAGGTTAAACTCGGCAAATTCAGTGTAAAATTTCAAAGTCGGTAGACCGTGACTGCAGGAGCATACAGATGAAATGCTTTTGAAATTGATCTGTACTAATGCTAATGCAAGTGCATACCCAATATCAATGGTGAACCATAACTGCTGCTTCATGTTAAACAGACGTAAGAAAAAAGGTTAACCTCGGCAAAATCAGTGTAAAATTTCAAAGTCAGTAGACCTTGACTGCAGGAACATTCAGGTGAAATCCTTTTAAAACTGATCTGTACTGATGCTGATGCAACTGCATACCAAATATCAATGTTGTAACATAACTAGTTCACACAAAACAGACTTAAGCAAAAACTTTAACCAAATGTGGACGCCGCCGCCGCCGGAATCACCATACCTAAGTCTCGCCTTTTGCGACATTCGTCGCAGGCGAGACAAAAACGAAAAAAGCTTCTATTGGGGTTTATATCATAAATAACATAGAACCAGTCAAACATTTTCAAATAAACTTACTGTCAAAATGTTTACAGAAATTTTCTTTGCCTTTCCCTTTTGAATAAGTTGTAAGTTTGTTACTTTCAGTATATTCAAGAATGATCCTGAAAAAATAAACATGACCTTAAATAAAGCGGTTGTCGTTCACTTTCCGAGAAAAAGAACTAAGTTTTTCGAAGAGTATGGTCCTAGTTATTTATTCTGGTCTGATTTTTTAACAGCATGTTTATAAAAAAGCATTATTATTTATAAGCAGACATGTTTCCTTTTTTGAAATGGACGAAAAATGATTCAGGGACAAAATAAGACATATATCGTTACAAAGACAGTAGGAGCAACTTTTATGCATTATGTCAAATATTATTTTAAAAGTTGTGAAAAAACAGCTGTCGAGAAAACTGTTACAAGATTCGTAACGACTAGAGTTCGCGTTGTTTATTGATATTCAGTAGTTTTGTGTTTCCGTGTTTTATGTTGTCTGTTTTTTCGTTCTGTCCTTGTTGTCTCTTCCCTTTCGGACTTTGACATTCGGATGCCATATCGGTACATCTATGCCATACTATTACTAAATTTTCTTGCATTAAACACCAGTAAAAATGTTCAATTACCTGCTAAAACTGCATGATAATGATATCTAAGTTGTAAACTTTTAATGCAATTAGACGTCGTGAAAACAATGATATGGAAGGTGACGGTTTACGAAGACAATGTAAAAAAGTCTAGTCAGTTTACACTGCTTTTCAGTAATGAACTTACCATTCGATGTCAGTGTCGCCACTACGAACTTCGGCATAAGCCGCATTCATCATTTCAACATGTTCAGCGACAGCAACCGCCATTTTGTTTCTCTTTTTCTTGGTAAAAGGGTCTTTAGCTCAAATGCACGAAATGCCAAAGGAAACAAATGTTTTTCAAGTTTTATCCTTTTATACTTTGGATCAAATCGATTTTGAATACTGCATTGATGCATGTACTTGTCTCCATCCCATAATATCTTTTGCATATTTTTCAGAAAGAGAAAACATAAATTATTTAGTCAGCTTTGCTCGTTGTATCCGTCAAGAGCTAGCACGGACAGCTTATTTTATAAAACGTAGATTTTGATATGAAATATAAACAACAATTGTGTTTGGGATGAGCAAACCTAAGAGACCGACCATTAAACTTGAAGGGGGGCCTTGGTTTTTTCCTAAAATAAATATTCTGAAAATTATTTTTGATGAAAAAAATATTTTGGCAGCTGAGGGTAAGAAAAAAAATATTCTGAAGAAGGATTTCTGCTATAAAAAATAATGCTGATAATGAAAAAAATATTCTGTCGCGACGCCTTCGAAAAATAAATATTTTGTACGCGCTGTGCGCGGAAAAAAAAAATTCTGATCAAAACAAAAAACCAAGGCCCCCCCTTAAAGTTAAATGGTCCGTCCCTAAGTTAACTGTTACTCACTACGAATACTCCACCTCTTTAGTGCCTGTCATTTTGATATCATAGCGCTGTTATTTTTATGCTGTTTGGCTGTTATTTTCAGATTTGTTACTTTTAACTGCTTCTTGCTGAACATGCTGAACTGATATTAAACTGCTCTTATAACCGCCCTGTAATTTGGCTGCTACTTTTGTAGTTAATTTACATATTTACCAGTACTGTACTTCATTTGAATGTACTTTGACTGTTGTAACAGTTTTGCTTTTTGACTATTATTTACAGTACTGATATTTGACTGTACTTAAACTGTTGTTTACAGTATTGCTTTTTTTATCTTTATTTGCAGTACTATTAGTTGAATGTTACAGTAATGATTTTTTACTATCATTTACAGTACTGTTATTTGAATGTAACAGTATTGCTGTTTGACTTTTATTTACAGTACTGTTATTTGAATGTAACAGTATTTCTGTTTGACTATTATTTACAGTACTGTTATTTGAATATAACAGTAATGCTTTTTTACTATTATTGACAGTACTGTTATTTGAATGTAATAATATTGCTGTTTGACTATTATTTACAGTACTTTCATTTGACTGCTATTTACAGCATTGTTATTTGACTGCTATTTACAGCACTGTTATTTGACTGTTATTTGACTGCTATTTACAGCATTGTTATTTGACTGCTTTTACAGCATTGTTATTTGACTGCTTTTACAGCATTGTTATTTGACTGCTATTTACAGCGTTGTTATTTGACTGTTATTTGACTGCTATTTACAGCATTGTTATTTGACTGTTATTGTGCTTTCTAATATTTACAATATTGCTAATGACTATCTATATTATTGTTATTTTACTCCATTTTACCATACTGTAATTCTACTGGTATTCCAACAATGCTTTTAGTTTTGTTTTCAGTCGGCTGTTACATGTATTCAGTGTTGGTATTTTAAAGCAATCTGCAGTATTGTTATTTTACTGCTTTGTATGGATTGCTCCATTTTATTGCCGATTTTAATGCTATTACTAGTACATTTGTACAACTGTTAGACTTATTCCCATCACGGTTATTTTACTGCTATTCACAAGGCTGTCATTTTACTGCATGATATTATATCACTGCTAATGGATAGTTATTCAGGATTGTTATGTGTTAAGTGTCTCGTAGGTCAATATTGGCCGGACATCATTTTTTATCATTTTGATGAAGATTATTGTGATTTTATATGTTGTATATATCTGATGTGTGACACTATAATAAAATAAATTATTATTATTATTATATGTAAATGCTTTTAATAGTAATTTATAAAACCACTAATTAGTGTGGCCGTTGACTGTTACTTGTAGCATGGAGATATGATATTATATCTCCATGCTTGTAGTATCCTCTTTTTCAATACTCATGTTCGAAAAGATTTATCTCCACACTGATCTTGAGTTTAACTTTATATATATCGTTACCAGGCATGGGGTGAAATACATTGCAATGTAATGCATTAAATTACCATTACTTTGAGAAAACTTGCATTGAATTACCATTACCATTACAAGGATTTTGAAAAGAAATGCATTGAATTACCATTACTTTAGCTAAGTAATGCATTGAATTACCATTACATTTTTATGTTCCGTAAACTTTGATTGCAACATCCATAATACCTAGGTTAACTTTGTTTAAAAAGATTCTAATAAAAAACTTAAGAATGAACTTCATAAACTTTTGTATGCTGATACATAGTGCATGTCTTGCCACAAAGAGAGAAACAAATAAAAGCAAAACAGAAATATTGTATGTGCTAAGCAAGCATTTTTTTTTTGTTTCAAAGAACTAAAACATCTTTTTCAATTTATATTTTTTTTATACATGAACAAAAGAAATGTGTAATAAATAGAAGTTTTAAAAAAATATATGTTCATAACTTAAAGCATTTTTTAAATGATTTAAAATGGTTCATATTTAAATTGTGTAAAGGAAGGTAACAGCAGTGTTAAAGTCTGAATGAGGATTAACAATTATAAAATATGTCAGTTTGCATATATATTCTGTTGGGTTATAAATTTGAAATTTATTTGCAAATTCAACTCTCTTGGTTTTTGGTCAACCTTCTTCTGTTCAAGATATATATATAAAACATGATAAATAAAAATAAACAAATTAATGAACAGGGTATTATTTAAAATTGGAATTATTATCAAATACGGAATTCTTAAAAAAATCAGTAATTCAATAAAACATTACTTTTAGTCATAATGCTGTGCACTGCACAGGACATCAACCAATGTTGCTCATATTTTATATGGAAATAAGCAAAATCTAAGCAAAATTGGTTGATATTCTGTGCGGCGCACAGAAAATGACTGAAAAGAAATGTTTTTTTGAATTATTGAATTTTTTCAAATTCCATATTTGATAATGATTCCAACTTTAAATAATACCCTGTTAATTATTTATGATTTTAACTTGAAGCCATTTAATTGTGACACAAGAGTTGTTTTGACACTCAGTTAATTAAGCTGTTTTCACAACAGTGTAAAAAGAAAATATTAATTTTAATTATTTTGTGTTTGTTTGGCTTCACTTCAATTTTTAGAACAATATTTTAGAAAGCGTTATGGTATACCAGAATTTGCTATAAATTGTTGAAAATTTTACTGACTCTTCTTAATTTTCACATGTGATTAAAGGTAATGCAGTGTAATTCATTTGTAATTCATGAATTACATGCATTTTTGAGAAAGAAATGCACTGAATTACCATTACATGTAATGCAAAAAATGCTGCATTACACATTACATTGAATTTATTGAGAAAATGTAATGCATTGCAATGCATTACCATTACACATTTGCATTACCCTATGCCTGATCGTTACTGCTATTTGACTTGTAGTTACTTGCCCAAGGTCGGCGGTTTCCTCCTGGTACTCCGGTTACCTCCACCAATAACACTGACCGCCCTACATGGCCCAGGTGCGTCGATAAAGGGCGTTAAACACCAACGCACACATACACAGTATAGATGTAATCTTATTTTACTTTAATCTGATTTCACTGCAGTTTATTGTACTGCTATTTTACTTTAATTCTGCAGTGTATTTTACTGCTTTTTGTATACTGTTCTTTACAGCTCTTCACAAAGCTGTTATTTTACTACTAAGTAAGTCTTGTTACATTGTTGCTTGGGTACTGTTATTAGGCTAATCATTTTTGTATTTTCTGCTTTTTGACTTAAATTTGTAGTACATTTGCTAACTGACATAATGTTTTTTTACTACTATTAATTTACACTCATTTTTAGTTACAGTTCTGTTATTTTACTGCTAAAACAATCATGTAATTTTACTTCTGTCTGCAGTGCTGCCATTTGACTTATATTTACATTGTGCTTATTTCACTGCTATTTGACTTGAATGTTCAGTTGACTTATTTAACTGCTTATTACAGAACGCAAGTTGACATTTTTTACAGTGTTGCTATCTTACTGTAATTTGTTGGATTGTTATTTGACTGTTATAATGCTTCTATCTAAAGTATAGATAGTTGGCTGTTTAATATTTAAATTTTGTTATTTTACTTATATCTTAACATTTGTAAAGATTAAAAGCTGATTTGTTAATCATTGTAGTATATCACTGTTTTTTTTTACTGTTTATGTATTGATTTAAATATTTACACATGTGTTGAATGTTGTTTTAAATATCAACACATGCAAATTTTTAGGATGAACTTTCATTAGCATCAATCAAAATAATTGGAAGGTCAAAAACCATAAGTATCAAATAAAAAAATACTTGTCTTAAAAAGGTTTGAAGGGGACCAAATCCAGCACAAAGGATATCAAATTTGTGCCACACTTGGATAGAAATAGGTTTAAATTGAGACAATTCGAAAATAGTATTTCATTACTAGATGCCTGTCAGACAGGCTTTGCTTACCCTTACAAACCTCTAGTCCACCAATATAAGATATCAACCGAGTGGTGTTAATATACATTGTATCTCAGCCTGTATATGAGAATATTTTGAATTTTGAAGGGTGGTTCAGTAGGACAACCATGTCCTAAGCGATTCAGCTTTCTGTGAGACAGGCCTGGAATTTCCATCAAGCTTTCTCAGAAACCACAAATGGAAATGATTCTGAATTTGGCAAGGGTGGGTTTGACATACTGTATGTCATTTTTGTGTGGTTTAAGACTTTTTTATATCCTGTTTGGAGTCAGGAGGAAATCATGTCCTGCGTTCATTCCTCCAATTTTACAATGATTTTGACCAGAAAGCAACCTTTTAAAAATTATAAAGAAACAAAATAGTTATAAAGAATATCCAATTTATTTTCTTCTTTTCTTGTCAAATCCTATGAGTTCTTTTCTCTCTATAAATTGAACACCATGTTTATATCTCCCGACTTGTCCGTCTAAATATCTACCAACTTCATTCCTATCTTTCTCTCTGTAATATAAATAATATAAAAATAAAACTGATAAAATATTGGTAAAGTTAACCTTTCAACAAAAATAAATTTGGTCAACAAAATGCATATTAATACTGTGAGACAACTTTTGTTTGCTAGTTCTAAAGTTCTAAGACTTTTGAATATAAACATGCTATTTGTATCTACACAAATTAATATAGATGACCAATAATATTAAAAGGCTTAATTTTAGAGTCTCTTAACTTGTTGCAACAACCAGGAAGCGCTCACCCTTTCTGAAAACAATCAATAGGGTGTTTATAGTCGTGACAAAAGGCTAGAAGCCTCTGAAGCGACTGTTAAACAAGACATGCTTATCGCCATGAGTCCTTCAGCTTATGACACATCACCGCCAGAGTTGGCTGCTCCAGTTACAGTTTAACCTGAGACAGGAAATGTCTACCACCGCATGGTGGTTCTGGTAGGAAATTGGGAAACGGATGATGGTCAATCTTTTATCTTTTAATGCAGAGTTCAAAAGTGGTTGGTTCCTGATGTCAATGGTGTCCTTATCCTAATATGTATACAGATGTAGTATCAATATGGATGAATATAAGGGCATAATATCAAATATGTCAAAAATCTAAGTCCTTTTGGAAAATATGTTCAGACAAAAGATTCAACTCATTTTGAAAATAATTCTATTGATTAAGAATATATTTAATAATTCATACAAAGCATTTAAACATCAATTGCTTCTTACAGTCTTTCTCCATAATAAAAACTACCTTTAACGGCTTACTCAAAAATTTTACAGGTTGCTATGGCAACAATTGAGCAATTTCAATTTTTTTCCTGAAAATTCATGCATCAAGAATCATGAGTCGTCCAGTCCATGACACACCACCGCCAGAGTTGGCTGCTCCAGTTACAGTTAAACCGGAGACTGGAACCGTCTCCCTCCACATGGAGGTTCTGGTCAGTATTCACACGACGCAAGCTGGGAGTAAAATTGTAAAACCAAAGAATATATGGAATTATTTACCTTCTTTTTCCTCTGTTTGGCTTCACTTTAAATCCTAAGTTTCTATCCTAAAACATGAAATATAACATTATTAGGATATTATTGAAATTCATATTGTCATTTATTGGAATATTTTAACTTGTGTGTCATATATCATGTAACCAAAACTCTCAAATATCTTAATGGAAGATATGCACAAAGAAAGAAAACTGCAAATGTTTATCGTTTAGTAGAGATACATTTTAAAGTAATAATAAATCAAAAAATCATAAAATTTATAACAGTGTTTTTAAGCTTTAAAAATATAAATTGTTAATAAAAACTTTTATTTAAGCTATAAAAAGTCCATTAAACAGTGGGATTTTGGCAGAATTTAACAAAAAATTGTCTTTAACAATCATTTGCTTCCCGAGTTGTATTATGCAAACTAGATGCACACGACCCAAGTTTGAACTCAATCGGAAGTGCCCGCGCAAGCCCATCTAAAAATACTTAAAGAAATGGATGTAAACAAACGTGGTCTGAAAAGGTATGTTCTGCATAGGGCTTTTGTAACTGTTTTGCTTTTTCCTTTAATACCCCGTTTATCTTTAAAATGATACCAATAACAAGAGAAAGTGGTTTAGAAATCCCCCAAATGAGAATCTTATGTCATTGACACGATTGAATTAATCGAGTTTTCAATTAAATAGGCCCGGTTAATATATAGCACGATAAAAGTAAAACAGGTAAGTGTTTGTTATTATTTACATGTGAAACACTTTTTAATCAGTTTTTCTTATAGCGGAAAGGTTTTACTTGTCAAATAAAGAAGAATTATGAAATTATAATTAACCCAGAGCTTTACATGCTCGTACTTCAAAATACATTTTTGTTTGTTTTGATATGTTCGGTAAAAATCGGAATGTTGTTCACGAAAGTTAATAAGTGGCCATTGGTATCAAACTTCTTTCAAAAATCAGTAACATTTCAAGCTGGTACACGCACATTATTAACATTTTCATCTTCATAAATGCGCGAAAGCTCTAATTTTTTGATTATGCAACAGTTAAGTGATTATATTTTACATTGCAATTTTTTTCCAAAAACTGCTTTATTATTACTTTAACTGGTTTTAAATCTCCCAAATATACACTGGCCAAATCAGTGTAAATAAAATCTCTTAGTCAGTAGACTGCAATTAAAGGAGCACACAGATAAAGCATGCTTGAAATTGATCTGCAATGATACTAAATTAGTATAAATAAACTAGAGGCTCCCAGGAGCCTGAATCGCTCACCTGATCTCTTACGCCAAAGTTTGAATTAATTACTCAACCTTTCAAATATACAAAGTTGCAAAACAATCCTTTCAGTAGTTTCAGAGAAGATTTTTTGAAATCAGTTTAAATAAATAGAAAAAAAACAGTTAAAGGGCAATAACTCCTATAAGGACCATAGCAATGGCGGCCTTGTTGGTTGGTCGACATGTATATAATTCACAAACTTGGTAGAGGACATCCTAAAGATCAAGTGTACCAAGTTTCAAAGCAATCCCTTCAGTGGTTTCAGAGAAGAAGATTTTTAAAAATCAGTTAAAATCAATGGAAAAAAAACAGTTAAAGGGGAATAACTCTTAAATGGCTGATCTGACAATTTTGACACCCCCCCCCCGAAATCATTTTTGTAGATCTGAATGAGCTTAACAATTCTGCAATGCTAACTTTTCCTCTAGCTTTTACGGTTTTCAAGATATTGTCCAAAAACTGCAAAAATGGTCAATTTTGACGATTAAAGGGCAATTACTCCTACAAGGAGTCGTTTCACAATTTTGACTCAATGAAGAGATTTGTAGAGCTTTTGATGCTGAACAAGGAAGGTTGCTTCGGATTTTCTCTATCTCTTATACTTTTCGAGTTATAAGCCGAAAACAATTGTCTGACCCCCCTGTTCTATTTTTAGCAACCGCGGCCATGTTGGTTGGTCAACGTGTATATAATTCACAAACTTGGTAGAGGACTTCCTTAAGATCAAGTATACCAAGTATCAATGCAATCCCTTCAGTGGTTTCAGAGAAGAAGATTTTTGAAAATCAGTGTAAATTAATGGAAAAAAACAGTTAAAGGGGAATAACTCTTAAACGGTTGATCTGACAATTTTGACCCTGAAATCATTTTCGTAGATCTCAATGAGCTTAACAATTCTGCAATGCTAACTTTTCCTCTAGCTCTAACGGTTTTCAAGATATAGTCCAAAAACTGCAAAAATGGTCAATTTTGACGATTAAAGGGCAATTACTCCTATAAGGAATCGTTTCACAATTTTGACTCAATGAAGAGATTTGTAGAGCTTTTGATGCTGAACAAGAAGATGCTTCGGATTTTCTCTATCTCTTATACTTTTCGAGTTATAAGCCAAAAACAATTGTCTGACCCCCCTGTTCTATTTTTAGCAACCGCGGCCATGTTGGTTGGTCAACATGTATATAATTCACAAACTTGGTAAAGGACATCCTTAAGATCAAGTATACCAAGTATCAATGCAATCCCTTCAGTGGTTTCAAAGAAGAAGATTTTTGAAAATCAGTGTAAATTAATGGAAAAAAACAGTTAAAGGGGAATAACTCTTAAACGGTTGATCTGACAATTTTGACCCTGAAATCATTTTCGTAGATCTCAATGAGCTTAACAATTCTGCAATGCTAACTTTTCCTCTAGCTCTAACATTTTTCAAGATATAGTCCAAAAACTGCAAAAAAGGTCAATTTTGACGATTAAAGGGCAATTACTCCTATAAGGAGTGGTTTCACAATTTTGACTCAATGGAGAGATTTGTAGAGCTTTTGATGCTGAACAAGGAAGTTGCTTCGGATTTTCTCTATCTCTTATACTTTTCGAGTTATAAGCCAAAAACAATTGTCTGACCCCCCTGTTCTATTTTTAGCAACGGCGGCCATGTTGGTTGGTCAACTTGTATATAATTCACAAACTTGGTAGAGGACATCCTAAAGATCAAGTATACCAAGTATCAATGCAATCCCTTCAGTGGTTTCAGAGAAGAAGATTTTTGAAAATCAGTGTAAATTAATGGAAAAAAACAGTTAAAGGGGAATAACTCTTAAACGGTTGATCTGACAATTTTGACCTTGAAATCATTTTCGTAGATCTCAATGAGCTTTACAATTCTGCAATGCTAACTTTTCCTCTAGCTCTAACGGTTTTCAAGATATAGTCCAAAAACTGCAAAAATGGTCAATTTTGATGATTAAAGGGCAATAACTCCTATAAGGAGTCGTTTCACAACTTCGACTCAATGGAGAGATTTGTAGAGCTTTTAGTGCTGAACAAGGAAGGTTGCTTCGGATTTTCTCTATCTCTTATACTTTTCGAGTTATAAGCCAAAAACAATGGTCTGACCCCCCTGTTCTATTTTTAGCAACCGCGGCCATGTTGGTTGGTCAACATGTATATAATTCACAAACTTGGTAAAGGACATCCTTAAGATCAAGTATACCAAGTATCAATGCAATCCCTTCAGTGGTTTCAGAGAAGAAGATCTTTGAAGAAAAGTTAACGGACGGACAGACGACGGACGACGGACGCTTAACGATGACAATAGCTCACATGACCCTTCGGGTCAGGTGAGCTAAAAACTGTCAAGGTAAAAAATTGCCAGATTTTGTTAGAACAGGAAGTAGGTGAGCGACAGACCAGAAATCAAATTCCACGATATGAGACCCCACCATGATGCTGTATACCAAATATCAAGTGGCTGTGATTAGAAGTTGCTGAGAAAACTGTCACACAAATATCTTTCCCGCCCACCTGCCACTCGACATTCACCATTTTAAAACTCAGATTTTGTGAAATCCACTCCAGCCAAAAAAAAAGTCATGTAAACTTGTGGTGAATTTTCTTCTGTATTCTTATTTCAAAGTTCCTATCATTTTCTTTAAAAGATATTTGGTTTAATTCACCTTGTTTTTATTGTTATGGCATTATCAACTGTCATCAATAAACTTACAATTTCCTTCTTCTTCTTTGCATCCTCCATTTCTTGTTTCCTAATATCAATAAACTCTTTGTAGTTGAAATACTTCTTCTTAGGGGGCTAAAAATACAAATAAATCATACATTTATGAATGATTAATATTATTTATTGAATAAAAAGATTTTATTACATCAAAAGGCGATACTACAATACCAGCTACTCAAAGTAATGGAATTTATTTTCATAAAGAAATGAAAAGAACAAGTTGCATGTTCTCAAATTCAAATATTTAGGCCTCATATAACAGATACAATTTTTTATCTCTTGTTAAATTTGTTTCACTTTTAAATATTGTCATAGCTTTAATGGACTGTGGTGGAGGATTATATTTACCTTGGCTCCCAGCTGAACCAGCAGGGCAGTCATGGCTTCATCTTTCTTATCTGTATCTAATCCTTTGATACCAAATTTACGAACTTCAAATCTGGCCTTTTTCATATCAAAGTCATCATCATTAGAAGACTTGAACTTTGTTTTTACATCATTATTCTAAAAACAACAAAAATATGTTTACTGTTACTCTAATCATTTATTTACTAATCCATCATTAAAAGTCACAAATTTGTTTGAATTTCATTCAATAGAACACTAGATTTATTTAACTGTCCAAGTAATAGACTGGATGTGCACTTGAATGTATATAAATTTCATATGACCTGTCAGACAGGCATCATTAAAAGTGTTCCATAAACATTCAACTCTTTAATCAATGCATATGCTGTAGAGGTATCATAATGTGTTGTTCTATGTACATTTAGTTTACATAAACATTTGTACATGTATGTAGTTATTTGAAACAAAGAAAAGTTTTTTTGTCTTGATATAAAATCTAAGATATTATTAATATACATGTAAACAATTAAACTACCAGTACCTTTCGTTTTCTTTTACTAGGATTTTCATAAACAACAACCTCTGGGCCAGGTTTTGTGGAATTCTCACTTTTTGAAAGTTCAATGTTCTGTATTTCATTCTTCCTTTTGAATTCATCTAACCCTAATTCAGTCTTAATATCATAAAGAGTCTTTTTCTCTCCTTTCAAACTTTTCTTGGAATCACTTTTATCTTTGTGGACTAGCGTATTTAATGAGTCAGTGGTTAATAATTTTTCTCTTTTTCGTTTCTTTCTTTCCTTCTTTTTCTGTCGAATGTTTGTTTTATTTGCCTGTGTCAACGTTTCATCTTCATCAGACTCTATTTTCTCCCTTTGTTTCTGTTTTCTGATTTTCCTTTGTTGTTTGGATTCATAATCTTCGTCTAAAAGGCTGTCATCTTAAAAATAAAAGGTTCATAAAGTCCATGTTAATAAACTTATGTATTCAGACTTCAGAGACTATGAAGAAATCTCCCCTTAGCATATACATTAATCTAATTTGTTGTCTTCTGCCAGATTGTTCAATTCACCTTTCTTTGAAGATACTAATTTACTGGTAATTAGCACAACTACATATGATGTACTACCTAGTTTCATTAAATTCTGTAAAGTAGTTTCAATGGAGTTGAGCAGAATAACTTTGAGTGGACAGACAGGCAGGAGAAAAACAATATGCATGGAAGTGGAAGGAGAAATGATAAGAAAATATTATCACATGGATATGAAAATGATGTGAAGAGTAAATTCATGGATCAATAAAATCAAAATAAATTACAGTCATACATCATACAGTAAAGATTAATATATTGTACATGTAGTTATTTTCACATTTTACTTTTCATTTTTCATCATGTTCATATTTTTATTAAAAAAGGTAAGGGGCAGTTTCAGAAACTTTCAAAATGTTCCACCTAGAGTCCAGAATCTCAATTTTCAAAAATAGCATGTATAAGGGGGTTACAACCCTAGTTTGGATCAACTACATTTGTTGGTGAACATACTATTCTTAAGGAGGTTTGCTCCTCATATCCAATTTTTGAGATCTCTGGATTTGAACATCTATTCATGCTACATGTATTAAGCTTTAAATTTTTTGCCCATAAATCCCCTATTTTCTTTTGGTGATTCATAATATGTCCACTAAATATTCAGTTCACAAATTTTAATGAAAGTTATACATGCATGTACATATTTCATCGTGATAGTGGTACACCACTCTAAGAGTGGTAGACCATAACTTTTTTATAACAAGATTGTCTTAAAATTCTTTTTGGAAATTGTTCTGTATAACCAAACCCTCTTAATGTAGAAATAATATTTTTTAAATCTTTAACCACAAAAAAGTGTTTGTTATGTCTCTAAGAGTGGTGTACCACTATTGGGTGTTCAGTCACGGTATGTCTCTTGGTGTACTGTATTCTTAAAAACTGATGCAACTTAATCTTTTTTTATTTACTGTAAAGATAGAGGAGCAAACCTCCTTAATATCAAAATATAAAGTGAAGCCACTTTCGTAAATGTATATTGAGTTAATTAAATATTTTTAACCACATACTGTATTCATTTAATTTCTTCAAAAGTTCAGCTGTCACCTTTTTCTTTGACATTGTTCTATGCAAATCTCTATTTCTAAAAAGAAAAAAAATGACATATGGGTATTAGATATGGATTTTTAGATTAATTTAGTACCATAGCCGTGTTTTTGTTGTTCGTATGTTTCAAATTAGACAAAACAAGTTGTCTGTTGGCCTTTTTTGTTAGTAAAAAAAATATTTTTTCATGATCCTTTTAATATCACTAACACCATTGCCTGTGGCCTAAAAAAAATCATGGGACATTTGATAATAATTTAACCAAAAGTGTTCACCAACATGTCATTTGAGAGGTACAATAGGGATATTTTGTCCTTATTCAAATATACAATTTGAACGCAAAAAATCTGCACTGACAAAACTGTTCTATCTTCAACAAAATTAATGTGTGGATATAATATGGTGTGTCCATATCTAGGTCCTACTATACTTTATCTGACCTGACAATACATGCATGCCATTTGAGCTGTACATATAGGAGTGTTCGCCTAGCTCATTAGTGATGTCATACATGTATTCAATAATTTGCATCTCATTAAGTGTCAAATTGGATGGCAATATAAAACAAATGATGGACAGGATAATTTACCCAAATTTCAAATGCTCATAACTTTTTTAATTGATCAGATAAAATGGTTCTGTAAACGGTTCTTGGAAGAAGAATTTATTCATATTTACCATAATTAGTTTTGAAAATAAGCCTTAAAAAATAAATTTTCTGTAAAATTGTTTCTGAACCAAGCATTTTTTCATTGAAAATTTTTAATCAATCAAATTTTCGATCTTTAGAACCACTGAATATTTATTTTCAAATTGCACTACTAAAATGATCTTTTTCTGAAAATTGTAGAACCAAAAGAATATTTAATTGTCTTACAAAACAAAAAAGTTATGACACTTTAAAGACGTTTTCCAACACAGTTTTATTGTCTTTTTGCCCTCCAAAAATTTTCCACAGGTAAGGGATGACAATGGATGACATCATGGCAAACATTCCTATAGTCCTTTTTAGAAAGTATTTTCCGGACTTGCAGACCTGAGCAATCTTTTACTTATTCATTACAGGTTTATGACTTCCAGGTCGGCCTCGCCATTGAAAATCTGTTGAAATTAACTAAATTCGTCAACCTGTTAAAACATTTTTAAATCTTGTCTGCCACAGGCTTAAACTACTAAAGCATACTTTAACATCCATGACTTTACTCCAAACCAGTTTATTTGAATCAGGAAGGAGAAAACGGATAGGGATAAATTGATGTTTTCCTTAGCTCTACGTTGATCACAAAATGTGGCCGACCCACAAAGGGAGACTACTCTTACAAAAATTAAAATAAAAGACTCAGAATCAGAAGTCCGGATGACTTTTTCAAAAGGGCTATACTAAGATTTTCTTCAATAAATTTCAAACTGTCCTGAATTAGACCGAATTATCTGTCGTTTAAAAGCTTATATTATCATTCCACATTTATTTTTTTCTATTCTGACGTTTATCTTTTATTTTTTTATTTTTTATGTTGCTTTTGTCAAAAGCAACATAAAAAATAAAAAAATAAAAGATAAACGTCAGAATAGAAAAAAATAAATGTGGAATGATAAAATAAGCTTTTAAACGACAGATAATTCGGTCTAGTCCTGAATTAAACCTTAATGGATCACAGGCACTTGTTTCTATCAATAATGGTGGTCGATTATGTATAAAATAAGCTTATTTGTTTCTACCAATAATGGTGGTCGAGTATGTATAAAATAAGCTTATTTTATACATACTCGACCACCATTATTGATAGAAACAAGTGCCTGTGTAATGGATAGGTAAACAGGTAAAGGAATGAATTAATTATATTCATTCAAAGAAAGTAATGGGTAAAAAACGACAATCTTCAGCTTACATTTTCAATACACTTAACCTTTAACTTTGTTTTAAACTATTTTGAATGCTTGTTAGCAAATAAAACTACAATTTTTGTTGCAGCAATTTTTTTACCATGGGCGCAGACATCTTGAATTTAATGACGTTCGCCACTCAAACTATG
Source organism: Arcuatula senhousia (assembly GCA_963971305.1). Lineage (NCBI taxonomy): Eukaryota > Metazoa > Mollusca > Bivalvia > Mytilida > Mytilidae > Arcuatula > Arcuatula senhousia. The sequence goes on from OZ020311.1 coordinate 48,881,021, forward strand.
TCGTCCCAAACTGCTTCGTCCCAAAATCTTGAACGTTTTGCCCCTCCTGTTAAATGTATTTAAGTAACAAATCTCCAGTAAGCAGTAGATATAAATACCAAATATCACATCGTATGGGTTTACCTTTTGACGATATATTTTATTTCAATAGAAATGACTCTCTGCTGAATTATAGAGGCCAAAAAAAGTTTAAAAAAAGCGGAAAAAAATAGAAAAAGTTGCTCATGGTTTTGATTTTCAAATCTCAAAATAGATTTCAACAATAAACAGTCTGGTCTAGGTAGGTCCCGGCGATGATCTAAGTGGCATGAAAATAGCATAAATATATGTAATTTTTCAGGTAATTTGACAAATTGTCCATATTTAGCCACATTTTTGGGTCAAATAATATCATATGATTATTAATTCAGTTATCCAAGCTTCTGTGAACTTCTGTATTCATTCAACTAAGCAGAAATTTTAAATAAACACAATAAAATGTTTCTAGTTAAAATAACCATGAAGATCCGACTTTCAAAACGATTCAAGTTATCAGCTTACTGAAATCTCCATGCGCATTTCAGCCTGCCGCGTAAAAATGAACATTGTAAGCTTATAATTGTACAAAGCTTAATGACAAACATGATATAGCTTCAACTTTCCAATCGTCAGTTTTCCCTTATTCTTATCAAGTCCTCTGCATACTTCCTTCATTGGACCCTAAGATTGCAAATAGGTGAGCGGAAAGTTTGGCGCTATAAAACCTGGTTTTGTTCAACATTTCTTCTAAAATGCCTCTACCAGGTCAAGACCATTGCGATGTTTTCTCTCGGACCCCAGGTTCGTTTGTTTTGTTGTTAACGTTATAATTGTATATATTTGTATCATTCATATCTTATTGCGATAAAAAGTTGGTAACTTCAGTAGTCTTGTACATTTTTGTCCCCGTCTGAACACTTTGAAACCGCTAAAATGATTTTGTTAAAAATATATAGGAATGTTTGTCATCATATGTGGAAAATTTCATCACAACCCCACTTTCATTTTATAGGAGTAATTGGACTATATGTATTTTAGATTGTGAATGTTTTTACCTTGAAACCGCCTAAGATCGTATAATGTCCTTGTAGTATCTAATTTTGTGGGTTTAATTTTAATGCAGTGCCGAGTGCACATACTCGTAGCTATTGTAACATGTCCAAAAAAGGACCATGCTGAATTTATCTAAAATGTCATCAGATTTCACTTTTAATTACTGACAGCATTTTTCATTTCAATACATCAAATCGTATGAAAGTTCCACGTGGAATGTTAAACCCAATTTTAAAAGTGTTTGTTTCTGAATTAATTAATCAATTACTAACAGCATTTTTCACTTGAATACATCACATCGTATGAATGTTCAAACCAATTTTAAAGTGTTTGTTTCTGAACTAGAATTTTTATGCCCTATGGGGGCCTTTAATTTTCGGCTCTGTCCGTCCGTCCGTCCGTCCAAAATGCTACAAGATGGGGCATTATGTCTTATGGACATATTCTTTTTTGGTCTGATCTCTTTTGACATCAATCCCGTGTGAGGCCCGGGTGGCGAATAGGCCCGCAGCAGATCCTTGCTTGTCGTAAGAGGCGACTAAGGGTCTTGGAATTCTGACATCGGGTAAGTGCTCAGCCCATGATTCAAAGAGTTTATTTTCAAATTATAGGACCCCGAGGGGTATATAAATAGATGTACAATGATTTTAGCGATTATATTAATAAACATCAAGACAAAGTTGTTACATCAGTTATTATTACAGAACAGAACATAACATAGCCTAAGACATAAACATATGGTTATATCATGTGTTTAAATTATATTATTATTATGTTGGGAGATTTTTATTTATAAATTCGCTGATTTGTAAAGTGATATTATGATTTTCCATTTCATTCATTCATTCATACTTTAATTCCTCTTTTACAGAGATATAGATTATTACATGAAATTATGTTAAATACAAATATATAAATTTTCAAATTACAAAAATAATATTACAATACTGTTTAAGACAGTGAGGAAAGTTAAAAGATCGTTATTAGTCAAAGTCTAGTTTACATGAACAACTATTTAGCGTTTATTCAGTGAGAAAATTTATGCCATGCATCACACACAAATTTGGAAGAAATGTTTGTAAATGTTTCTATTGGTGGGTCATCAGCAGGGCAGTTTTCAGAAAGTTCATCTGATTTACCAAGAATGATATGTAGCAGTCTTTTATAGTCATTGCAGTACAAATTGTCGAGGAAAAGGTAAGTTTGTATGCCAAAAATGTCCAAAATGCTGAACCAATACTTTTCTCGTAAAGTAGACGTTGCCGAGCAAAATAAAACGGAATGTTCAATTGGGTCCTTAAAGTCACTTTGGCATTTGGAACAGTTTTTGAAGTCAGTTTGTGGAACACATGTTGCGACTTTTGCCATGAAGAATGCTCGCTCTAGCTCACAAGAAGTCTTTGCTGCAACCCATCCATTGTAGATACTTCCATTACATATGATATGCTTGAAACGAACAAAGTCATTGTCACTTTCCATTCTTATTGACCGTTCATTGGTAGCCAAAGACGATACAGAGTTCTTGACAATGCGACACCATTCTGCCTTTCTGGGAAACTCCTTTTTTTCAACGTATGTCTCAAAATATGAATAGAGTCCATAGGTGTTGAAAAGTTTGAAAACGTCAGGAAGGAATCCAGTGCTAGTGGTTTTATTGTTCAGAAAGTCATAAAGTCGATGAAGGAAAATCCTTTTAGTTACAGTGTCAGTACTTAGCGAGACCAGTTTTTGGAAGAATAATAGTTTCTTTCTATCTATTTCAAACGTAATGTCATGAACACACAGGAGACTTTCCACCATGTCCGATCGTGTTTGTTTTCTGAAATTTTGAATCAACTTCAACGAGTAGTGTTGGAAACCACGAAGAGATTGAATGTCAGAGTTGGAAAGAGTTGACCACAGTTCACATCCATATAACACTGACGGCAGGATTACGGTTTTGTACAAGTGCAGACTTAAAACTGGATTAATGTCTCTCTGAAAGCCGCATACACCAAACATACCATGGAGAGTTCGCCTTCCTTTATCACAGGCCCTTTTGACAGATTCACTAAACTTTAGGTCCGATGACTGAATAATTCCAAGATGAGTTTTGATTTTTGACAGTTTAAGATTTTCATTACCCAGAGACCATTTGTACGGAAAGTCTATCACAGGTCTTCCTTGTCGAAATATAACTATGTCAGTTTTGGTACTACTAAAGTCAAATTTCCACTGTTGAGAATATTCGAAGCAAATGTTAAGTAAAGACTGTAGTGCATGAGGGTTCAAAGCAAGAAGCGCAATGTCATCGGCAAAGGATGGGTTTCCACAGTAAGTATCTCCGAGTTTAAGGGACGCATTCGAAGATTCAAGCTGGTACAATAGATTGTCAATATAGAGTTTATAAAGCAAGGTTGAGAGGACACCTCCTTGACGCACACCGCGTTTCACAGGAAACCACACAGAGCAGACGTTGTTGATTGTTATAGCACTGTACATATCCAGATAACAGATGTGGATTATTCGAAGAATTGGCCCTCTGATTCCCATTTCCTTCAGTTTGTGAATAAGACCAGAATGCCACACGGTATCAAAGGCCTTTTTGATATCCAAAAATGCGGAGAATACAGTACTGTTAAGTTCTAGTGAAGCTCTGATCGATTCAGTGCATGCAAACGACGTGGTGACACAGTTAAGATGTTTTGTAAATCCTTGTTGTTGCTTGTTCGGAAAGTGCGCACAATAGAGACTTCTCCAAGATTCAATTCGTTTATTGATTACACTTTCAAATAGTTTATATATCGAACACAATAACGCTACCGGTCTGTAAGAATCACAGGCATGTGTCGGCTTATTTCCGCCCTTGTAAATTGGTATAATAAGCCCCCTTTTCCAAGTTGACGGGATATATCCAATCTGTAAAACTGCATTGAAAAGTTTTGTGATTGCTATAAAGCATCGCTGACCTGCGAACTTTAAGTGTTCACTTGTTACGTTGTCCACTCCTGGAGCTTTGTTCCGTTTCATAGCTTGAATTGCTAGATGGACCTCTTCGAATGTAATGTTTGCATTTAGAATGTCATTTTCACCATCGTCGTTAATATCGCCAAAAGATTCGTGGTATGGACTGTCAGAAGAGTCCGAAATATCCATGAAATATTCTGCAAACGCATTAGCAATGTCACTCGGAGAGCGATACGTGGCGTTTGATACTTTTATTTCATTGCACATTGAGCGCCTTTTCCGTGTTTTACCTTTCCATAGTTTCCAGAAAACACGATGATCGCATTCGGCTGCTTCATTAATTTCTTCCGCAACCTTATTTTGGTAATCGTAGTACGCTTCCGATTGTAGCTTTCGGAAAGTGCTTTTAGCTGCCTTGTAATTTATGTACGATTGAAAGTCTGTTCCTCGAGGTCTTCCTTCTTGGATCCAGGCTTCACGCATTTGACGGGCTCTCTTATGTGCTTCCCTAACAGGTTTAGTCCAATAAGGTTTTAGTTTGGCATTGTATCGAGAGATAGGTAACGTTTCAAGAGAAGCGGTCACGAGCTGTTGTTACATCAGTTATTATTACAGAACAGAACATAACATAGCCTAAGACATAAACATATGGTTATATCATGTGTTTAAATTATATTATTATTATGTTGGGAGATTTTTATTTATAAATTCGCTGATTTGTAAAGTGATATTATGATTTTCCATTGTCATTAACCATGATAATTTATTTAGAATGGATAAATTGTTGAAAGATGGACAGGCAATTGTGACGGAGTCAATAAACTTATTTCTATCATTATTATAGTATGAACATTCAAGTAGAGAGTGTTCTTCTTTTTCGACTTCATCTGAAAAGCATTTATTAGAAATTCTATCCTCATAATTGATATAAGGTTTTTCATATCTACCTGATTCAACTTTTAGTTTATGATAGCTTATTCTAAATTTGGTGAATGTTTTCTTTTTGAAAAGTCTTCTATAATTTCTAAGTAATGTTCAATTTTGAATGTAAATTTAAATTTTAGATAAACTCTAAGCTTGTCATCTTCCAATAACGTTTTATCTCTTGTTTTTGACCACATTTCAATAAAAAAGTTTTTAAAGTATTTGTTAAGTTTAGATGAAATAGTATGAGCTTTTTGTATTTACACCCAAAATATATTTTGAGAAATTCATGTTGAGTTTTTCTGCAGGGTATACTTTTACAAGTTTGGCAAAATTACAAATTATATCTGATTTTGAGTTTAGATTGATATAACATCCCCAAATTTCGGAACAGTACAATAGTATTGCTTTAACTGTGTGGTCAAAAACATGACAAATAGTTTTGATAGGTGGTTGAAGTGAAATGAAATCTTTTTTTAGTTTCCAGAAGCCTTTTTAAATAATTCATTTTGAGTCACATTGAAGGAGCCAGATGATGTGAAGGTGATGCCAAGATATTTATAAATGTTGACACATTCCAGTAGAGTTTCATTGATTTTTAAATGTCTCACGTATGGTTTTCCCGGTTTTATTGAATATAAGTATTTTTGTTGTTTTTTGTTGGTGACTTTTAAGCACCATTGATTACAATAATGATTTAATTCATTAATTTTGTTTTGTAGACCAAGTGCAGAGTTAGATAACAAATTAGGTCATCTGCATACATGAGACAGTCAATCCGCATTCCATTTAAAAATAGGGGGCGCGAATCTAATAAATAGTCAGGAAGGTCGTTTAAAAAGATTTTAAATAAAATTGGTCTAAGAACATCACCCTGGCGAACTCCAACTGTAGACCCAAATGATTCTGATAATATATCGTCAACCTTTACAGATAAAGTGGACTTATCATACATATTCTTTAACAAATTATAAAAAAAACTCCTACATAGGCTTTTAAAAGTTTAATGTAAACTGCTGTGTGTACAACCGTGTCAAAGGCCTTTTGAAAGTCTTCGAAACAGGCATATATTTTTTGATTTTTTGAAAAATATTTATCAATTATTGCTTTAAGAACAAACACATGATCAGAAGTTCTTGAGTCTTTTGTGAACCCTATTTGAAGTGGACTGTAAAAGTTTTGCTTTTCTAAAAGAGAGTCTAAACGTTTATTGTATATGGAGTTTAATAATTTACTTAAAGATCCAGTAACTGCTATGCCTCTGTAATTTTCTGGTTTTGATAGATCCCCAGATTTTGGTATCGGTGAAATGTACCATTTGTCATATTTGTTGGATATTTGCCTGATACCAGAATTATGTTGAAAAGTAAACACAGGGATGGAATTAAAGTAATTTGGCTTGTTTTTAGCATGTCATTGGTAATAAGTTGTAACCCTCCTGATTTACCAGTTTTAAGTTTCTTGATGGCAGTTTCTATCTCTGAGCGACCAAGGTGTGTGCTAGTTGGATGAATAGAATGGCCTTGTCCGTTGGAGTTGTCGGGTCTATAATGCAGAAACAGTGACCGCTGACCATAGTGGGCCAACGCGTGAGGAGAGTGCCACGCAGCCACTTAATTCATGCACATAAAAGATCCCTTTGTAGACCGCCAAGTAGTGCACCACATAGGATAAATTTTTCGCCCGTTTCCACTTCACCACTTCTGTTCCGTTGGTTCCCACCCCAATCCCATGTTTCACATAATCATTTCATGTTCATTTTATCATCCTCTTCATAGTCATCGCCTTCATATAGCCTATATAGTGTTGCGAGGACAAAAAACACCAACTCACTCACATCAAATTGTGACACATCTTTCGAGTTCTGTCATTTTATTATCAAAAACAATCAATTTCAAAAATAAATAAAAGTCGTTATAATTCATCGTGTGTAGGTTCCTCCTGAAAGCCTATAAGGAACCCGTTATGCTGGCCTGTTTTATCTGTTTGGAAGTCTATCAGTAGGGTGGTGCCGTAGAACGTTTCTGTCTCCCATATATGTTCTCCACATAATTCTTCTTTTTGGCTACCTAAAACGATAACGCACAGAAATGAACGATTAAAACATTACAAACAAACACAACCTAAAAGTCTTTAGACACTTTTTGTGTCTTTAGAACATAAAAAATGATTATATCCTTACAGTGAGCAAAATATAAAGATAACATCGCATGCTGAAATCCTTTTTATAGGTAGAAATTTATACCGTATAAAAAAGCTTTAAGACTTAACCATGAATGCGGTAGCTAACCATGTGCCTGTAACCTGAATCTTGATCTTGTTTAGAGAGACTGTGTGTGCATCATCTGGCATCTTGTGAGCGCAGAAAATTTTAACCAATACCGGTACTCTACCGGTATTATTATTACATCAAAGAAATTTAATTTCTGGGTTGAAGGTTCTCACTTGTTTCGTGTACCAATCTTTATAACTCATATTTTTCTTCAACGGAATTGAAAAGTACTACACTAACCATTACTAATGATAAGTTTATCGAATACACAATCTCCTTCTGGTCCGACCTCTATATCCATATAGTATATTGTTACATGTATAGTTTTGTTTGGGTGACCGGTAATGTTCCAAGAACAATTAACCTCACTGAAAATACAAGTTGAAACAAAATAATGTAAAGAGAAATACTGGTACTAATAGAAAGGCGTCATTACATTTCAGTTGTTTAATGTTCTGACAGGGTTGCCACTATTTTGTTGTCGGTTTTCCAGGACATTTCAAGGGTATTTTAGTAATTTTCGACAAAATATCTGTTTGAAGAAAAAAAATTCTGTGAAACAGTTCAATCCGATGAACTTTTTGGTTGTCGAACTGTCAAATTTAAGGGTTATTTTTTTCAAGGATATTTTCATTTTTTTTTCAACATTCAAGGTCTTTTCCAGGACAATGAACTGACAAAGGAAATTCAAGGGTTTCCAGGTTTCAAGGATGCGAGGCAACCCTGTGTTCATTAAGTTCTGAGACCATCACCTCATTATCCCTTCTGTGTCTCACGACTGTGCTGTGTTTAGTTTTACTATCGGACCCTAACATCGCAATGGCAGAAGGAGGTTCTGTGTTATAAAACCTGGTTTAACATACAATAACGAGAAAGAACCATTGTGATCCTGAGTGTGTTTTGTTGTTAAGTCTTTTCCTCTTGGACATTTATTATTGATCAACTTAGTTCGGAAGTTTTGTATTTACCTGTTTTTCGTTACATAATTGAGATACCAGTAACTTTTTATGAAGCAGAAAAGCATGGTAAGGTAAGAATTTATTAGATTTCGTTTTTAACTCATTTTGTAAGGTTTGGTTGCCAGTTTTTCAATCTGTTTTTTTTTTTTTTGTGTTTGTTTTTTTTTTTTTTTTACTTAAAGCACAGATTTCTTTTGGTTGCTCTCATTTACACTTTTAATGGTATGAGAATTTAATAACGATGATGGATACAGTTGCTAATAAGCTGTGTGTAATAATACTTGCCCAGGATAAGGATTAGGAAAGTTAGCACTGGTGATAAACTGTTCCTTAGCACCGGCATGAAGTGTTACTCGTTTACCTTCATAATTACATCCTTCCTGGTCTAAAACATACCAATCAAATTCTCTGAAGTCAACAGTAACTACGACTGATTATATATAAATACTAGTAATTATTGATTTGAAGAGAAATACTTTGATTAATGTGCTCTTACAAAACTGATTTTATCTTCTATTACGGATTCTCGTTTTGACTTCTTTATTTCGTGTTGTCTCAATTGTCTGTAGCATTGATTAGGCTTTGGATTGTTTATTTGTTTGCTTCTTTCATTTCAAGAGTCAAAAAAGTCAAAGTACTATGTTACTCAAAACTTTATTGTTCATGTATTGAGACTTTCTTACTTTGATCTTTAGCCAACATGACCCATACATCATATGATGCCTTCTTAAGGATTAAGGACAGTTTAAGGCTATTGAATACCCAGCTTCGTTTCCGTTCTAAGCAGCCAGGATTAACATGACCCTTCATGTCCATCGGACCATCTCCTGTAAAATAGCGATGACAGATTTGACACGAGCGTCTCTTCTTAGTGTTCTAAAAGTATCTTTAAATTTTAAACAAAAACATCACGTGTTCTGACTTATGTAAAAATACAGAAGTGAAAATTTTTTTTTAGAACTGTTTTCATACTTCTTAATTTGGAAAATTAGCTCTGCATTACGTATGACACTGTGTAAAATGACAACAGCATGTTCGCATCTGCCTTGTCTATATCGATCATTAATTTATCTTTAACGATTCGTTTCTCTTTCATGTTTTTTTTTGTGTAAGATGCATTTTTATGCATTGTTAGAGTATGACAGGTGTGTTTGTTTGTGTTTTGTGTGCCGGTGAATCTGTTACATTCAAATTTATGAACTTGTATGAAATCTTTAAAAAAGGCCTATTCATCAAAATAATAATTCAGTTAAGCAAAAAAGCACGATTTTCAGCTAGCTTGCTCTTAAATCAGCGTGGCCTACTACAAATGATATGACAAATTGAAATACTGTACTTACATGACTTAAAAGGAAATGTAATTCCATTTTCTAGTAAAAATTTTATTCGAACAAGTTCCTACCTTCAAAAATATAAAAGCTGCCATTGTTACACGGGTAGTCAAGGTTACTGGACCCTACCAGGAATGTGCCACTCTCGTCTGCTTTCTGAAGTGACTGGATAACTTCGTTTGATCTAAATATGAAACAAAAAAGAAACTTACATCATAACAAAAGATCGAAGACGACAACAAGATTAGAACTGGAGACTTTTGAGAGTTACTATAACTAGCCATATCAACGTGGCTTTAGTTCAACGCGAGATTACCCCCTCTCCCAGTAAAAACAAAATCAGTTTATACGCAGGTGCGCATCCAGGATTTTAGTTTCAGGGGGGGGATATCCTCTTTTGTTGTTTTCTTAGGGGAATTTTGTGCAAAAAGCAAAATTTTTTTTTAAAAAATTGGTCACTTTTAGGAGCGCGTACTCCCTGTACTCTTTTCCTTGGATCCACTCCTGATGAATGTACTTAGCAAGACACATTAGTATTTTAAGCATTATTTTTTCATACTGGAATTTGTTAAAACATTAACCCCGTCTCCAGTTTGCCGTGTTCGAGTACTGCTTTTGTAGTATTTACTCTACACTCGGAACCATAAGTTTTAATGTCCAGAGCTCTACGACAGATTGTGATCTATTCAGAACGATAAAACTCGCGAATCGAAGGAGATTAGACAGACTCAATCATGAAAGGGGACAAAAGGGGTCTGTTAACAGGTTGACACTTTTTCTGTAATCCTCAGTTTAAAACAGATCATTTTTCTCGAAAAAATAAAAATAAAAAAAATATTCAAAATCAGTTAACAATCAATTCATGTTCAAAATAACAGTTGAACGTGAACAAAGATAAAAATATTAACAGAAAAGATTCATCATTTTTATAAAAATATATTTTGAAAGGGTTTCTTTGTAACACCTAATAGGACTGCATATGCTGTAGTCTTTCAGCTGCATGATGCAAAACTACCATTTGGTAATTTGATTTAAACGTGTTCTATCGTCTATATTTAAATCCGTTTAAGCCAACTTCTCATAATCCTCTTTCTACATTTAGGTCCAGCTGCTACATATTATTTAATCATGATCAATTATAGAAAAATAAATGTTTCTTCTATTGACTATAATTCTATAAATGATAGCATTCAGAGCTAAATCATTATATATCTTTATGAATATTAAATCATAACTTAATATTCGAATCAAATTTGTGGACTAGGATATTATAAACATCATGTTGCATTTGCTTATAATTCAAACATAATACATGTTAAAAACATTATTGTTCTCATATATTTTATTTTACTTGAGCCAGAGCCGAAAGCAGGAATTGAAATATTAGTGGTCACTGCTAGTGTTTATAATATGCTTAACTTCAAAAGAAATATATATCCAATCATTGGTTGTAATACCATAACACTCTCTTGCCCCCCCATAATGATTTAAAAAAGCACATTCATATACGTGTCTAAGAAACTGGAGTCGTTGGCCAGAAAATGGTGGCTTATAACTAATTCACATGCCATGCATGGTATAACTATACGAAGTTTCATAAAAATGCCACCTCTACATGCAAAAATTTTCATTTGTTACATGTAAAAAGTTGGTAACTCACAAGTCTGATTTCAAAAACATCGGTTGGAAAATCGGAAGGTGGTGAAGATTACATACTATCTCTGAAAAAAAAAGAGAAAACGAATATACAAGACACTCGATCTCGCATACTGAAAACTGAATAGGTACTAGCTTAACAAAAAGCTTGATCCCATTTCAGTACAAACAAAAAGTTTAAAATAATTGAAGTTAAATAGAGTTCGAAGTTTGCCTTTATAGAAACTAAAAAGCATTTTTTTACAGACAGATAAGGGATTATTGACTGACGCCAACCTGAAAGTGTACTTTTTGCCGCTTAATTGTGGGCTGTGTCGCGTACACTTATTCCACATCTCATTATTTTCTATTTGATATCCTAAAATGTCATGAGTAGCTTTCTGAGGAAAAACTGTAGATCGCATGGAACGAATCAAATATGAATGAAAATAACAGGTCTACATTATAATAATTATATGATAGATAAATGTACATGGCACAACATCATGGAACTCTAATATGATGATATTTTAGCTTACCTTTGATTAAAAATATAAAAATTATACAAAAAGTCGGATAGTTTTCCATTTTGGTCATCCGTGGCACCTCGGTAAGTAGTTAAGTAAATTATTTGCAACAGTGGCATTAGCGACAGATGTTTTGTATACTTTCATTATTAATGCATATTGATTAAGGTAAAGTCTTAGAAAAATTATAAATAACCAAAAAAATATTTAATACAGTCAAGATAGTAGATAAATATATCTATGAATTAATATTTTCGTTGATTTCCCTCCATGTATAAAGTCTGTGACTTATTTGCATATTGAAGACAAGATTTTATTGAATTGTTAAAGAAAAACAAACGTGTTTTAACTATATATAAATATTTTCTTTTCTTTTTCATCTTATTTTAATTAGCGTAATTTTTATCCGCAATGCAGCTTCATGGGTGCTTAATGACACTTTTTATTAATGTAACAGTCTTTGAAACAGTTTGAAAGCAAGATATATGTGATAAATAAACATTTCCCCTGGCCTGCTTCGATCAGCGTCTTCAACATTGACAATTTCAGTGAAATCAGAATAATTTTAAGAATAATATGTCCAAAAGACATAATGCCCCATCACGCAACATTTTGAGACGGACATATATAAATAATAGTTTTTTTCGTGCACAGAAACTTTCGTAGATGGAGCATAAAAATCCTTCTTTTCATGCCAGCTATACAAACTTTGCATGACCTAAGGAATGGGCCTGCTTTACCACTAGAAACGTAGGTTCAAGAACTATAGGTCCTGGGTTGATGGAACTTGGTATATATATGACCCAGTAGTACTTAGCACGTTGCATCCCCATCTTTTGACATTGACCTTGATTTTCTGGTTGAGTGACTTTGACAATTTTCAATACATATAACAGCAATGGACAAGTTTTGCAAGCACCTCCATATCTCAAGAACTATAAGTCCTAGGTTGATGAAACTTAGTATGCATATGCCCCAGTAGTAGCTTAGCACAGTTGCATCCCCATCTTTTGACATTGACCTTGATTTTCTGGTTGAGTGACTTTGACAATTTTCAATACATATAACAGCAATGGACAAGTTTTGCAAGCACCTCCATATCTCAAGAACTATAAGTCCTAGGTTGATGAAACTTAGTATGCATATGCCCCAGTAGTAGCTTAGCACAGTTACATACCCATCTTTTGACATTGACCTTGATTTTCCGGTTGAGTGACTTTGACAATTTTCAATACATATACAGGTAATAGCAATGTTAAGGTTCTGCAAACACCTCCATATCTCAAGTATTATTGGTCCTAGGTTGATGAAACTTGGTATGCATATGCCCTAGTAATAGCTTAGCACAGTTGCATTCCCATCTTTTGACCTTGATTTTCTGGTTGAGTGACTGATTATTTTTATTGCATATATAAGCAATGTTTCAGTTCTATAAACATCTTTTATCTCAGAAACTGAAAATCCATGTAAATTCAAAATATAGTGGAAGTACATGTAACAATGAATAATTTTTTCTGATGGTGCCGGCAGGCGCAACATACTTTAGTGTTAACTCTTGTTTTATTTTTATGTAGGTTTGCAGTGGTGAAAAAAAGCCCATCACAATACTTAGTTTAATAATCCCTGATATAATCTAATTTCAGGTATTCTGTTTTTTTTATAATTTGGCATTTTCTTTGATATTTTTGTTGTTGTATTAATTTACCTTCTTACAAACTGTCATCTAGCAAGATGGCCAGTTGAGCTAAAAATGTCATTGTTCATGCTTATTTCATTATTTTTAATTGTCAGCGACAACATAGACCATTGATTTCTCAATGGATTTATAATCATTTCAGAAAGAAATTAAAAATTCATAAACAATAATTGTGGTCTAAGTGGTCGCTGGCATCTAAAAATTAAAAATATTACCCATAATTTTGCTATTTTCGGCCATTTAGGCAAAAGTCTTACAAAATTGTCACGTTTGACATGGTATTTTATGTAAATAACATGTAACACTCTTAAAAATTTATTTGTACATGCTTTTTAATTCATTTGACATACTGAATAACACTAGAACTTTTTTCTTTGTCGATGCTCAACTTTTCAGTCTTTCAGGGGGCCAAATATGGGCCTTACCTTACCTTGTCCTTTGCATCATCATTGTAGCCAACTGCAAGCAGCCACTGCTGCTCTACAATGCAGGCTGGCAGGCTATTATTAAGGGGGTACAGTACACCTAAGGGTGATAACTCTTAAATATCACTTAAGCGTTTTAATCAGTAACATTTATTCAAAGAAATCAAGCTTCTTGGTGATCAAAATAGGCAATGTTGAAACTCCATTATGTCCAATGAAAAATTTCCCAAGAAAACAGTGGTTTGATTTTCTCCATATTTTGCAGTTAAATTCCATTCATTAAAATGCACATTTCTGTAAATTTTCAAGAAAATTAAACAACACAATTTTATTTTAGCCTAAGTGTTGGGTACCCCCTTAATTGCAGAATTTTTCATATTAATTTTGTATAAGGAGGTTGTGTCACATACACCTAGTCCACATCTGTTTATTTTCAATTGGAATGATTGTATTGCCTTTTATGTGTCTTGTTTCAAAATTTGAGACTTTAGTGTTCTACACATCATTTTTTATTCTTAAATCTTTAAACTTTAACTTGTAGTTAAATGAGTCTACCATCTTTACTTTCACTTTTTAAATTTCAACCTAATTAATCTGCTGCATAACAATAGCTTTTCTTTTGCTTATTAACGCCACTGACCTTATATTAAACTTCATCTCTGTTAACACCTAATTGCCAAACATTATTCATATAATTAAATTCAATTGAAAAGATTACCACTGATATGAAAAGAAGTGTAAATGTGTTCCCAGCCAGTACTTTAATCAGAAAAAAACTTAGAAAACTTGGACTTAAATAATGTTACAGACAAATGGACAAGGGTTAAACAGTATACATATTAACCAAAATACATCCTTAAGTATAAACAGAAAATAGAACAATTTGAAAACAAATAATTTAATCATCTGCCAGTAAAGAAAATGGGTTTTTATCTGTCAATGACACATCTTTGTCTTCATCTGACTGGGTTTCCTCGTCATCTATATCTTTTTCATTGTCAAATTCATCATCTGTTTCCTCTTCCACATCTGATCCTTCATCTATCTCCTCAAATTGAGATAACCTTTCTATAAGGTGTTTAGTATCACGATGGGTTTTCCATATGTCTAAAAAAGAAATTGCATTATTAATTTTGGATTATAAAGAAAATTCAATTAATAAAAAATGATGTTGAAAATGAATAAGAAATACTGTTAGTAACCTTATAAAAGGAAACTCCCTGCTTCATATTGGATTTCTAATGGGAAAAAAACTTTAAGGTCTAATTATCTCCCCATATAATGAAATCCAAGAGCAATGAAAATTCTTCATGCACATTTCAATATGATGTACTGTAAAAGTATTAATATTTGTTGGGTACCAATTTTTGTGGGTCAGGCAAACCATGAAATTTAATTCCTAACAGAGAATAAAACATTGCTCTTAATAGTTATTTTTTTCAAACCACAAATTTCATGAATCCATGCTGAGAAAATCATATCAAAAAGAGAATCGAATCATCCTATTAAACATACTAAATGGCTAAAAATAACAGTGTCGTTCTTGTGAAGATGTAGGATCCTTTCAATTAAACTTTGGTGTTTCCACAGTATATTCAAATATAAAAGTATCTTTAGATAGCTGAATTTCTTGTACATTGTTTGATATAATTTTCGAAGCGTTTTATTTATTATTTTGTTTGTAATTTAATAACACCTGAAGGATGGTGAAAAATAAAAAATCAAACACCACGCAAACAGACTGATATTTGTCACAATAAACAAATTTCCTTATCGAGAGTTATCAGCCAGCGGGCGTCCTGTTAAAACAGGAAATTGACCAACTTCAAACTGTTAATTAGTTGACCTGAATTCATCAAATTACGTTCAAATTTCACCTGAATATTCTCTAATCATTTTGCTATTTTACAGTACTAAATAATATACTATAAGTTAAGATTTGATATGAAATGTACGGTGTTAGATTTCCAAGAGGCCTATTTCTAAGTTTGAATTTTGAAAAAATGAACGATTGACTTTAAACTGTTCCTTTGGAAAAATGTGTGATAAAGATGAAAAGAAAAATAGATGTATATATTTCAGATGTACGATTCATTATGAAAAAGTTTACTTGCTTCGAATGCAAGTGCCTATTTCAACAGGCAGAATCTGAATTTACAAATTAGCGCGGAGACACTGTTATTTTGGATTAATTGTGGAGACCAATCTCTTTAATTATTGTCTCAGATCCATGAAAATGCAATTTACTCCCAATTCACAAAAAATTGATACCAAATTTAGGTAGTTTCACAGTATTTCCTTTATGAATATTTCATCAAATTCATCAAAGGAGTTGCACTTAAAAGATATTTGGACAGATGGTTCCATGGATAGACAACTAAGGGGATGCATATGTACCCCCCCCCCCAAACTTTTGTTTGTGTCTGATTTGTGTTACCCAAAATTGCTTGTGAATCATGGTGATATGATGACCCATAGTAGAAAATTAAACAGTTTAAAGCAATACTTCTTTGTTTAGAACTGTCAGACAGATGTTTTTTTTACACTTTTTTTTGGGTTCAATGTTTTAATGTTATTTGTACATGTACCTCTATTTTTGGTGAATCCTGGTGGCCTTGTTGCTAAACAAAGTCTCCCATCCAGACCCATCCTGAGGATCATATTAGAAGCCCTATGGATGTCAGGTCTACCTGCTTTAGCTGTTAATAATCCTCTCTTGAAAGCCCAAGCTGTATGTATAGAAAGATAAAAAATAATCAGCATATTTCTTATCAGAAGCTTTATGAATGTCAGGTCTGCCTGCTTCAACTGTTCTTTTTAAAGCAAACGTTATGTAAAAGGTTTAACTAGAATATCATAATTAAAGGTAATCTCTAACAGCTATAGCTTTTAATTGCAATCTTCTAAGCGCCCAAATTGTACTTGATTCATACATTAAAAAATATGCTTCTATATTTGATAAGAAAAGCTTAATGGATGTGACAGTGTTGATTGTTACAAGGAAGTATATTTTTGAAAAAGCCTTTTTTATGATAACTTTGGAGTTTCAAAATAGAATCATGTGAAAATAAACTCTGAAAGTCATTTTTGTCAAATGAAATGATATAAAGAAACTAGAAGTGCAGTATTCCATAGAAAACACATGTTGCCTGCATTCAAAAATAACTTAGCATTTGCAAAACAAGATGAAACAGAGCTTTGTATATATGTCCGCTATATGCGAAAACTGAAGTTCTCTGTAAACAGGAAGCAGTAATTTTTCAGGCATAAAACTGCTTTACACCATATAGTACTAGGGGACAAAGCAACCTGTCAAATATCATAAGCTGTGGCATGTAGTTGCTATGAAAACAGCTACGGTAATTTTGTATATATGTCCATTATATATATGAAAACTTAAGTTCTCAGTAACATGTAACAGAAAGTACATGTAGTACCGGTAATTTGTTCTGGTATAAAATCAATTAACACCATATAGTACTATAGACAAAGCTACATGCTTTGGGATGTAGTTGCCCAGAAACTGTGACCAAAGTTTTTGTGACATCCCAGGACGAAGGACAAAGGAAAACGCAACACAACAAATAGTGCTAAAGTAAATCCTATATATCTCTTTGCAGCACAGTTTAGGAGACATAATAAAAGAGAAACAAAAATTGACAACAAATCTTTAGCTGTAGTATTTGATTTAAAACTCTTACCTTCACATATATCATACGGTGACCAGAATTTAGAATCTGGGTCAGGATGTTTAAGATATAATATCTTAATGACATCTACCCGCTCTGCCAGATATCTGATAGCACTAAATGGTTCCCTGATCTGAGCTATGGGGTACATTCCTGCCAGTACCTTTAAAATAAAAAAAAAACATGTTTTTATGTTACTTTATTTGTCTTGATACATGCCAGATATCTGATGGTACTGAAAGACTCCCTCATCTGAGCTATGGGATATATGCCTGCCAGAACCTATAAAGATATGCCAAAACATGATTTGAGATGACCACTTCATTTTTCCTAGATAAGGTTTGCCAGTTACTTGCCCAAGGTTGCTGGTTTCCTTCACCATTAAGACTGACCTCCCTAAATGACCTAGGTGCATTGAAAATGGTGTTAAACCCTTACACACACACACACAAATTTTTTTGTAAAGAATCTAGTAAGAAAGAAGTACTGTAGTGATTCACTATGCTCTATTATTATAAATGGGACCAATCGTAACCCTCATTGGAACATAGAGGACTTAGGGTTACGTTATTGTTTCATTTTACCCTTATCTGGGATGGGGGTTTGTGGTGTTAAAAACCATGTCATCTGCATTATATTTGTCAATATTCCAGTAGTTTTTCTTTTAGTTTATAATTGTTTAGCTTCCTCACTTTGCCAGCTTTAAAATAGGCAGGCTTCAAGATCTAGTCAATCTTTTTTGTAAAAATTAACGATGGAAGAGAAATCAAGTTAATAGTTCATGTTTAGATCAGCTCTTCATATTAATATTACTTGTAATGCCTTGTCTACTTTTGACAAGTACAGAACTTTCAATAATTAATTTGATATCCCTAAGCTTATTGCACTCAATAATTTTAAGTGAACTTATAACAAATCCTGAACACAGTATCATCTGATTACTTACCTGTAAGGCTTTGTCTACTTTGGATGGAAAGACTAGCCCAGGACAATCACAAAGTTTAACTGTAGGTGACAGAAATATTGTCTGGAAATGTTTGGTATGACCAGGTGTTCTAGATACACTAACTACCTGTAAATAAAATACATAAACAAGAAAAAAATATTGTAAGAAAAAGTTTGGGATGACTAGATGTTTTAGATACACTATCTACCTGTTAAAGAACATTTCTGGCCGTTTCTTTTGATCTTGAAGATCATAAAATATTTGTTTCTGTCACAAAAATTTAGAATTACTGATTTGTTTCACAATTTAAGAATATAAACTAGTATTCTGACTAAATATTTACCTTTCGACCTTTTAATCCATTTAACAAGGAAGACTTTCCAACATTAGGACACCCTGTAAAATATCAGGGTAAACTAGGTACAAGCGCAGAAATAAAGTACTTCCAACAAAAAAATGTAAAAAAAAATCCTGAATGATATTCAAGAGGAATGAATTTCTTCATGTGCATCTCCATAATTATTTATTATATAATATACTGGCTCTATGTAAAATTCTTTCAAAATCAATGAAGCAGTTGACTGTGACTGTTTTGTTAAACGTGATTATCGAAACTAAGCAACGGTTTTGCCTTTTTATCATTGTTGTATTTTATTCTCATATTGGTGTCTTGTTTTGTCTTTTATCATTGTTGTAGTTTTATTCTTATGTTGGTGTCTTGTTTAGAGGTATTATTCATATGGATATGTATTGTTGCTTCAATAGATAGTCATATATCAATACATGTACATGTACTTCTGTATAATAGTCATACCCACGCATCCTATTGTTAGTATTCCATTTTTGAATCTGACATTAGTGGAAGGTACTCTTGTATCTTCCTCCTCTTTATGGGTAACCTCCTCTGTAGATTCAGCCATCTCACCTTCTGCTTCTATCTTGTGTCTCCATGGTGATAAATCAACTGAATTTTAAAAGTACATGTAATTTTCTATTGACTTTAAGCTAATCACTTAACTTGCATTTTCTCTGTTACATGAAGCTAAAATGTTCAATTTAAATGAATTAATGCATGGTTACAAGATAATCAGACATAAGCATCTGCTGCTTGGTTATTAGGCCACAATGTTGTATAAACACAGGCATGTTTGTTAATAAATATCTACTGCTAGCAGAGGTTTGTTTGTTTATCAATTTAAAATTAAGCATGAACTTTTCATTATGCAGCAAAATCAACATTCAAATGATATGACTTTGCATGTAAAAAATTAAATTAAGATTTATCTAATTTTAATATTGAATTACTTTAATTGATTGACTGATATGTTTTTGTGGAGGACAAAAAAACAACAATAAATGTATCACTGAATCAAATGATTGTGTTTCCAAAGGAAAAGAATCTTACCATGATTTTGGACAATATTTTCACAGATCTCTAATAATTCATAGGCTCCTACATTCTTGGTAAATCTTCCACCTCTCCTTTTCCTTTTCTTATTATCTACAATAACATTAAATCTTGATGACAGAACTTATAGATCTTCATTAAGCTTTAACAAGGGAGATTGTTTTCATTTTTGTTTTTTTTTAATTTAATTTGATTTTTTATTATTTTAAATATTGAATAAAACAAATTTAACCACTGGGTTCTACAAGTCATAATTTCATTAGAAATAGCATTGTCAGAAGCACATGTACCGGTATTTGATTTCAATGGAATACAGTGCTAAAAAACATTTCAAACTGTCATTTATAAAAGCTTGTAGAGGTTTACTACCACTCCATATTCCTTCAGACTTTTTCAATGTTCCTAACTGTGACCATGACTAATGCATGGGGTGTGTATAGTTTATTTGTGGATGGGGTGTGTGTATGGGGGGGATAGAAACCTTTGCAAAGTTTTCTGCTAGTGCCAGCCTCTGTGGGTATTATGTGAAACAGGTTATTTGTAGTTTCTTTTTGGATGGGGTGGGTGTGTGGTGGGTTGGTAATTAGAAACCTTTGCCAAGTTTTCTGTTAGTGACAGCTTCTGTAGGGTATGATGTGAAGCAGGCTATGTGTAGTTTATTTGTGGACGGGGTGGGTGTGTGGTGGGTTGGTAATTAGAAACCTTTGCCAAGTTTCCTGTTAGTGACAGCTTCTGTAGGGTATGATGTGAAGCAGGCTATGTGTAGTTTATTTGTGGACGGGGTGGGTGTGGGGAGGTGGTAATTAGAAACCTTTGCCGGGTTTTCTGTTAGTGACAGCTTCTGTAGGGTATGATGTGAAGCAGGCTATGTGTAGTTTATTTGTGGACGGGGTGGGTGTGGGGAGGTGGTAAATAGAAACCTTTGCCTGGTTTTCTGTTAGTGACAGCTTCTGTAGGGTATGATGTGAAGCAGGCTATGTGTAGTTTATTTGTGGACGGGGTGGGTGTGGGGAGGTGGTAAATAGAAACCTTTGCCTGGTTTTCTGTTTGTGACAGCTTCTGTAGGGTATGATGTGAAGCAGGCTATGTGTAGTTTATTTGTGGACGGGGTGGGTGTGGGGAGGTGGTAAATAGAAACCTTTGCCTGGTTTTCTGTTTGTGACAGCTTCTGTAGGGTATGATGTGAAGCAGGCTATGTGTAGTTTATTTGTGGACGGGGTGGGTGTGGGGAGGTGGTAAATAGAAACCTTTGCCTGGTTTTCTGTTTGTGACAGCTTCTGTAGGGTATGATGTGAAGCAGGCTATGTGTAGTTTATTTGTGGACGGGGTGGGTGTGGGGAGGTGGTAAATAGAAACCTTTGCCTGGTTTTCTGTTAGTGACAGCTTCTGTAGGGTATGATGTGAAGCAGGCTATGTGTAGTTTATTTGTGGACGGGGTGGGTGTGGGGAGGTGGTAAATAGAAACCTTTGCCTGGTTTTCTGTTAGTGACAGCTTCTGTAGGGTATGATGTGAAGCAGGCTATGTGTAGTTTATTTGTGGACGGGGTGGGTGTGGGGAGGTGGTAAATAGAAACCTTTGCCTGGTTTTCTGTTTGTGACAGCTTCTGTAGGGTATGATGTGAAGCAGGCTATGTGTAGTTTATTTGTGGACGGGGTGGGTGTGGGGAGGTGGTAAATAGAAACCTTTGCCTGGTTTTCTGTTTGTGACAGCTTCTGTAGGGTATGATGTGAAGCAGGCTATGTGTAGTTTATTTGTGGACGGGGTGGGTGTGGGGAGGTGGTAAATAGAAACCTTTGCCTGGTTTTCTGTTTGTGACAGCTTCTGTGGGGTATGATGTAAAGCAGGCTATGTGTAGTTTATTTGTGGACGGGGTGGGTGTGGGGAGGTGGTAATTAGAAACCTTTGCCAAGTTTTCTCTTAGTGACAGCTTCTGTAGGGTATGATGTAAAGCAGGCTATGTGTAGTTTATTTGTGGATGGGGTGGGTGTGGAGAGGTGGTAAATAGAAACCTTTGCCTGGTTTTCTGTTAGTGACAGCTTCTGTGGGGTATGATGTGAAGCAGGCTATGTGTAGTTTATTTGTGGATGGGGTGGGTGTGGAGAGGTGGTAAATAGAAACCTTTGCCTGGTTTTCTGTTAGTGACAGCTTCTGTGGGGTATGATGTGAAGCAGGCTATGTGTAGTTTATTTGTGGACGGGGTGGGTGCAGGGAGGTGGTAAATAGAAACCTTTGCCTGGTTTTCTGTTTGTGACAGCTTCTGTAGGGTATGATGTGAAGCAGGCTATGTGTAGTTTATTTGTGGATGGGGTGGGTGTGGAGAGGTGGTAAATAGAAACCTTTGCCTGGTTTTCTGTTAGTGACAGCTTCTGTAGGGTATGATGTGAAGCAGGCTATGTGTAGTTTATTTGTGGACGGGGTGGGTGCAGGGAGGTGGTAAATAGAAACCTTTGCCTGGTTTTCTGTTAGTGACAGCTTCTGTAGGGTAGGATGTAAAGCAGGCTATGTGTAGTTTATTTGTGGATGGGGTGGGTGTGGGGAGGCAGTAAATAGAAACCTTTGCCTGGTTTTCTGTTAGTGACAGCTTCTGTGGGGTATGATGTGAAGCAGGCTATGTGTAGTTTTGGGTATTTGGACAAGAAGTATTCTTTCCATGCTATGACTAGTTCAGGCTCCACCAGGTCTACTTTGTTCAACACTAGTATGGCATGTTTTCCTAATTCATCAACAACATGGTGGTATAAAGCTGGGGAAAAGTGCAGCATCTAAAAAAATAATTATTTAAATTATGAAATTGGTAAAAAATAGTATGATTTTCTTCAACTGAAAGAAAGTGAGCAAAAGATGGGATATCCAATCTTACAATATGTGTGTGTGTGTGTTGGTGTTTAACGCCCTTTATCAACGCACCTTGGCCATATAAGGTGGTCAGTTTTAATGGTGGAGGAAACCGGAGTACCCGGAGAAAACCACCCACCTTGGGCAGGTAACTGACAAACATAATCACATACAGTTGGGGAAGTCCCTTTTTTTGTTAAATACAAACGGGACTCAAACACCAGTTGAGAGGCGATCGGCTTGTGATCAATAGTGTGGTATTTAAACCAGTGCCTTAGACCACTCGGCCATCCAGGCCCCCATCTTACAATATGAAACCCCATGCTGATGCTGTATACCAAATATCAAGAAGATGTAATAAGAAGTTCCTGAGAGATCATTCCCACATGACATCTAACATTCATCATTTTATAATCTGGTTTTTCAATTTGTGAATTCCAGCCAAAAAATGCAATTATCTACCTTGAACTACAACAAAAGACTCTTTTGTTGTAGTTCAAGGTAGATAATTGCATTTTTTGAAAAGAGCTATAAAAATCTAACATTTGTAATGACAGATTGACAACATTTTGAGTATCTCAACCAAACTGCCATCAGCAACGTGAACTCAAGTCTATAGGAGAGTGAACTCCGGAAGAGTAAGTTCTTGCTTGCTATAGAACCTGACAGCTCTGGAGGAATAGAAATGTCAAATGTATGACTGATGGTTGTTAATGTTATGTACACCAGTGACCTGTAATTTCCCCTACAACAATGTATGACTGATGATCTAAATATTGTTGTAGGGGAAATTACAAGTCACTGGTATACATAACGGTAACGACCATCAGTCATACATCTGACTTTTCAGTTTGGACTGTGTTTTTTTTATATATTCTGTCATTCAATTTTGAAAATTATATGTCTACTAATTGTGTTTTATCTTTTCAAACTTATTTTGAAAGCCGAAGGGTACTTTAGGTTTGCACTCTGTCTGTCTGTCTGTTCGTCCGTCCGTCCGTCCGTCCATCACACCTCAGTTTTCTGCACTTCTTTTCAAAACCCTGTATATTATGAATTGATTTTTCGTATGTGAGTCTACCATGATGAGTTACAGATCAAGTGTACATTTTGTTGCAGTCTGCAAATTTTTACAGGAGTTATCGCCCTTTTACCTTTAAAAATTCACTGAAATTTCAATTTTCGACACTTTTTTCAAATGGCATGCAGGTAATGATTCATTTTTGGTATGTGAGTCTACCATGATGAGTTACAGATCAAGTTCACATTTTGTTGTGGTCCAAAATATTTTAAGGGATTTATGGCACTTTGAACTTTGAAAATTCATTGAAATTTCAGTTTTTCACACTCATTTTCTAAACGCTTGCTGATTATGAATTGATTTTTCATATATGAGTCTACCATGAAAAGTTACAGATCAATTTAGCGTTTCGTTGAGGTTTGCAAATTGTTACGGGAGTTATGACCCTTTTAACTTTTGAAAATTCACTGAATAACTGAAATTTTAGTTTTCTGCACTTTATCTTTACTGCTTTTAGATAATGAACTGATCAAGTTTTTTTATTTGCTACACTTATTTTTACCAGAATATAAATTGAACTTGAAATATTGGGCCGATAGGGGGACTATGTATTGCTATGTATTGTTTTGCAATACTCTCAGAAAGGTACACCTTTGCTTCCTCCAACTTATATTATTTTACTGTAAGAGAATTTAAAACTTACAGGGTACCTTATATCCACAATCATCAATAATACATCTGACATTTCTGTAACTCTCCATAGCTGTCGCCAGGTCTCCAAGTTCAATTCAAAGTAACTCAATTCTTTTACTTCATAAAGCTTAAAAATATTCTCCAAATAATTCTACAAAAAAAGTAAATTTTAACTTGGGTTTTCATATATGTTACAGGTATTTCATTGTACTACATGTATACACACACATTCTGGAACAAACTGACTTTTAATTTTGTAAAAATATGATTGTTATTTAAGATAAGTAAAGCATTTGCCTAAAAGCTTGCATAAATAAAAAAATAAATCCCTTTTACTTGGATCAATGGGAAGATATAATTAAATTAGGGACAATGTGATAGTATTTCCTGACTGTTTTTTTTTTTTGGCATATCGCCATATGCAGACTTTTACCAAAAACCTTTGAAAAATCTGAACGAGTGACAGAACTTTTTTTTCAGTTTCATGCAATTTGGCTGACTTTCCACATTGAAGAGCTCGATATGCTCCCATAAAAATATACCTCATAGGTCATAATCATAACATAAAATTTCACAATTATTGATTTCCCCTTTGCAAATCATTGGTCAGACAATAAATAAATATAACAGAAACAACTTATAATGTTTAACAAATCATTTTTATTCTGATTTTAAATGTAAAAAATTATACACTATTGTAAAATGTCTTCCATGTGAATATACCTGGAAATATTTATTTTCATTTCTCTCCAGTTCCTGAACAGATTCCCAATAATTCCATGGAGGTCTCTTAGCAATGTCTATAAAAGTTTCCTCCGATTCTGTTATCTCTAAATCTTCCTAAATGTAAAAACAATGTATTTTATTTATCTGAAACCTTAGATTCAGATCAAATCTTGAAACTTTTTTTACTGGCTAAGGACCAAAAATTACCCAGTGTCAGATCCATAGGGTGGTTCTGAGGGTTCAAACACCTTTCATTAGAATATTTTTCAGATTAGCAGTACAATTGAAATTGAATCCTCCTTTCATTCTTTAGTTTTTTTAACATTCAATGGAAAAATAATTGTGATTTTAGAAAAAAAAACTAAACTTACCTCAGATACGAACTGTAAAGGATGTCTCCCTAGCTCTCTATTCTTTTTAAGCTCTGAATTGGACTCCTGTAAAAATTGCAATCTATATCTGTAAGCAAAGAGAAGACAATAATAATAAAACTGACTGCTCAGATAATTACATCAATATCATTTTTTTACAGAATAACAAACTTTGGTCAAGGGTTTCTGAGTCTGTATAATTCCATGCAGGACCAATAGCGATATGGATGCATCAGTAGATTGAGGGCTGCTGCTAAGAGTCAAGAGCTTCCATCCTTGAATCTCTCAGTGGTCTTATTGTGCACTTTGTCTTCATTGTGTGTTACAAAAATGAAAAAAAGATTCAGTATGTGGTAAAATAAATATTAAAAAAGCCTTTTTGTTTCAAAACTTGACAGAAAATTACATTTTATTTCTTTTGTCCAAAGTCTCTATTAAATGTCTTGTGAAATAAGATTTAATAAATGTATCAGACCTATTTTGAAATAGATTGCTTGGCACTTATTTGTGTATATAAAGGCATTAGAATTCAGTAATGTTTTACCTGCTAAATAAATGCATGAGATATCTTAGGCATAGACCTGTATATTAAATAGATTTTCAACTTGTTAATTGTCCAGTATTTGTGTGAAAATATCACTGGTTTATAAATGAGAGTTTGTTTATTTTTCTAACTACTTTTACGTCTTACTATGGACTTTGTCAGAATAAATTGCACTAAACAAAGTAAAGATTAAGGAATATCTGTGAAAATTTCATTTAATTTGATTGAGGAATAAACTTTTAGTGACAATTAAAAGTGAAAACTTTGTGTGAAAATTTTGTTAATATTGTATTTTCATGAAAACTTGGGTAGTATCCATGGCTCTTTTGATACTCCTCTAAAGTGCTAATGGTTATAAAAGTAATTTTAACAAATGTAAAATCTCAAAACATTTAAGAATGGCTGTAAAAAAGAATCATGTAAAAATCTTTTATGGTTTTTGAGATATTACAGTATAAAGTTGTACATTTCAAATTGTTTATTTTGTACGAAATCTCATTTATTATTTGCATGTGATATTGTGAGATTTCACCAATTTGCAAATCTATTCTAATATACAGGCCTATGTCTTAGCTAAGTTTTACCTGTTGGGGTTAAAGGTTTGCCCTGTATCAGCTGGCTGCTGGTTTACAGACTGGACCTTAATATCATCTGGTTTACTATCTAGCGCTTCGTTGCTATTTTGCTCCACCTTGACCGTCTCTTCACTGGCTGATTCATTCTCACTGCTGTCATCCCCAGCTGAAAGAAATTACACCTGTATCTATAGAACTTAAAAATGAAATCCATCAGCTCTTTTACAGTATTACCATTTTTAACAAATTTTTTAGCAATTACGCCTCCTATACATGAAACTCTGGTCCTGCCCCTGTTTCCATAATACATTGTATATAAGATTGAATTGGAAGAGAGAAGTTTGGTGTCTGTCATAACCTAGGCCTAGGGTCAGGCCAACATACGCTAACCCAAATATTTCAAATGCTCTTTAATCTTTATATCTGGATATTTTTTTACAAAATTTGGAAATTATGAAATTATGTGTAAAAGTATAATATCTTATTGTTTGTTGTTTATTTTCCAAATTAAAAGTCTCTTAATTAATTAACAAGGCAATTTTAGATTTTAAAGTGACTAAAATGTGTAACCAAACAAAAAGTGGAAAAAACTCTATTTGCACAGCCAAGACACTTGCAATGCAGAAAAGTGGACTGGATAATTGAAAATATGGACAAAATTGATCAATAAGGTCATGAGTTGATTATCAATTTATTCAAATACACGATTTAAAGCAATATTTTCAAACATTTTTATGGACCCAGGCTTTGCCCTGTGGCCCGTGTAGAGCTTAAAGAAGTAAGTACAATACCGAAATTTGAACAATTTCATTTACTATACTATGAACTTAAATATTTTAATTATTTTTTTTCCCTTCAAAACAAACATGACAAACTTTTTAATAACAAAAAATATACTCCATTATGATAGGAAGTATATTGTTTACGCATTTCATCTTTTAAGAACAACCTTCCAAACCATAATTATTGGAGGCCCGGGTCCAAAAAAAAATTTTTTAAATTGCTTTTAAAGTAATATTTTACCATAATCAAGTACTTGTCCATCATTGATGTATACTAATGGAAAAAAGAAACTGTGCATGTCTATTGGAAATCAATTGTACCCATATTTCTCTTAATCAGAAAATCGTAAAAAATACAGTTATGGAGTTGAAATTTTCACTGAATGTTGAGTGGACCATGCAAATCATTTTTGGGTAAAAATCAAAAAAAAAATTAATTCCAGTTTCTGAGATTCAAAAAAACACTTTTTTAACCCAAAAATGAAAAATCAAGATTTTCACTCAAAGTTTAACCTGTTAACTTTCAACCACTAAAAGGAGAAATGTTATTGGCAAAAATCAGCTGAGAAAACTTAATTTCAAAAATGTGCATTGTTTCCAAAGTATGATTTTGTGAATTTCAAATTAACACTAACTGATTTCAAACTGCAAACAAAACGTCTTTTAGGGGTTAAAAAATGAAATTTTTTGTCCAGATCTTTAGAAAAATGATTTTGCAATACTTTTGGGATAAAATGTATCAAATACTTAATAAAATGTTGAGTTGTGATTTTTCAAAGTGATGCACAGTTTCTTTTTTCCATTAGTATATATCATTTCATCTTTAATCAGTTTTGAAAGATTTACGTTAAAGGTGTTTTACAGGAGAAAATCTGAATTTTCCACTTTTTGTCAATCACACATTATTTATTTAGTCACATAAAGATCGAAAATTGCCTTGAAAATTAATTTAACAACCTTTAATTTGGAAAATTTAAAATAAACAAAAAAATATAAATTTACAAATTATTTCCAAATTTCATAAAAAAATATTCAAAAATAAAGAAAGAATGTGTCCATGGGACACGGATGCCCCCGCTGGCCTCAAATAAAAAGTTGAAGTCCAAAAGGTCTGAAAGTCGCTTAGGATGCATAGTTAATCATACTTAACCATGCTTTCAAGTTTCAAGTCATTCCCATGTACAGTTTCTGAAAAAGCTTGACGGAAATTTTCATGTCGATTTTGGTATCGGTCCAGCCCCAAACAGGAAGTAGATGTCCGACAGGTTTAGAATTCCCTTAGGACATATAGTTTGTCATACTGAACCATCCTACCAAGTTTCAAGTCATTCCCATGTACAGTTTCTGAGAAAAGCTTGACGGAAATTTTCATGTCGATTTTGGTATCGGTCCAGCCCCAAACAGGAAGTAGGTGTCCGACAGGTCTAAAATTCGCTTAGGACATATAGTTTGTCATACTGAACCATCCTTATAAGTTTCAAGTCATTCCCATGTACAGTTTCTGAGAAAAGCTTGACGGAAATTTTCATGTCCATTTTGGTATCGGTCCAGCCCCAAACAGGAAGTAGGTGTGTGACAGGTCTAAAATTCGCTTAGGACATACAGTTTGTCATACTGAACCATCCTACCAAGTTTCAAGTCATTCCCATTTACAGTTTCTGAGAAAAGCTTGACGGAAATTTTCATGTCGATTTTGGTATCGGTCCAGCCCCAAACAGGAAGTAGGTGTCCGACAGGTCTAAAATTCGCTTAGGACATATAGTTTGTCATACTGAACTATCCTACTAAGTTTCAAGTCATTCCCATTTATGGTTTCTGAAAAAAGCTTGACGGAAATTTGTACGGACGTACGTACGGACGGACGGACATGAGTAAAACTTAATGCCCCCCGACATGTCGTCGCGGGGGCATAAAAAATAAAAGAATTTTAGAGCATTTTAAAATAATTGAGTTAGCGTATGTGGGCCTTGGCTTAGCTCTGGAAATCTCCAAATTCGGAAACATTAATGAATTTGGTAACAGGCTGGTAACTTCAAAGCCAAAAATGACTGAATTTTTTTTTCAATATTTCCAAACTTGTTTTGCATGTTTTATGATGTATACAGTGTAAACGACATATTTATAACTTTCTATCAAATTATGAATCCAAATAAGAATGTTTTACCACAGTTACCAAACTCGTTTACTCTAAAGAAAGGGAACTTACATAGGATTTTCTCAATTTCTATATTTGAATTATCTGGCCAATTTTTTTTCCCTTGATAGATTTTGATTTTACCAGGCGGAATTAATGAAAATTGTCTGCTTTTTCCAATGGAACTAATGACAGAATGCCATTTCACCTTAGGAAATGTCAAAACTTGAATAAATCCGAAGTTACCAAATTCATTAAACCTAGAGTTACCATATTTGGAAGCCATTACTAAATTTGGAAATGTTTACGAATTTGGAGATTTTCAGAACTGGCCATGCTGGTGCTTGGAATTTGGACTGGGTTACTTGTTTCAGTCACCACCAAATAATTATTCAAGGTATTTACTGCCGGGGACAAGGTGTCGATTGGCAAGGTGTCTGTAGTGGAAGTCATGGTATGGCAAAAATATCCTAAAACCCTTTTATGCAATGCATAACATGTACATATTTTGCCGTCTTATTTGTTGTGTGTGTCACTGTGTGTACTGCTGTACTGTGTCTGTAAACAATTTTACAAATGTCTCACTGATTTTTCATATATTATCATGACTTGTTTATTCAATTGGTTGCTACTGTAAAGAGAAAACTATACCAAATTGTTTCCTTTTCTTTTTCTCTTGTAATTGGGCTTTTTTCTGTTTGCCACTGAAGGGTTTTTTCCTTGGCATTTTCTGATTTTGTTGTGATTTTTAGACTTAGAAAAAAATCGTCTGTATTTTTCTGTTTCTTTTCTCGTTTATCTCCCCTTCCCTGAGCAGTGAATAAACTATTTTATAAATGTTTAGATGTGGAAAATAAAATAAACCAAAATGTAGCTAAACTCAATTTTTAGTTTTCCTTTCCTTCAAATCATTTTGAGAAAATTTTATAGATTCTAATTCTAAAAATTAAGTGCGATCCTGTTATGTTTTCGGGAACCAAGACATGGCTGCCAGAATTCTAGAATATGCTTATATTTGTCGAATTTTCATAAATTTACCGATTAAATAACCATAATTTCTTAAGATGGAATTTGATTTTAACATCAACTACCTTTTGGGGGATCTAATCACAAAATTAGACAACAGAGTTCTCCCCTTTAGAAGAAATGTGACTGGGTAAGGGATGTAGTGTTGTTGGCAACCACCTGCTTCATCAATTATTTATCACATTTATGCACAAACAATTTCCAGTTCTTCCCAATCAGATCTTTAATTAGATTTGTCAAATTAATAACCAATTAGCATACCTTAATTGGATTAATTTCTATGCAAATTGAATAATTAGATTGGAATATTCAATTAATCATGTCTGACTTGTGCTCTCTTATCCTTAATTTCTTTTTTTTTTATTCGAAAATAAAAACAAACTAGCTTTTCTTGTGGGTTTCGTGAGCGTTTAATGACGTCTAAATTTTTCAAAGATAAAAACGTTAAAAAGACACCGAAAGTTCGGGAAAACAAGCGCGTGCTATACCGGACGTTGAAGGAAAATTCAGCTCATAGTACAACAAAAATATTGACATTTCTACCATTATGGCTCCCTTCGGGAGCGTATTAATAATCCTAAGGTTGTAATTTTTTCATGTGATGTATTGTTGATAGGCTCATATAGAACTATACATTTCCAGCTCACATTGTGATATTGTAACGATATTTAAAATAAATACACAGTCTGAGTTTTCAAATTAACAAAACATATTGAGTTATTGACCAGGTGTCTGACTAAAAGAGGGTGCCTGGTCTGGTCTTGAAAAGGCTAAAATTTTAAGCTACATGAAAACTTTATACACAATAATATGAGGTAGGTTTGTTAGCGTGCTATTCTGGACGTTAAAGGAAAATTCAGCCCATTGTACAAATAAAATATTGACATTTCTACCATTAACGCTCCCTCGGGAGCGTACTAGAATATAAGTTTATTGGCCAATAACAGACTCTTCTGATCAAAGAATAGATTTCTGAGACAAGCAAGGAATTCTTGCCATCTGATTTTCAAATGTTTTTTTTTTGGACAAGATAGATTGAAATACAACCTGATCTTGAAAGAAGAAAGGATCACTTTTACATGTTTTAGAATGAACTATTCCATTTTAACACGAAGTAAAATAATTAATTGACAATATGGCAAGAACTTAATTCTCTGACCTGAGTAGAATGGCTTATGTTCAGCACCGATATAATAGACAATTTACAAAAAGTGAAATTATTGAAAAATTACATCTATGACAATTGACTTTTTGAGACAAATTTCATGCATACCCTGCATACAGAGGAGGTTGGACACTTTGCAAACGGCACGCATATATCTTTTATATTATCGATTGCGTGGCCAATAGACAATCAGTCTAACAGTGGTTATCGACGAGTCAACATGTTACCGCATGTGTATTTGACCGCTGGTCACAAATAATTGATAATTAACATGTAAAAACAAATGATTAACAGCAAACTGTAAATATATACTATATATTTATATAATATTTGGAGACAAATATTTGGTTTCACATGTTTAAGAGAAAGGGACAGAAAGATCATATTAATTTTTATCAAGGAAATTTATATAATTATTTATCGATTAAATGTCTTTAAAGTAAATAAATTAGATAGATGAGGATACCGGTATATTTATTTATTCATACGTTAAACAAATTGTTATAATCGAAGCTCAACATTTTTTTCGGACCTTTATACTAGTGTGTTCTTATACAGGGTCTATAACTGAAATCACTCATGAGTCTGCTCTTAATACTTTTGCAAAATTCCTGCCCCACCCCCTTAAAAATAATTTATAAATACAATATTTTTTTAAACGTTAACATACCATATAATATTATTTTAAATGCTCTTTTATATTTGTTCATTTTTTGGAGATATAAGAAATCATTCTGACTTGAAAAATTCAAAAAATTTGCTTTCAATATGTTTGTTTTAATTATGCAAATTAGTAGAATTGGCAATGTTTGTTGGTTAATTACGGACAAAATAATGGGGCACTGAAAGATTTAAAATGTTCAATATATAAAGATTCAACGTTTAAAAAATCAGCCATGGAACTCAAAGGGTTCTCTCAGAATTTATTGTAAAGATGACATGGTAAATCTAAAAACCACATTTTTAAAAAATGTGTATTCGTAAAAGAGGTAATAAAAATATAACAGATATCCGTTTATTTGAGCTTTAAAATTGTATATTATGAAAGCTGGAACTTGGTTCTGACGATATACAAAAATCTGGACACCTGGGGTTTATAAGTAGTAAAATAATTTTGTCACAAAAATGCTGAATTTAGGGTCATAAATCAAATTTGAAATGCTGATAGACGATGTGACTTTGACCACGTGATCTTTGCACACGGCCTTAGGCTGTCGTCCCTCCTCTGCCCTGCATAAGTGAAAACTAATGCATTTAAAAAATGATTTTTAGTTAAAACTTCTTGAGTTTATCAAACCAAGAAACAGTCGAACAGTCGTCAACACAAATTGAACAACAATCCAAATTTAGATGAATGCAGGTTTCCTAACAATCATTGTTTAAGATATTACATTGTATTTATTAATAACCTATGACATAACCATACAGATAGATATAAATCTGCACCACAAAAAAAATAAAATAAAAAAATACACAAACAATACAAATAAAAAAACACAACCCAAAACACTGAGCAACAGTGCATCAAATTTATCCTGTATCAACCAAGGTTATATGCTAAATACCAGTGTTGGTCTTGTGCTTCAACAAGTTCTGTTTGATTGTGAAAATTCAAGATCACAAAATATAATGAAAATAAATTGAATACATTTAATTTAACCCCAAAAATTTGAATACCCCCCCCCTGATTTGTGTTATTCAACATTTGTTTATTTATTTTTAGGATTGACTACTATACCCTCAGAAAACAACTGTACAATGTTATTGATAGAATGGGGGATGCTTCTGCTAAGGTAAGATCTTGTTCATGAAGAAGAAAGAAATTAGGTTAAGAACAACACATTGTTCAAGAATGTTGTATAGATATGTAACAGAAATTTTGAGGAGATTATTACAATTTGCACTGCAAGTACTTATTATGTCTATGCCATCCACAAAGTTTAATTAATTGCTGTGTTTAATTTCAGCCTCAAGAATTTCTAGAATATCATACTGGCAAATTTTGATAGTAATAAATATTTAGATGTCATATAATTAAGTGGATTATACTAACTTGTGCATCATGTACCTAAGAATAAACAAACATCATTTTTAAGAACCATTGATGATAATGGATTTCTCTAATTTTACCTAAATTAAAACTGTTCTGTGCCAGTTGATTGATTAAAAAATGATTAAAAAGTTTTTACATAAACTTACCTATAGTCACACCATAACTTTTGCTGTGTTTATATTTCAGGCCCAAGGTTTACATGGACCAATCACATTAGCCAGAAAGTTAGAGTTGTCAGATCATATTTTATATGTCATGAAAGATGACCAGGCTAACAAGTAATATAGATAGACATACAAACTAAAGAATTATAAGTTCAAAATAAATAACCTGGTGTATGGGTGTCTCATCTGTGGTTTATAATCTCAAAATTTCAAGTCATTTTATTAGAAACACATAAAAATTTGAATTTCAAATTCAATAAAAAAACAAAGACACATGTCTCATATTATCATATCTAGATTCAGATTCAATACTAAAGATTGGGGCCTGGGTGGGCAAGATGGTCTAAGTCACTAGCCAATTACCTCTCAGCTGGTGTTCGAGTCCTGTTTGTAATTTACAAAAATATATATTTACAATAGCATTTAATAGAAGAAATCTTATTTCTATATTCATTGACATTTTTGACAAGTTTAAGCCCCTTTTGGCCCTTTTTCTTCAAATGGTAAGGACCACAAAACCCAAATTCAATAAAAAACTTCCTTCAGTGGATAAAATCATCATATTTAAACTTCATAACAATTGGCTGGCCCACTCCAGCTAAATTTCTTGTGTAAAACCATTTGCCTTGATCAACTTTTAAAAATGGTGTTTTTTGCCCCTTCGACCCCTACCGGTAATTTCTCAAAAACAGTAAAAGATATTGCAAATCTGATTGAAAAATGCAGGCAGGAATTTTCACAAGGATTCCAATGTAAAAAGATTTTGAAAATTGGACCACAAATAAAAAAGTTGATTTTTGGGGTGTGGCACGTCTTTGGCTCCCTGTAGAAATATAATGGTTCAATATACATCAAAACCATTGACACATTCTGTTGACAGAATTCAATGAGGAATTCAATAAAAAAAGAATTTTTAAAATCAAATTCTACAACACTTTTGTCAATACACCTGTTTTAGCCCCTTTTGGCCCTTTTTTTTCTAAAACAGTAAGGGCCACCAACCCCAAATACAATAGGAACCTTCCTCTAGTGGTTACTAACATCATATCAAAATTTCATAACAATTAGTCAATATTTACTCGATCAAGTTATCACATGGAAACCAAATGTCCCTAGACGACAACAACAATGACGAAGACGACAACGACGACATCGCCATAACATTATATGATCACAAAAATTTTGCCGTCGTATAAAAAAGGGACTTCCCCAACTGTATGTGAGTAGGTTTGTCAGTAACACCTGCCCAAGGTCAGTTGTTTCCTCGGGGTACTCCAGTTTCCTAAAACATTAAAACTGACCCCTCTACATGGCCTAGGTGTGTTGATAAAGGGCATTAAACACAAACACATACAGAGACAATACTATAGATGTACAACATCACTACAAAAACAAAGACCACAACTTAACTGCAATCATCATTTTGAACTCCCATGAACTAAAAACAAGAGTGAGTTCAGTTCAAGTAGTTCAAGTGATCTCCCCAGGCACTTATAGCATCCTTGCAATGTGGTCATATCTGGTTCAAATAGGATGCTATCCTAAATCATTCATAATATATTCTGTAGGAAATATTTGCTATTATTTCAAACCAGACAGTGCTATTGTAAAAACTGATAATACTAGGTTGCATTCTTGGGAGAACATTGCAGTATCTTTTTGTTGGCAAGTTAAACAGAAAATATTGAATTTACACAACAAAAGTTCAGTCCTTTTAAGCTCACCTGACCCGAAGGGTCATGTGAGCTATTGCCATCACTTTGCGTCCGTCCGTCGTCCATCGTCCGTTAGCTTTTTTCAAACATCTTCTTCTCTGAAACTGCTTGGCCAAATGCAGCCAAACTTAAAATGAATGTTCCTTAGGGTATTGTGCAAAAAGTTTGCGTTGGGATTTTTGATACGTCAAAAAACATGGCTGCTGTTACTAAAAATAGAACAGGGGGGTCTAATACAGTTTTTTGCAAATAACTCAAAAACCGTGACAGATATCAAAATCCTGGCATGGGTAAAAGTGATCAGCACCTCAAGATCTACCTGCCCTGAAATTTTCAAGAAGATCCAACGACCCATGTAGGAGTTATTGCCCTTTTTCTGGATTTTGTCAAAATTTTGCACTTATTTAGCTTATATCTTAAAAACTATACAAGATATTTTAAAAATTCAAACTGCATATGATTAAGCACATTAAGATC
The DNA here is from genome assembly GCA_963971305.1 of Arcuatula senhousia. Lineage (NCBI taxonomy): Eukaryota > Metazoa > Mollusca > Bivalvia > Mytilida > Mytilidae > Arcuatula > Arcuatula senhousia. Next base: position 48,917,132 of record OZ020311.1, read on the forward strand.
TACATTTCATGTAATTAGGTCAAAGCTGTGGAACCATTTCTTTTAGGAGTAATGGCCCTTAAAGTGTCAAAATTTACCATTTTTCATTACTTTTTCCCTGAATTTCAAAGATTAACTTGTCTGACACCATACATCCAACTTCAACCAAACTTGGCACAGTTGTTTAATAGCATAAATGCTACAAGTGTTTTGTTCAGATTTTTGATTCGTCAAAAAATATGGCCGCCATGGCTAAAAATAGAACATAGAGGTAAATTGCAGTTTTTTGCTAATAACTCAAAAATGGTTACAAATATCTAAATTCTGATGGGAGACAAAAGTGATCAGCATCTCAAGATCTACCTGCTCTGAAAGATTCAAGAAGATCGAACAATTGATGTTGGAGTTATTGCCCTTTTTCTGGATTTTTTCAAAATTTTTCACTTATTCAGCCATATATCTTGAAAACTATACAAGATATTTCAAAACTTTAAATTGCATATGATCAAGCACATCAAGATCTACATTTCATGTATTTAGGTCAAAGCTGTAGGACCATTTCTATAAGGAGTTAATGTACTTAAATTAACAAAATTTACCATTTTTCATTACTTTTCACCTGAATTTCAAAGATTAACTTGTCTGACACTGTAAGGCTAACTGCATCTTAACTTGGCACGCTTGTTCAATAGCTTATATGCTACAACTTTATCGTTCATATTTTTGATTCGTAAAAAAAAACATGACTGCCATGGCTAAAAATAGAACATAGGGCGTAAATTTCATTTTTTTGCTAATAACTCAAAAACGGTTTCAGATATCAAAATTGTGCAAAAATCAAAAGTGATCAGCATATTAAGTACCTGTCCTGAAATTTAGGAAAAGATCTGACTGCTGATGTGGGAGTTATTGCCCTTTTTTTCAAATTTTTTCTAAATTTTGCACTTATTAAGCCCAATAACTTGAAAACTAACCAAGTTATTTCAGAAATTTAAATCGCATATGGTTAAGCACAATAATATCTACAAAACATATGTATCTTTAAAATTTCTTACGGTTCGCTAGTATAGTAAGAAATTATTGTATTAACGGTATTAACTGAATGATTGGATTATTTTGTCATGTGATTACATGTACATGTATTTGGAGGGGAATATTTCCCGGTAGGTCACTTTCTAGCCCAATCTTGAACGGGATACATCAAAATGGACACCGGCCAGTTGAAGGATGTCGTACATCAGGAAGTTAAACAAGCTGTTTCTGGAATACAACAAGGATTATTAAAAGATATTACAACCGTGATGGATTCAAGATTAAATGATTTTCAGAAAAACATCAAACGTAATCAGGAGGAGATTTCTTCCACTCAGATGAATAAATTCGAACAGACCCTCAATGACAATTTTACATTTAAACGGAAGGGCAATGAAAATCAGTTTAAACATGAGACCAGGGTTATGGCGAAGCTACGAGAAGCAGAATCGCACCTCTCCGGACCAGACATCAGCATGGATTCAGTCACGACCGCCAAGACCAAGATAGTTGAAGGTATTGATCTCGTTAGAGAAAGGCAGAAGCTTATTAAACTTGCCGATTCTTCGGAACTAGGATGGAAGGTAGTTCAGGAATATGTCGCCAATCCAATCGCGTCAGATTCAGAAGATGAGAAGAAGATGACCAGAGCGCAGAATAGAGCTGAGAGGAAGCAAAAAGCGGAGAAAAGTAAAAAGATAAAAAGACCGACACCTTATACTAGGCTGCAACCTACAGATAAAGATGAGAATGATAAAGTTTGGAAAAGGGGGAGGTGTTACAAATGTGGAAAGAGAGGCCACTGGATAGACGATTGTCCTGAAAACAAAAAGATGAGTATTTGTTCTAATTTAGTTAATTTATTTCAAAACAATGAAAAGACAGATCCTTTAAATTTTTCAAACATAAACAAATGTATACATGCAAGTCAGGATGACATGTGTACTGATAAAGTCACAGATGACGGATTTTCTCATTTTACAGGTGAAAAATCACCTGTAGGCAGGCTAAAGAATAGTAAACATGAATGGTCATTGATCACAAACAATGCTCACATAATTGATGTTATTTCAAATGGCTACAAAATACCTTTTAAGACCGAACCAGAATTTGTTGATTTAAAAAATAATAAATCAGCGCGAAATAATCCAGAATTCGTTAGATCAGAGATAAGCAAACTCTTGGAAAAAGGGTGTATATCTGAAACTATAGTCAAACCTAAAGTGATTAATCCCTTGACGGTAGCTTACAATAAAAACAAACCTAGATTGGTGTTAGATTGTAGACACATTAATCCTCATCTTTTTCAGTTCAAATTTAAATATGAAGATACTAAAGTTGCTAGAGATTTATTTAGAAAAGGAGACTTCTTATTTAGTTATGATTTAAAATCAGCATATCATCACATAGAGATAGTTGATATTCACAGAACTTTTTTAGGTTTTTCTTTTGAATTTGATGGCAAACTTAGATATTTTCAATTTAATGTTTTACCTTTCGGTATTGCAACAGCTGGTTATATTTTTACTAAAGTTTTGAGAGAAGTAGTAAAATATATCAGATCAGAGGGGAAAAGAATTATTATGTTTTTAGATGATGGCTTAGGAGGTGACAAAGATTATGAAGCTTGTCTTGAGACTAGTTTGTTTGTTAAAACTTTACTTGAAAAGTTAGGCTTTTTAATAGCACATGAGAAATGTCAATGGTTACCAACACAAAAAATTGATTGGTTAGGTTATACCTGGGATACAAAAATTAGCAAAGTGTTTATTAAAGAAGTCAGAATTGAGAAAGCCGAAAATGAAATTCAGAAATTATGCAAAGCAATTGCTAAAGGCAGGCTGATTTTCAGTGCAAGATTTTTGGCTAGTATTGTTGGTCAATTAATTTCAATGCAGATAGTCATTGGTGACAAAGTTAGATTTCATACCAGATTTTTATACGAATGTATTATTTCACGTGCTAGCTGGAACGCACCAATTAAAGTTACTTCATTTGCATATACTGAAATTTTGTATTGGTGCAAGTCCTTGAGAGTTTTAAATGCTCAAGGTGTAGACATTTGCAAGATTGAGAATTTTGAGTCAGATTTTGACATGTTTTGTGATGCCTCAGATGTAGGCTTTGGTGGATATTTGTCCACAAACAGCAATGACGAAGTAGTATTTGAGACTTCAGGTAATTGGGCTAAGGGTGAGCGCAACGAGAGCTCAACTTGGCGTGAATTAGAATGTGTTAAGAGATTATTATGTACTTATGGAAATCAGATTGAAAACAAGAATGTTACAATCAATTCTGACAATCGAAATGTACCTCATATTTTGTCTGTTGGTAGTCGTAAAAACAACTTACATTGCATAGCTTCAGACATTCAAACTTTGTGTGAGGACAAAAATATAATGATAAAATCAAACTGGATTCCTAGATCAAATAATGTTTTAGCAGACGATTTGAGTAGAAATATTGATAACGACGATTGGTATGTACATGAACAGGCATTTCATGAACTTAACGGTACATGGGGACCGCACACTGTTGATAGATTTGCGACGCATTACAATACACAATGTGACCGGTTTAATTCAAAAGTTTGGTATCCTGGTTCTGAAGCAGTAGACACTTTTAAACAAAACTGGAGATGTGAGAATAACTGGGTGGTTCCACCAGCTTCATTGATTGCCATGACATTACAAAAGATTGAACACGATCAAGCTAATAGTACATTGATAATTCCGGAATGGAAATCTGCTCCATTCTGGCCAATGATTTTCAAGACTCAAGGTTTATTACATTTCGTTAAACATATTAGATATCTTTCCGGAGATAAGATTTTATGTAAAGGCACAGGCAGAAATGGTATTTTTGCAGAAAATCCACTTAAGTTTAAAATGTTAGCACTCAGAATTGTCTTTTGATAAAGTAATTGATATTTTTCAGGACTAAAGTTGCAGAGTAATGTGGAAGCGGAGATCATTAAAAGTGGAGTGTGCATGGACTCTAATTTAAAAGTATTGGCAGGGAAGATGGCTTCATTTTTGGTCGACTCAAGAAGTGACAATACGCAGAAAAAGTACTTTTCGAGTTTTAACAGATGGGAGATTTTTGCTAAAGAACACAATTTCAACGTATTACCAGCAGAACATATACATGTATCTATTTATATTACAGAGCTTATTGATATGAAATGTACTCCTGGTGTTATAGATTCAGCTGTTTGTTCATGAATTACATGGTTACAATGATCCTACGAACAACGCTTTTGTAAAATTACTCGTAGAATCTTCTAAGAGAAAAAATAGTAAACCAACTATTAAGAAAGATCCTGTTACTAATGATATGCTGATAAATTTATGTTCTTTATATCAAGATAGTCAAGATTTACTTATTGTTAGGGATTTAACTATGATTGTTTTATCCTTTTCTGCATTTTTGAGATTTGACGAAATCAGTAAATTACTATGTAAAGATATTGAAATTTTTGAAGATTATCTTAAGATTAATATTACTAGTAGCAAAACTGATCAATTTAGGAAAGGAAATGAATTATATGTTTCTAAAGGCAATACTATTGCTTGTCCTTATAACATGTATTTAAGATATTTGCTATTATCAGGGTTAGATTCCAAGTCCGATAGTTTCATTTTTAAACCTATATTTAGATCTAAAGGTGTTGCTAAATTGATTTATAAGAATAAATCTATTAGTTATAGCGCAGCCAGAGAGAGTATAATCAAAAGGTTAAAACTTGTCGCTCCAGATTTGAACTTGGGTCTACATTCTTTAAGATCAGGGGGAGCAACGGCTGCGGCTAAAGCTGATGTAGATGAGAGATGTATTATGAGACATGGTAGATGGAAAACTGTATCTGTCAAGGATAGTTATATAGAAGATACTATTGATAAAAGAATTTCAGTCTCTAAGAATTTAGGTATTTGAACTTCACTTCTTTTCAAACCCTTTCTTTGTATTTTTCTATATACGTTCGCTGGGCTATCGGCAAACTTAATATGATTGTTTGTTATTCTTTCTAGCTTTGCTAGATTTTTATACGTTTATAGTTGGAATAAATGTACATGATTAGAGATGTGGAATGAATGTATAGGGAATACTTAAAATTTCTTACGGTTCGCTAGTATAGTAAGAAATTATTGTATTAACGGTATTAACTGAATGATTGGATTATTTTGTCATGTGATTACATGTACATGTATTTGGCGGGAATATTTCCCGGTAGGTCACTTTCTAGCCCAATCTTGAACGGGATACATCAAAGTTCTTTTTTAATAAAATTTGTAAAATTTTTGTATGACACATTGTATTTTGTTATCATTTTTATATATACATATTTATATTTAGTATACAGGTCCGAGTATATCTCTTGAAGCGGCTTTCGCATTTGGCATCGGACACAGGTTTCCTTTTTCCGTCCCTTTCTAAGGGTTTTATGGGTTTTTCCTGGACGGCGAGGTCGCTGATGATAGAGCATTATTTTGTCTATGTTGAGATTTATAACAATTACATGTATCTGGTAATATATTAATTGTATAAAATATTATTCAATGACATGATATTATATCTCTAATTTATAATTTATATAATAAAATCCGGTGTCCAATACGTTCGCTGGGCTATCGGCAAACTTAATATGATTGTTTGTTATTCTTTCTAGCTTTGCTAGATTTTTATACGTTTATAGTTGGAATAAATGTACATGATTAGAGATGTGGAATGAATGTATAGGGAATACGTGTAGTTCAGGTGAGTGATTCAGGCTCCTGGGAGCCTCTTGTTAAATATTTCCGCAGGAAGTGATTTGTACAGAATTTTTTTTTAAGTGCACAGGCAGTCTAGCCTGTGTGATATTTAAAAAGACAGAATTACAAAAAAAGTTCCACAAAATAAATTTTAGTTTTCCTTTACACATTTACAGATTCAAATCAGCTTTTTTACCAGTTTTACACATTTTTCAATTGTGTGTTGAATTAGAAAAAAATAATCCATTACATTTACATATATTACTTTTTCAGTGGTAAAGGTGCAGCGGTTGGTATTTTGAAGGTTGGACATAAAAGATTGTTTGTATATGATTCCTTAGGACACCAACATGAGATGGAGCCATTGTGTGTCTTAGACTTCTACGTTCATGAATCCCGACAAAGGATGGGGTGTGGAAGAAAATTGTTTGATTACTTTTTAGAGGTATTTCATTATCTCATCTGTTTGGTTTTAGTTTCAAAATCAAAAAAGAAAAAACAACTTTTAAATATCTTTCTTTAATGTCAACAATATTTTAATTTGTTTTTATATATTTAAAGCACTCACTATACTTGGACAGTAATTTTTGTAGTGAGATAGATTTAATCAGAATGCCTTCAAATAAACTAATGTATACTAAAGTGAAAAAGGAACCTAAGAGTCCATAAAACAAAGACAATACCTGAAACAGAGAAGACAAAAACAACTATGAAACACAAAACACAACTTATTTGCAATTGGCAATGTCAACTCCAGTAAAAACAAAAGTGAACTCAGGATAAAAATGTAATGACAATAAAAGAACTTGATATTAGTTTTATTACTCTCTGTCACATTAGTTTATTAATATTTTATTCTGACAATTAAAAATGTTTAAATGGTTTTCAATGATACATGTACATGTAATTCTAATGTATATTTAAAGAAAAAAATATTTATAAGACTTTGGTTTAATCCAAATTATATGAAGCATTAATTTTTTTTTCTTCCAGGACATGAATGTGAACCCAAAGCATTTAGCCATTGACAGACCTTCATTTAAATTCAGCAGTTTTCTTCATAAACATTTCAATTTAAAAGCAGTTGTACCTCAAGTCAATAATTTTGTAGTTTTCGAAGGATTTTTTAATAATCGAACTGATATGAAAGATAGACGTAATGGGAAACCTCCAACACATCCATATCATTTAAGAAGTAAGTAAATAATAAGTGAAAATTCAATATCATCAAGAAAGAACCTGAGACACAAAAGACAACAACAACAAAAAGACATAGAGAAACTTTCTTCCACATGACAGAGTAATCACTGTGTATCATTGACACCGGAAATTGCATACTAACGAAGCGTAAAAACTATGATGTTAGGGCTGACGGGGTCAGTTTTTTTGTCATTTATGCGTTTCTTATTGTATGAAGCAAAGATTTAACGTGGATTCCAGATTCTATAGACGTTCAAGAACTTGTTTCTCTTCATTTGATTATTAAAAATAGTTTTTTCATGTAAAAATACACGCAATTAGGGTGAGCTAGTACCTGTCAAGAGTAGCACTCGTAGTTTTTAAGCGCCAATATTGTCCATTTAAGATCTGCTACTTCGTGACTTCCATCGAATATAAACAGGTTTAGTCATAAATTAATGAATGCCAATCGAATTTGCTGAAGAAATGCTCTTTTTTCTTCTATTTTAAAGAAAATACATTTTGATCGGTGTACAGCAAATTGCGTACTCGAGTTTTTCACCTGTACAGCGTCTTGCTAGAGTGGTGTATGGCGGGTTGGTGTGCATGAAAATTATCTATCGGCTTTTATCTTTAATTGCTTGGTTTTCGATGTTTATTTTGTGTTTCTTCTATCTCGGAAACAGTGAACAACGATAACAAAGGATAATGATGAATATTAAAAGTTTTGTATGCATAATTCAATGAGTAACCACTAATACATGTGTGATGAGCAACATTTAAATCAAAATGATCGAACGGCTGAAAATCTTAAGTGTGATGTAGATTAGATACAAGTTAGAACAAAACCAACAATGGGTGTGGGATAGGGGGTGTATTTGAACACACAAAACACGGATGTTGTATGGCTAAAGTAAACTAGGCTTCAGATATGACTTATTCTGGTATATCAAATGGTTTTTGCAGTGGTGTCAATATATTATACCTTCTATTTATCCAAAGGCAGAGTATCCTTGTATGTTTAACACCATTGTACGGAGTAAATATAATCTGGGTTATGAATTGGAAAATGTCGGGCATGCGGGCAGGAAAAGTTTTTCGTCAGTATTCTAAAAACTACTGATAACAGCCTCTTGATATTTGGTTTACGGTTTTACTTCCATAACGCGGGAGTCGACTTCAGGTCTGTCTCTCACTTACTATATTTAGCTGTTAACAAACTCAGTTAACGTAAATGGTAAAAAAAATTATCTCAGCAACTACATGTACTTATCACAACCTTTTGACATTTGGCTCCCACCACTTGGGATTCGATTAGGTCTGTCGCGTTCATATACCCTCAGATTACTGACAGGGACCAAACATTCAACTTTATAAAGGGGTCTTGGTGCTTTCATGAAAAAATATTTTGGAGCTGATAATATTTGATAAAAAAACATTTTGGCAGCAAAGGTGAAGAAAAAAATCTGAAGAAGAATTTCTGTTATATAAAATTAGCCTATTTGAACAAAATATTTTGTCGCTACAGCTTTGAAAAGTTAATTTTTTTTTTCTGGCCATAACAGAAAACAAAGACCACTGACAAATTATGAAATGGACAGTCCGATCCTTAGTACTTTTTTATATGAATGTTCAATGATAGAAAATTCTCGTAACAGTTTTTCAGCATCAAATCGCAGCCTTTTGAAATTTTTATCTTACAAAATGAAAGCAAAACATTAGCTTAAACAATATTACTTCTTCCGAATATCCAATAGATTTTGTTAACCCATCCAAGCTAAACCCCATGCGACATCCTTAAATACTAAATACGAAATTTCTGTAATCAATGAAAAGATAACAAGAGGCTCAAAGCAGCTTGAATCGTTCACCTGACTAAAATTCCTGGTTTTTGTCTCGCCTGCGAAGCAGAGCGGGACATAGGTGTTACTTTACCGGCGGCGTTAACTTTTTGGAAAAGTTTTATGAGCACCTCTATATCTCAAGAACTATAGGTCCTGGGTTGATGAAACTTGGTATGCATATGCCCCAGTAGTAGCTAAGCACAGTTGCATCCCCATCTTTTGACCTTGATTTTCCGGTTGAGTGACTTTGACAATTTTCAATACATATAATAGCAATGAAAAAGTTTTGCGAGCACCTCCATATCTCAAGAACTATAGGTCCTAGGTTGATGAAACTTGGTATGCATATGCCCCAGTAGTAGCTTAGCTCAGTTGCATCCCCATCTTTTGACCTTGACCTTGATTTTCCGGTTGAGTGACTTTGACAATTTTCAATACATATAATAGCAATGGAAAAGTTTTGCGAGCACCTCCATATCTCAAGAACTATAGGTCCTAGGTTGATGAAACTTGGTATGCATATGCCTCAGTAGTAGCTTACCACAGTTGCATCCCTATCTTTTGACCTTGACCTTGATTTTTTGGTTGAGTGACTTTGACAATTTTCAATACATATAATAGCAATGGAAAAGTTTTGCGAGCACCTCCATATCTCAAGAACTTTAGGTCCTAGGTTAATGAAACTTGGTATACATATGTCCCAGTAGTAGCTTAGCACAGTTGCATCCCCATCTTTTGACCTTGACCTTGATTTTCCGGTTGAGTGACTTTGATTATTTTTATTGCATATATTTGCAATGTTTAAGTTCTATAAACATCTTTTGATCTCAGAAACTGAAAATCCATGTAAATTCAAAATATAGTTCAAGTAAGAAAGAATAATTATTTCTGATGGTGCCGGCAGGCGAGACATACTTAAGTGTTAACTCTTGTTTGACTTAATGACAAAACAAATTTTTACGGAACATATGTTCAATAAGCGATCTGACCAAAAAAATGATTAACTTAATTAAAAAGTGTAGACTTGAATAAGCTGAACATTTTTAAAAGCAATCAAAAGTTTTTTTATTATTATTTTTACGATATACCAGCTATAATGGACCATAATGCAAAAACAGTTATTTTAATGTTTAAGGGACCATAACTCCTATCTGAGATTTTTTTAATTGTCTCAGTTCCTATAAATAGTCATTTAAAAACTTTTGTTTAAAGCATGCAACCTAGATAAAAAAATCGATTCGCTAGCTCTAAGGGTTTGCAATTTTGATGTTGTAAGGGAATACCGGTAACTCCTAAAATTCGTGGTCTTGCAACTTTAACTTTTCACTTATTTTATGCCACGTGATGTGCCTAGCAATTTGCAATTTTTAAAATTTTATCTAATATCTTAAATTTAGATATTGATCTTAAGAAGTGTGAAATTTGATCTTAAGAAGTGTGAAATTCTGAAAACATAAGTAAACTGAACAATAACTCCAATATAGATTGGGGGACCGGGTGGCCAAGAGGTCTAACATAGGCGGATCCAGGTGGGGGCTGCCCCCTTTTTTGGCGAAAAAATTCGGTGGAATATATAGGAAATCTTTGAAGTGTGACCAAAGTGGGCCCCCTCTTAGGCCAGTCAGCGGGCCCCCTCTTTTCAGAATTTCTGAATCCGCCACTGTCCAAGTTAAATACCACACTATTGATCACTAGCCGATCACCTTTCAGCTGGTGTTCGAGTCCCGTTTGTATTTAAAAAAGGGTCTTCCCGACCTGTATGCGATTAGGTTTGTCCTGAGAAAATCATATAAAATATATTTAATTATTGTCTCAGGTTTGTCAGTTACCTTCCCAAGGTCGGTGGTATCTCCGGGTACTCCGGTTGCCTCCACCATTAAAACTGACTGCTCTACATGGCCCAGGCGAGTCGATAAAGGGTGTTAAACACCAAAACACACACACCAACATAGATTGTAGATCTTCTTCAAAAATTCAGAATTCTAAGCTCTAGATTTTTAGCAGATAATTATAACGAAGAAACACTTCTTCCTGCATGATTTCAGAAAGAAAACTACAGCTATAAGAATTATTATGACTAGTAAAGATCCTGAAAATTTCTTTTTCCCAGCAGATATTTTAACTCTGGCCCTTATGAACGTTAATAAAAGAGGTTATTTTTTTATAAAATTGTGATTATTACATGCATAACACGCGATTTTTATAAATCAATAGTGCAAGATGCCGTACACTAGGAAAGTTGTTTATTTTCAATACGCCGTACAGTAGTACGCAATTCGCCGTACATGGGCCAAAATATATTTTCTTTAAATTAGAGGAAAAAAGGGCATTTCTTCAGCAAATTCGGTTGGCATTCATTAGTTTATGAAGAAACCTGTTAATATTCGATGGAAGCCACGACGTAGCAGCTCTTACATGAACGATTTTAGCATTTAGAAACTACGAGTGCTACTTTTGACAGGTACTAGCTCATCCTAATTGGGTATTTTTTTACATGGGAAAACTATCTTTAATAATTAAATAAAGAAAAACAAGTTCTTGAACGTCTTAAGAATCTGGATTCCACTTTAAATCTTTGCTTCATACCATTGGAAGCGCATAAATGACAAAAAATCTGACCCCGTAGGCCCTATCATCCATAGTTTTTACGCTTCGTTAGTATGCAATTTCCGGTGTCAATGATACACAGTGGTAATCGCACTCTCTTATACATGTACTGATACTATACTTCTCAAATGTTTAAGCAAACACCTGGTTAGTCCATTTGTCCACATATCATAATAAAAAGCTTCGCCGAGCGCAGCATGATACGACCGCAACATGTTGAACCCTGTACATTTTAGGCCTAATATGGATAGTCTATTGTTCTGGACACATGCAGCCCATGGTGGACTGACAAAGGTTTTTGACACATGCTTCTCTGATGGACTTTCAACCCAGGGGCTAAAAATATAAATTTTGAATGTTGTATTCTACTCTTTAAAAGAATAATGTTTGGGGCAAAAATTAAAAATCGAACCAGAATTTTTTTTAAATTATGATTACAGCCCAAAAAATTTATTCTTAAATTTAGAATCGCTACCTGACAAGAATAAATTTGCAAAAAAAATTTTCAAAATCGGACCAGAAATAAAAAAGTTTCAATTTCAGCCCCTAATTACGTAATAAGGGGAAAAGGGGGGGGGTCGCAAAAATTAATTCTTAATTTTGTATCCGCTATTTGACAAGAACAAACATGCAAAAAAATTTTTCAAAATCGGACCAGAAATAAAAAAGTTTCAATTTCGGCCCCTTTTGGCCCCTTATTACGTAACAGGTGAAAAAGGGGTGGGGGTCGCAAAAATAAATTCTCAAATTTGGATTCGCTACTTGACAAAAATAAACTTGCAAAAAAAAATTTAAAAATCGGACCACAAATAAAAAAGTTTCGATTTTGGCCCCATTTGGCCCCTAATTACGTAATAGGGGGGAAAAGGGGGGGTCGCAAAAATTAATTCTTAATTTTGTATCCGCTATTTGACAAGAACAAACATGTAAAAAAAAATTTCAAAATCGGACCACAAATAAAAAAGTTTTTATTTTGGCCCCTTTTGGCCCCTTAAATTACACAACGGAGAAAAAGGGGGGCGCAAAAATTCATCAGGTTCATTCTTTTATTGTAAGAAACATTCTTGACAAATTTCACAGCAATAGGCCAACTAGGACCAAAGTTATGGAGGAAACAAGTAAAATATTTGAATTTTTTTCCCCTTTTTGGGCCCCTAATTTCGAAACAAAAAAAGGGGGGACCCCCAAAATCAATCCCATTCATCCTTGTATGGTAAGGAACATCACTGTCAAATTTCATAGCAATTGGATAACTAGAACTAAAGTTATTGTGGAAACAAACAAAAAAGTAGTATTTTTGGCCCTTTTTTGGCCCCTAATTTCTAAACGAAAAATGGGGGGACCCCCAAAATCAATCCCATGCATCCTTTTATGGTAAGGAACATCATTGTAAAGTTTCATAGCAATCGGATAACTGGAACTAAAGTTATTGTGGAAACACTAAAAAGTTAACAGACAACGACGACAACGACGACAACGACGACGACGACAGCATCATACCATAATACGTCCGCAAATTTTTTGCGGTCGTATAAAAACCCGAACCCTTCTTAAACTATGCATCAAGAGAGAAAATTTATTGGAAAAAAAATTATAAAAAAATATGAAGACATGGGCATTAAGAAATTTCAGATATCCAATATGAATTTCTATACTGAAGCTGATTTATGTCTCTAGTGTTGCACATGCTTATTCCACAGCTTATTATATTATCTTCTATCATTCAGGGGAGATAATTTGGCTTCAGCTTTTCTTAACAAAAAGGCGAACCTGTAAGATCTGTTTGAATGATTTTAATGAAACTTTACACAAAGAAGAACATCATATGCATGAACATATTTCATTTCTATCCTTCATAGGAGATAATTGAATTTTCATTACAGAGTGTAATTTGAAGTGGTGGTATCCTCAGTGCGTGTTCGACATTCCCTTCCTAGGCAGCCTAGGTAGATTATTTTTCCTGGTAAAAAACAGAACGCGGGAGACCTCTGTTTTGTATGGGTGAATGATCTTTTTAACAAACAAAAGTGTACATTTGGAACAACCTAGGTATAATACATCATTACCAAGGTTGTTCTCGTTCTGCCCCAAGTGAGCGACATTTATCTACCTGGGGCTCCCTGGGTTTGAATGTACAACGCAAGCTCAATGTTTTTTCTTAGTCCTGGTTTGTAATGAGGTAATACTTCTTACCATTTTATAAAAGCCATGCACCTTTTTGATACAAATTCTTTGTTTTGTAGATAACAGACAAAGAGACAATGACAATGATGTTATTGTAAGACGACCCAATGGTGTTCACTCAGCTAACTGGAATAGAGATCGGCCACCATCAGGCAGATTTTCTAAAAACAGTAATCATTCTTACCCATCTAGGAATGAAGAGGTACAACTTGAAACTTATCTATGTATACTTTATGTAGATTTTGGCTGTTTCATATAGTATACAGTTATTTAATGCCTGGTCATGGAGCAGTCAAAACTATTATCCCGAGGTGCTGGACATGATTAGGTTCTTAAATCATCTCCTGAGCACCGAGGGCATAATAGTTTGACTGCTCCATGAACTGTTTTATTAACTTATAGAATACATAGAGACAGTGTGCGCTCTTTAAACAGTGCGACGTTTAAAGAATTTTGCGCTTATATTTCATATGATTTGTAAATTTTCCTGTGCAATTTACCGCATAAAAATGCACGGAGGTGTTCTCTTTCGGATTTCCAAATAAAGAAACTTCAGATAATTCAGCAGAAAAATCTGTTGAGAAATGGCATAGGAATAATTTGTCAAATACTTTTGAAGTCGCTCTGTACTGCGCATCGTTCATGGGCATGGAACAGTTCGTTTCAAGAGTGAAACAGTTAACTGTTACATGCTGACGTCATTTCGAAGAAAAATGAATGAAAACATCCAAAATTGCTTCATATGAAAAATATTCATTATAAGTTAATAATAAATATTATTAAAAGGACAAACGATATTACATTACCACCAAGTCAGTATATTGTAGATGTGTTAAAAGAATTATAATACCTCTTTCCCCAAATAAAGTTAGGTGGGTATATAGGAATCACATTGTCTGTCTGTCTTTCTGCTGTCCACATGCCTTGTAAGCTCAACTCTTCCTCAACCACTTGATGTATTTTGAAGTAATTACGGTATATAATATGGATTATTATTAAGGGGAGATAATTGCACTTTTTAGAATATTTAGGCAAAATAGAATCAAATATCAAGCAGAGGTTTACTTTTGTAAGCTTGCTCAAAGTATTCTATGAATCCAGTAAAATATTATTGACCGAGGATTAAAGTCAATAAAATTTAATTGGACCATAGAGTGTACAATTTTCTTTTTCTCTTTTTTAATTACCCTCTAATAGATGTGATGTTTATTAAGATTCTTTTACATATCTTCATTTAATTTGCTTTCTGATGTTAAGGCATTTGTTTTTTTCAGAATTACAATGGAAATAACCATGGTAACCGACCTTCATCGGGACAAGAACCATACAACAACATAAATTTACACGACAGACTGACGTAAGTTTTATAACAATCATATTTTTTTTGCCAGGCAATGAATCTGGTTGTAAAATCTCTCAAATTTTAAAAATATATTGAAATGTAGAATTAACTTAATATTTTTATTATTTAAATATTTGTTAACCAATTACAAACTAACTCATTAAAGTAATAAAAATATATCTGTTTCAAAGTTATCATGCATATAAAGTAAGAAAACAGTAATTAACATTTGTGAGATCTTCAGTAACTGTTTTTACAGAATGAGAATGTACACATAGTAAGATTTTTATGAATTTGGAGCAATAAATATTAGGTTACACATTTTATTAACATGTAGTACACAACAGTAGTTGTATTTTTTCATACCAAATTTAAAAATTCCATTACTAGTTTCAATCTTTAAAGAAATAAAAATTTAACATTAGTAAATCTGATTAAACTGAGGTCTGTCAATTGTTCCCAACTGTTTACCATGAAGGGACAGATAGATCTGATTTTAATCAGGTTGAACATTTATCCACACCATCATGGGATATTGGAGTTTGATTCATTCATAACAACATTTATAATGTGAAATATTGATGTTGGTTATGGCGTTTTTGTCTCGCCTGCGAAGCAGAGCGGGACATAGGTGTTACTTTACCGGCGGCGACGGCGGCATTAACTTTTTGGAAAAGTTTTATGAGCACCTCCATATCTCAAGAACTATAGGTCCTGGGTTGATGAAACTTGGTATGCATATGCCCCAGTAGTAGCTTAGCACAGTTGCATCCCCATCTTTTGACCTTGACCTTGATTTTCCGGTTGAGTGACTTTGACAATTTTCAATACATATAATAGCAATGAAAAAGTTTTGCGAGCACCTCCATATCTCAAGAACTATAGGTCCTAGGTTGATGAAACTTGGTACGCATATGTCCCAGTAGTAGCTTAGCTCAGTTGCATCCCCATCTTTTGACCTTGACCTTGATTTTCCGGTTGAGTGACTTTGACAATTTTCAATACATATAATAGCAATGGAAAAGTTTTGCAAGCACCTCCATATCTCAAGAACTATAGGTCCTAGGTTGATGAAACTTGGTATGCATATGCCTCAGTAGTAGCTTACCACAGTTGCATCCCCATCTTTTGACCTTGACCTTGATTTTTTGGTTGAGTGACTTTGACAATTTTCAATACATATAATAGCAATGGAAAAGTTTTGCGAGCACCTCCATATCTCAAGAACTATAGGTCAATGGTCATAGGTTGATGAAACTTGGTATACATATGCCCCAGTAGTAGCTTAGCACAGTTGCATCCCCATCTTTTGACCTTGACCTTGATTTTCCGGTTGAGTGACTTTGATTATTTTTATTGCATATATTTGCAATGTTTAAGTGCTATAAACATCTTTTGATCTCAGAAACTGAAAATCCATGTAAATTCAAAATATAGTGGAAGTAAGAAAGAATAATTGTTTCTGATGGTGCCGGCAGGCGAGACATACTTTAGTGTTAACTCTTGTTATTTTATAAAATCGTAATTCAACATCAATTTTGTTTCTGGGTAGTTGGTACTCTTTTTTTGCCTACTTAGGTCAATGAGTACACACATTTTATATACCTGTACATTAATTTGTATTTGATATTATTTTGAGTTTGTTTAACAATTATATGCAATTCAGAATCAGAACTAAAGGTAGCTAGAAAAAAATAGATGTAGAATTCATTTTCATTGTTTTAAAATGTTATGATAAAGTAGTAAATTCTCATTTAAAAGTATAAAAGTTATGCTAAGAAAACAGCTGTACATGTTAACTATCAAAATGTGGTACATTTGCGGATCTACTATGCTATTGTATGTGTTCTTTTTGTATCACATAATTCTATGTGTTTTTTTTGTGTGTGTAGTGATGTGTTTAACTGGTAATGGTGCTTTATTTATGTTCTAATAGTCCACAGTTAGAAGTACAGCAGTCTACTGCTGCAGACAGAGCTTATGGTGCTAGGGCTAACCAATATAGTCGTCACGGTTCCACGCCACCACCACCAGGGTCAAGGCCATCTAGTAATACTCAGCCACTCCGTCCTCCCAGTAACACTAATAAAACTAACAATGAACGTGCTATTAGTAGGAACTATACTACAGAACCCTCCCGGCCAGACAGTCCCCCTACGCTACAGAGGAATGGACCACCCAGGAACTATGGAGAAATGTTAAACTTACATCAGGACTATCAAGGTCGATCAGGTCATCTCAAATATGGCAGTAAAGTGGACAGGTTGGTATTTTATACAGTTAAATACACCAAAGGCAGTCAACACTATATTAAGGCCAATAATATGGGCAATAGCAAGAAATTTCATCCAATATATGTAGTCTGGTACTGAAAACAAACATGTATAATGTTTCATGAAAATCTATAAAATGTATATCAAGTTTTGATTCATGACAAGGGCTAGACAAATAGGAAAAAAGACTAGTTGAGGTAAAAAATTGTGTACATCCCAGAGTTGAGAAATGAATTTGAAGAACCAGTAAGTCATTTTTGTCTCGCCTGCGAAGCAGAGTGGGACAAATGCGTTACTTTATCGGCTGGATGGCATTAACTTTTTGGAAAAGTTTTATGAGCACCTCCATATCTCAAGAACTATAGGTCCTAGGTTGATAAAACTTGGTATGCATATGCCCCAGTTGTAGCTTAGCACAGTTGCCTCCCCATCTTTTGACCTTGACCTTGATTTTCCGGTTGAGTGACTTTGACAATTTTCAATACATATAATAGCAATGGAAAAGTTTTGCGAGCACCTCCATATCTCAAGAACTATAGGTCCTAGGTTGATGAAACTTGGTATGCATAGCTTAGCACAGTTACATCCTCATCTTTTGACCTTGACCTTGATTTTTGGGTTGAGTGACTTTGATTATTTTTATTGCATATATTTGCAATGTTTAAGTTCTATAAACATCTTTTGATCTCAGAAACTGAAAATCAATGTAAATTCAAAATATAGTGGAAGTAAGAAAGAATAATAGTTTCTGATGGCAGCCGAGACATACTTTAATGTTAACTCTTGTTTATGAGAATAAAAGATAAAACTTTTACACTTTTGTTTAACAAAGACATACAAAATATTGAATACTTCTTTTTTCTTATATTGAATTGTTTTTCTAAAAAAATGTGTCTGCCCTGGTTAAAACCAAAGGAGTAGAGGCGATAAGGCCTGTTTTTTGCCTAAAATTTTTCCCAAATCTCATTTTTTTAATACTGCTATCAGATGCTGATAATATATTTATAAGATGATCAAAAATGAGAAACAAAATATATTTTTGAATTTTTAAATGATTGTTTTTGGGGAAATATGAAATGAAACTGACCTTCATTCAGAAAATCGCCAATTTACATAAATTTTCAGTACTTTTAAGATACATTTTGGACTAGAAAAGTATCTCAACACACAAGAAACAACTAAATATTTTTACAAATTGTTAATATGGCTTAAATAAACCTTCTCTAAAAGTATGATCTTGTTTCTCATGTGCGGACAATGATTTCTCGTCCAAAATGTACGTTGAAAACGACCAAAATTTCTCAAATTTTGTCATTTTGGCTAAAACCACTACAATTATGATGCCATTATGACGCTTCAATATTAATTTTTAAGATGTTTGGACGCATTTTCTTTATAGGCAGGCCAGCGTTAACACTATATTCTGGCCAGATATGGACACTTTTGCACAACCGTCATATTTTTAGGCTTAATAAGGGCCTTATCGCCCCTACTCCTTTTAGACCAAACTTCCCAGGGTCTAGCAAAAAATAGAAAAAAAAATCATTGTACTTATAGCGACAGAAGCTAAGTCATTCTTTGGAACAATTTCTATTTTGCTAAGTCTTTTGTATAGTTATTTTGTGCTAACAGTATCAGTATCATATGTGACAATATATTGACTTTAGTGGTAACTATTATTTTTCAGTTTACCAAACATACAGCAGAAAACCTCACCTAGTCATCAGAGTGACCTCCCTTGGCAAACAAGACAAGATTACAACTGGACTGTAAATCGTGCTATACAGAACAACCAAGGGATGTTAAGTAGACGTTACACTCATACTCGACTCTGGTGATATTAGGTGTTAATTTTTATCGGACCAAGTGCTTTCATTGTCATCTTATCAAATTAGGTGTTTTATTTTGTAAACATTCTCACATTTCCACATTTCTGGGTACCATTATTTTATACACAACTGTGATTATGTTTGTTTTCATTTGTTAATTTCTATAGGAAATGGAAGTCTCGTGTTATGCTTATTCATGTATGAAAATATCCTTTTACATGCTCACTCATGACAGGATTCAAGCACAAATTTTAACAGTACAATAATTTTCATATGAAATATTTCCTTTTGACATGTTATAAAAAAATACATGTACTATGAAACAAAGGTTTGGGATTAGAAACTGCTTATTTTTTTTTCTTAATTCAATGAAAAGTGCATTTTGGTTAATATTTATATTGTAATACATGCATGGAACTCCACTTCGTAACAACCCTCTTTTATTTTGAGATTAAATTAATTGTGTAGAAAGTAGTTTAGATTAGGCAGTTATGCATATTATTTTCTGTATATTAATCATTTATTTTCTTGGGGATAGAATTTTGTGGTTTAAAGCACAAAACTGAATTGGTGGGGACAAATTTTCGTGGATTTCTAATTTTGATACACAGTCTTTAACTAAATATTCTAAATTCGTGGGGATTTAATTTCGTGGATTTTTCTTACCCAGGAAATAAACAAAATTAAATCCCCCACGAATATTTCTGCTTCTACAGTATAATTTTGGTGGTGGACAAATACCATTGTACTGTTATTTATTCTTCTATTATTTTTTTTTTGGGGGGGGGGGGGGGGGGGGGGGTTAAAATCGAGCTGTTATTACAATTTTTTTCTTTACATTTTACATATAAATAAATTAAAGAGTATTTTTACTTACTTTTGCGTTGTTCAGAAATTTATACCATTTTCCAATGAACCAAAAAACATGCAAAGAATTCGATTGGCTTATACAGCTATTAATATATGCCCACTAAAAATACAAATGATAAATAATTGACGGCAAACTCCGCCCAAATGAATCTGCTGTCAAACCAGTTAAACCGGTTTTCAGAATCTCAAAACAACTTTATCATTTGGCAATATTTCCTCTTAACCAAAGATATAATAATAATTAGATAATAGAGAATTATTAGTTGTATTTACGTTGAAACATTTTTTTCCGTTAACTTAAAAAAAACCTATTTTTATCGTGCCAAAGCCCAAAATCTAAATGTCAAATCCAGATTAAACCGGAATACAACCTATAAAAATTTGACTTTGCAGTTGCACTGACTCCGGATGCTTTTGATTTATAGGTGTAAATATTAATGCGCTAGATTGAATAACTGATTTTAAAATATTTTTGATTAAAAATTTAATTTTAATATTTTTTACGCGGAATGTACTATAAAATTTATTTATAAGAATTAACTGTAATAAATTTTTGGTTTATAGAACCATAAACTGAATTATTCATAGTGCACATTTAACATAATCCGCTTCGCGGATTACTCAATGTGCACCATGAAAATTAAGTTTATGGTTCAATAAACCAAACATTGATTACAGTTAATTCTTAAGTATTTCTGTTAAAGACTCATCAGTGATGCTTTTGCTACATGATTGAAAGGGTCAACATAAAATCTAGAAATGATTTCTTTTTTACCATAAAATTTAGGGTTGAATTGTTTAGTGGTGACGGATTTATTCAGCTAGAAATGGTGTTGGTTTGTAGCTTATGAGTGCTTTAGTAGTAGAATGTCTTAAACACAAGTTATTACTGGTGGAAGGTTTTATTACTTTGATATTGATTTTTTTTTTGGTTGATTTTTAATCTGTTAATCTCGAAATAAAAGAAGTGTAAACAGAAATGTGTTTATATCCTGAAAATTATATCCACTGAACAACAAAAAGTTTGGTATATATAGGGTCTTTGCAATAATACCTTCCCCATTCTATTTTTGTAACAATCAAAAGTTTAACCAACAATGATAAACTTTTAAATACCTAAGCACATGAGAAATTTTAAAGACTTTTATTTAATGTCATAACATACCTGTTGCTAGTTATAATCTAAAATTGTCCAATGACAAACTTAATTAATTCAGAAAGTCACTATTACATGTATTTGATGATACCGTAGTTCATTCAAAGGTAGCTTGTGTAAAAATTATTTTGAATATGATTGGTTTTCAGTGAGCGACTCAGCTTACATGGGGAAAGAATTATGAAAACGACTCTAGCATCATGTTTTAGAGATAGCTAGCAAATTTTTTGTTCTAAGAACAACAGAACAAAAGTTTTTTCTGTTGTCATCTTTGTTCAGTCAATAGGATTTGACTTGCATGTAACTTTTTTTATTTCAATAAAAAATACAATATTTCCCGTGAAAAAAGAGACAGTATTGTTTAAACTTAAATATCTTTAAATGCTCAAAGAACTTCACTATTTGTAATTTGGGACTCCTATTTGGTCAAAAACTTCCCACCTTTAATTGATTAAAACACCTATGACTTTATATGTAATAAAACTTCCTTAATTTGGACCTTTGAACATTTTAAAAGTGACCTTGTGACTTCAGGGGGAAACCCTGCATGAGCCCTTCATCTGTATCTGTTCATTCAGTGTGTAACATATTGGCTGTTTTTACAAATTAAATGTGTGGTATTAAGATTATCGTGTGGGTCTTCCTGACTACTGTAGACTTTGTGTATCATTATCAAATCACACAATATTTCATTATTGTCTCATAAATTGATATTACTTATGATTAATCTTGTTACAAATCTAGCTAGGAATCCTTTTATTGCTTTCTTCTTTTGTTTTTTAATTTAGAGTAAAATGTATTTGAATTTTGTTTTAAATTAACTGTGATCGAAAGTAACCTAAGCAAAGATTTAATATTCAAGTTCCTATCCACGTTTTTTATGTATGCCCTCTAAAGGATTGTACTTATTATATTATTAATAGAAAAGAATGTTCTTATAACTTGAACTTAAGAATAAAATATTGTTAACAATTGAAAATTTTATATTTATGCATTATAGAATATGCAAATATTGTTATGAAATAAAATAGCTTTTCTTATGTATTGTGTTTTTTTTTATTTTATATGTGACTGGTTTAATGCTATCTTCTAATTGTATTTCCTAAGTGATATGGTTAATTATACCTATATGGTCACAATATTTTTTTGTGGGGTAACAATTATCCTGGTTATTTGTGGGTGCCAGTCAACCATTAGAAAAAGATTCCATCAAGAAACAGGTCCAAACCACAAAATTAGAAACTCAACAAAATATCTTGTCTATAAAAATATAGAAGGAATGTGTCAATGGGACATGGATGTCCCACCAGCCCCAAACAGGAAGTAGAAATCTAACAGGTTTGAAAGTTGTTGAGGATGAAAAGATTGGCATACTGAACCATCCTACCAAGTTTTAAATTATTCTCATAATGATTTCTAAGAAAAGCTTGAGGACAAATTTTATATCTGTCCAGCACCGAATAGGAAGTAGAGGTCTGATGGTCTGAAAGTTGCTGAGGACATACAGTTTGTCATATTCAACCATCTTGCCAAATTTCAAATTATTCCCATGTATAGTTTTTGAGAAAAGCATAAAGGAAATTTTAAAGTCAATTTTGATTTTGACCCAGCCCCTAACAGGAAGTAGAGGTCCAACAGGTCTGAAAGTCACTAAGGACATACAGTTTGTCATATTCAACTATCCTTTTAAATTTTGAATCATTCCCATGTATGGTTTCTGAAAAAAGCTTGATGAAAATTTTCAAGTTGATTTTTCATATCGGTCCAACATCAAACAGGAAGTAGAGGTCTGACAGATCTGAAAGTTGCATAGGACATACTGTTTGTCTTACTCAACCATCCTACCAAATTTCAAATAATTCCTATCTAAAGATTATGGGAAAAGCTTGATGGAAATTTGTCGGATGTAAGGAGGGACAGACGGACGGACATGAGTAAATCTTTATGCCCACCACATATTGTTGTGGGGCATAAAAAAAACCCACAACCATGAAAATAAATAAGTCAACACTATCTTAATGGTCTACTAACAGAAATGTGCTTATTAAAAGTAGATAAAAGTTTGGTAGTTTTGTCTGCTGAAGCTTTCATAGACTCATGTAGAAGTACAACGCCTGCACAAAGCTGAATAATAAATATTAAGCTTTTTAAAGTGTTTATATTGCTTTATGTTTGTAGGCTTATGACTATCCATTTTTTGTCTGAATGTCACACTTTGGTTCACTTCTGCCTTTAAGGCTCAAGCAAATTTCTTTTACAGAGCTTTATCTTTATGAAACTTTGTTCACTCGTTCATGAAAATTTGTTGAGAAAATTCAATTATATGAATGTTGAACATCATCATGACATCATGACTTGGAATTCAACCTTAGGCTTTTTGAGTTTGGGTGGTAAAACAATCCTCAATGCAAATGCTATCTATTTATTCAGCACTAAGTCTTGTCAATAATAAATTGTCTATAAAAGAGTCTATCTGCTGTAAATCTGTTCCTATTTTTCCCAGGAAGATTTTGAAGTAAGCTGCACTTGATGGCTGAAGAAATGATATCCTTATTTTCTCATTCTTTCTTGATAACCTGAAATGAAGGTGTAACATATAGAAGATAATGAAATGTGGAATAAGTGTACATGACACATCCCACATAAGCAAGCGGCAGTTTTAAAAGACCACAATGAAAATCAGCCAACAGTCTTCAACAAAGCCAGTAGAGAGTAGATGAGTTGTTTTACCTCACCCTTTCACTGAACAATTCTCAATTTGTTGACTTTCTCAATTTCATATATCCACAGGAACTTGAGATAAAGGACACAAAAGATTCTAGGAAGTTTGTTTCATATTCAGATCCACATATAGAAATAAACTCTCAAGGAAAACCGTCAACAAAACTCTATGACATATATACATGATGACTTGGACTTTCCTTTCTTGTGTAGCAACATTCTGTCAGCTCCAGATTATGGAGTTCACATATCACAGTTGATTTGTTACCGGGGTACTCCAGAGTTTGTGGGAATTACATTGGCAGAGCGTCATGTCTGACACAAAAATTGCTAACACAGTTATGTTGCTCCTTGGTTGCTGTCTTCACTCAAGAAATTTTACGAGAGACATCATGAGCTCATAGATAAATATGGTATTTCTATCTCTCAGATGAGCACAGATGTTGATTTGTTACAGGGTTTTGTTTGTCTTCCTTTACGGGATTTGACACACTAAATTGGAAATTGGCAGCATGACGGGTGTGCTATAGCAAGCAGGAAATGCTTCTTCTTGCGGGCTCCTGAGTTCACTCTCTTTATGACTTGAGCTTGTGTTGTTGATTTCTGTGTTGTTGATTTTGTGGTTTTTGTTTCTTTGTGCTGTTCGTTTGTGTTTACTGCTTTTGTTATTGCCCATTCAGACTTTTGACACTCGAATGCCCCCATTGGTGCCTCTCTGTTTCTTGCACAATGGGTCATCATGTCTTTTAATATATTCCTTCAATGTATACATTGGTGAAAGTGGTAAAACAGTATTCACTGTGATTTTTCATTACTGTGGTTTCATTATAATTTGTTGGGTATCAATTTTCATGGTTTTTGTGGGTGGCCTTGATCCACGAAATTTGATACCCCACAAATAGGAATTAAACATTAATCTGTATGCTGCAGACCTCAAAATCATGAATTTAAGATTCCACAAATGGTCCTTTTTCATCAAACCATGAAAACTGGTACCCATGAAAATAAATGAATCCACAGTATATGTGTTTTTAGAACAGTGATAAATACATAGATTCAGCCAGGACCATTGTGTTTGTTGCCTCTTCCTCTGACAACTTTTTTTTTCCTGTGTTTGGAATTTGCGTGATAGAATTTTTCCATTTTGTTATTTTGTAAGAAATATTTAATAAATTAATTAGACCTGGTGTCACCTGAGTCTCAGCAAACACTTACTAACCTATAACATTTTGTAAATTTAACATCTACAAAAGACTGTAAGTTGAAATTTAATGAGTCAGTATCATTTTTGCATGTTGTTAAAGGATATAATGGTACAAAACAATAAGATAGGTTTAATTGATTGTGTGTGACTAAAATGACTCATACTCTTACTCACAGTCTAAGAAGGATGAGGTTGATAATGGTCCACTCTGCTGGTTTGTGTACAATATTCTTGCTGTCTAATCTATAAAAAAATATAATAATTGTATGAAATATTAATCTAAACTGTTAATTACTTAAAAAAAAATTACGTTTGAACAGGAATGACACTCTTATTTTTCGTTTTAGTTTAAAGCATCAACACTTTAGGATACAAACAAAGCAACATGAAGAAACAGATAACATAAATTAGAATGGCGGTCTTCCATGGAAGACAAATGTCACCTGTGTCTTAAAATAATGGGTAAAAATAGGGCATGTAATGGGACATTAAATGATACCCCGCCACGTTATAATATCAAAAGTTCATAAAATATGATTTCAAAGTGGCCTTTCTCGAAAACTATTTTTCATATCAAGCTGGAAATTGAACTTGACCTGTATTTTATTGTACTCAATAGCTGTACAAAATATCATTTGAATCCCATGAAGTGTTTTCAAGTTATTGGTCGGAAACTCAAAATTTCATGAAATTTGATTTTTCAAAGTGGCCTATCTCGAAAACTATTTATTGGATCATGCTGGAAATCAAACTTGACCTGTATTTTATTGTACTAAACAGCTGTGCAAAATATCATTCAAATCCTTTGACGCGTTTTCAAGTTATTGGTCGGAAACTCAAAATTTCATGAAATTTGATTTTTCAAAGTGGCCTATCTCGAAAACTATTTATTGGATCATGCTGGAAATCAAACTTGACCTGTATTTTATTGTACTAAACAGCTGTGCAAAATATCATTCAAATCCTTTGACGCGTTTTCAAGTTATTGGTCGGAAACTCAAAATTTCATGAAATTTGATTTTTCAAAGTGGCCTATCTCCAAAACTATTTTTTGGATCATGCTGCAAATCGAACTTGACCTGTATTTTATTGTACTAACAGCTGTGCAAAATATCATTCAAATCCTTTGACGCGTTTTCAAGTTATTGGTCGGAAACCTTCGGGGGACGGACAGACGGACAGACGGACAGACGGACGGACGGACAGACACCGAAAAAAACTGAGGGTATAACATAATACCCTGCCACTTCGTGTGGCGGGGTATAAAAAGGAAGAAGATGAGTTTCAGCTGCAAGATCTTTTTACACCTTATAGTACTATAGGAGGAAGCTTAATGCCAAAAATCAAGAGGCTGTGTCATGTAGTTGCCCGGAAAACTGTGATGAAATTTTTGTGACGACACTGGACGACACAATACCACAGATATTGTCAAAGTGACTCCTATATGTCACTTTGCAACACATTGCAGGCGACATAAAAACACAAAAACCAGAGATATGAACACAAGTCATATCAGGTGTGAACTCAGGTGTTTGTAGTTTTGTCATTAAGTTGCTGCTAAATGTTATGTATTAATCCAGAGTAAAAACTTAAAAGCCATCTTTAGTCATTGTATTGTTCTTTGAATTTATTTAATTAGGCTATTTACCTGAATGTAGCAATTATTCCTTTATACTCTGCATATACATCTTGTATGGTAAGCTTGAGTGGAGTCAATATATCTTGTAATCTGGAAAGATATATTCAAATCATAAGATCCAGCCATCTTAAAATCTTGTAACTGATCTAAAATATTAATAATTACATTATTAATAGCCAGTCCTCGAAACTTGATATAGCCATGGTGGTCCTTTAAACAAGAGTCTCCCATGAGCCTGAATCGCTCACCTGGGTGGTGCTCGATTATTACCTCAAAACGCTCCGAACACTTGGAACATTAATCGAGTAAAACGGAACATGTGTTCGGAGTATCTTCTGTCTACTCCATTTGAGGAGGTGGTGTGTTTGGAGCAGTTGTAAAACAAGATGGCGACCAATGAAACAAAGTGAGTTAAAAGAGAATATATTAGGCTATTTGTTTATTTATTTAATAAAACATTGAAAACAAAGATTGAAACTTTTTAATTATTGTCATTCACAACGCTTTAGTAAAATTGGGCGTTTATTTGTCAAATTTAAGGGTCAGCAATACTGAATTTAGGCAACTCTTCTGCTGAATCTGCTCCATGTTACTTGATTTTCTATGTTCTACAGAGTAAACAGAACATGCTCTGAACAGAATAATCGAGCACGGCCCTGACTTAAATGCTTTTTTGACATTGAAAGGCTATGGTCGTGCTCAATTATTACCTCCAAAAGCTCCGAACACTCGGAACATTAATCGAGTAAAACGGAACATGTGTTCGGAGTATCTTTTGTCTACTCCATTTGAGGAGGTGGTGTGTTTGGAGTAGTTGTAAAACAAGATGGCGACCAATGAAACAAAGTGAGTTAAAAGAGAATATATTAGGCTATTTGTTTATTTATTTAATAAAACATTGAAAACAAAGATTGAAACTTTTTAATTATTGTCATTCACAACGCTTTAGTAAAATTGGGCGTTTATTTGTCAAATTTAAGGGTCAGCAATACTGAATTTAGGCAACTCTTCTGCTGAATCTGCTCCATGTTACTTGATTTTCTATGTTGTACAGAGTAAACAGAACATGCTCTGAACAGAATAATCGAGCACGGCCCTGACTTAAATGCTTTTTTGACATTGAAAGGCTATGGTCGTGCTCAATTATTACCTCCAAAAGCTCCGAACACTCGGAACATTAATCGAGTAAAACGGAACATGTGTTCGGAGTATCTTTTGTCTACTCCATTTGAGGAGGTGGTGTGTTTGGAGTAGTTGTAAAACAAGATGGCGACCAATGAAACAAAGTGAGTTAAAAGAGAATATATTAGGCTATTTGTTTATCTATTTTAATAAAACATTGAAAACAAAGATTGAAACTTTTTAATTATTGTCATTCACAACACTTTAGTAAAATTGGGCATTTATTTGTCAAATTTAAGGGATAGCAATACTGAATTTAGGCAATTCTTCTTCTGAATCTGCTCCATGTTACTTGATTTTCTATGTTGTACAGAGTAAACAGAACATGCTCTGAACAGAATAATCATGCACGGCCTATATTAGATTAATTAGAGATCATCTGACAACATTGATTTGACTTAATGTATTAAAGAGAAGAGTTCAATTAGTTCACTTTTTAGCAAACCAAAGCTTTTTATTTTTTCAACAGTTTGCCAGCTATAAGGCATATAAAAAGGTTATTTAGACATTTTAGGGACCATAACTTATATAAACAAGAGTTGACACTGAAGTATGTCTCGCCTGTCGGCACCATCACAGAACTCATTGAAGGTCTAGCTGGGACTTCAGAAAGTTAAGGTCAAGGTAATGTGACAGATGACAGAATTCCATTTAACCATCACAAAAATGTCTGAAGTGTGTTCTAGATACCATAGTTATTTAGAAACAATGAAAAAAGACCAACATTCACTAAGTCATTCAACCATGAAAATGGGGTCAAGGTCACATTACATGGTGACGTCAGTATACCATAATCCCCGAATATCAGATGCCTAGCTACAATAATATACTTTTCACTTAACTTATTTTCCACCCAAAAATCATCTAAGTTCACAAAGTCACTGAACCATGAAAATGGGGTCAGGTTCACACAACATGGTGACAGTTGTGTAGACCAAAACCCCAAATGTCTGTATACTAAATATCAGATGCCTAGCTATTATACTTTTCTTGTAATTCATTTTCCACAAAAGTCTTACAAAGGGGTCTTTTGGCCTGAAAAAACATCTAAGTTCACAGAGTCGCTGAACCATGAAAATGGGGTCAGGGTCAAACGGCATTGTGCAAGTTGTATAGACCATAACCCAAACTGTCTGTATACCAAATATCAGATGCCTAGCTATTATACTTTTCTTGTAATTCATTTTCCACAAAAGTCGTACAAAAAAGTTTACGAGGTCGCCGTCACCGCCGCCGGAAAGTAATACCTATGTCTCACCTTTAGCTACTAAAGTCGCAGGCGAGACAAAAACTTCCATCATATTTAATATTTGTAGGGCTTAACTAACTAGGCATTATTGTAATTTTAAGTTTTTTCTCTAGATTTAACTGTTTATACAATAGGTATGGTCAATTTTGATGCTCTAAGGGGAGTAACTCCTTATGTAAGGGTCCTTTAACTTGAGCTCTGTTAAACCTTTTATGTGCTTAACAACATGCAACTTAAATTTCTCAAATATCTTTAATTAATAGTTTTGGCAAGAGCCTGAATCGCTCACCTGAATTACACAGGTACATATATTTGTAGATATTATTGTGCTTAACCATATGCGATTTAAATTTCTGAAATATCTTGATTAGTTTTCAAGATATTGGGCTTAAGACTTAAAGAGTAAATTTTGCAAAAATTAGGAAAAGAACAATAACGCCCACATCAGCAGTCAGAACTTTTGGAAATTTCAGGACAGGTAGGTCTTAATATGCTGATCACTTTTGATTCTTGCACAATTTTGATATCTGAAACCATTTTTGAGTTATTAACACAAAAATGCAATTTACCCATATGTTCTATTTTTAGCCATGGCGGCCATGTTTTGTTACAAATAAAAAATCTGAACGATAGAGTTGTAGCATATAAGCTATTAAACAAGTGTGCCAGGTTAAGATGCAGTTGGTTTTACTGTGTCCAACAAGTTAATCTTTGAAAAGTAATGAAAAATTGTAAATTTTGTTGTTTTAAGGATAATAACTCCTGAAAGAAATGGTCCTACAGCTTTGACCTAAATACATGAAATGTAGATCTTGATGTGCTTAATCATATGCAACTTAAATTTTTTAAATATCTTGCATAGTTTTCTAGATATAGGGCTAAAAAAGTGCAAAATTTTGAAAAAAATCCAGAAAAAGGGCAATAACTCCTACATCTGTTGTTGGATCTTCTTGAAATTTTCAGAGCAGGTAGATCTTGAGATGTTGATCACTTTTGTCTCCCATTATTAGAATGTTGATATCTGTATTAGAATGTTGATATCTGTAACTATTTTTGAGTAATTAGCAAAAAACTGCAATTTTCCCCTATGTTCTATTTTTAGCTATGGCGGCCATATTTTTTGATGAATCAAAAATCCAAACGATAGATTTGTAGCATTTATGCTATTCAACAACTGTGCCAAGTTTGGTTGAAGTTGGATGTATGGTGTCAGACAAGTTAATTTTTGAAATTCAGGGGAAAAGTAATGAAAAATGGTAAAATTTGATGCTTTAAGGGCCATAACTCCTAAAAAAATGGTTCTACAGCTTTGACCTTATTACGTGAAATGTAGATTGGGATGTGCTTAATCATATGCAATTTGAATTTTTAAAATATCTTGTATAGTTTTCAAGATATAGGGCTAAATAAGTGCAAAATTTTAAAGGGCAATAACTCCTACATCGGTTGTTGGATCTTCTTGAAAATTTCAGGGGGCAGGTAGATCTTGAGGTGCAGATCACTTTAACCCTATGCCAGAATTTTGATATCTGTTACCGTTTTTGAGTTATTTGCAAAAAACTGTAATTTGACCCATATGTTCTATTTCTAGCCATGGCGGCCATGTTTTTTTACGAATCAAAAATCCGAACGATAGTTTTGTACACATAATGCCATTAAACAACTGTACCAAGTTTGGTTGCAAGGATGTATGGTGTCTGACAAGTTAACGTTTGAAAAATTGTTTACAGACGACGACCTTGGGTCCAGGTGAGCTAAAAACTTGGTAAAAAAATCAAGAAAGAGGGCAACAACTCCTTGTACTCTCCCCAAACACTTTTTAATGCACCTTGGTACTGTTAGTTATAAAAGCATCTTTTGATTTGAAAGTTATCGCATGACATTCCTGATAAAATATATTAAAGATCATTTCTGATAGCATCACATTGCCAGGATGCTATAAGGGCCTGGGGGGAACATTGAACTCCTACATGGGTGGTTAGATCTTCTTCAATTTTTTTAGGGCAGGTAGATCTTGAGGTGCTGAACACTTTTGCAAAGTTTTGGAACTTTGTTTTAATTTCAGGGTTTGGGATGGCAGGGGGTCATGGGCCATTGGCACATCAAAAATGAAAATGGCCCCCTTTCATCTAAAAATTTTGTATAGAATATTAAGAGATGGCCCCTTGAAATTTTTAATTTCCATGAAAAAAGTGGTAAATGGCCCTTTGCTAAAAATTCATTCCCAATCCCTAAAATTTAAAATTAATAAACTTGGTCCTTGCATTTTTTTAAATAAAATATAACAAATGTTTTTAATTTGTATCAAAAAATAAAATTGAAGCATTTATCTTCTACAGTTTAAAACATGGAGATATTCATTGACACTGTATTAAACTATCTTTATAGCCTTAATCTAAAATCAGACCAGTTACGGTATATTGTACAGCAGGTTTATCTGTCTAGAAGATATATTAAGTACACTGTATCAGTGAATTTGTCCTGAGATGATCATATGACATTACTTCTTTATCATTAAATCATATAGATATGAAGCTGAGATTACTGATCATTTAAATTCAGTCTACAATTTCTGTTGCAATAACAGTCTTCTTTCAAGTATGTGGGTCCCCCAAACTTGAGTTAAGGGGGAACTTGCAGGTGATCACATGACTAGCCAAAAATTAGTTTAAACTTGCCATTTACAAATGTAACTTAATAATAAAAGGTGTTCAAGATTTTGAAATTCCATTTAAAAATATTATAATGATGTTTTGATATTAAAAGCATTGAAACTATTTTTTCTTTATTATGTTAGTTTCATTTTATAAAATATTATTCAAACCTAATGGATTCTCATATTTCTGCATTTTGACAAAGGGAGATAATATATGTCAAAATTTACCAATTTTTACCACTTTTTGACATATTTTTGTATTTATTTGAAAAACTAACTCAGAAGCACCCCCTTTTCTTCATATCATTTTAAAGCAATATAACAGCCCAATAAAATATCAAAAAATTACAAAATTCTATTGATCAGATTTTACAAAAATCAGAATTTTCCTTTAAAATTATGTACTTTCTTTAACATTTCAATGTAAAAAGCCAACCTTCAGAACCAGTTATCTCGAAAACTAGCTCAGAAGCATGCCTTTTTCGAATCGGATTTTCAAAGTGTATCTCTTGATGTGTCTATTTACAAATTTTAAAGAAAATCTATTGACAGGAAATTTTTGGTGTTTGGTGCAAGTACCCCCTTAAGCTGACTTTTCAGCTAATATTATAGAACATTAAGCTTCCACAGAACTTTTAAAGTCATAACTGTAAGACAACTGTTCTATACTAAGAAAAATATTCTCAATATTCATTTTGTCAAATGTTCCATAATATTGTCTTATTAAGGACAGTATTAAAATATTCAGAAGTCTAAGCATGTGAAAAGTTTCAATATTTTTTTGGTACTTATCTCCCAAATAGGTCTTCACTCTTTCATCAACTTTGGGTTTGCTTGAGTTATTGGATTTATCCATGTTATAGTTAAGATTATAGTCCACTAGTAGCAGTGTTTCAAATATGTCTTGAAACAACAATGATGACATTTTTAAAGAGATTAAAAAGAAAATATTAGAAACATTTAAAACAGAAAATGGATAGGAATCGATAAAGAACAAATTTAACATGTAAATGTTTGTTTTGTTAGGAATAACTAACAAATCTAAATGCATATTTTTTTTCAAGTTGTGAAAAAACACACATTTCTGATAGAAAATTGGTATGTGGAAGTGAAACAAGTTTATCAGATGTGACCAAGATTTTAACCTACATGTATACTCAAATAGTCACATGAAATACTATCTTATTCTTAAAAGTAAAGTTCATTCCTAATTATAATATCGGTCAAAAATAAACTTTATTTTCATTATATCATCCTTTGAACTTGTCATACTACGGGTAGTATCTAAACCAAAGTCTATGAAAATTATCTAAATGTAAATAAAAATTGTATATTAAAAGAATATAACCATGCAATAATTTCAAAACATAAAATTGAATACCCATACAAGAAAGATTTGAAGGATATTCAAACCCAACCAAAGGTCAGTCTTTATTTTCATTGAAATCAGGAGAAGCCATGTTCCATTGGACATGAATTATTGATGATGCTACAGTTATGTTAATTGCATTGCTGTATTGTCTTAAATATTTTCTAGATTTGCTTTTGGTAATTTTGTTTGTTTTAATTCAGAGATTTAAATGTTTGTTGGTATTTTATTGGTTCTCTATTAGAAGATTTATTGAGTATACTGGAAAATTTGTGACTCAGAAATATCAAGTGAAGTCCCTTGTGTCACAGTGTGATTTTTTTTACATATTACATGAAAATGAATTATCTTTTAGGATGGCCTCTACCACATGTAATTTATGCATACAACAGAAGAAGGCCTCAGACCCTGCTGTGTATTGCCCCCTGTGTAGTGAGCTAATGTGTCAGTCCTGTAGTGATTCCCATAGCCTAGCCAAGAAGACCAGAAATCATGAAGTCATGCCATACCAAGACTATCAGAAGTTATCACCATTTATATTGAATACATGCATGAATTGTTCAAAGCACAATAAGAAGTTTGAAGAATTCTGTAGAATGCATGATGAACTGGCTTGTAACGAATGTAGGAGAACAGTTCACAGAAAATGTGAAGATGTCCTTAAAAAAGAGGATATTGTCTTTAATGTAAAAATTCTGTGCTGTTTGAAGATACAATGACTGAGATAGAAGCCTTGTGTGGCACTTTAAAAGAAGTTGCAGAAGATTGTAATAAAATTATAACACAGTTAGAAAGTAGCTACAAGAAGATAAAAAAGAGCATAGAGCAGAAATTTGACAATATCTTTGAACATATGAAAAAACTGAAAGATAGAACAATTTCTGAGTTAAATATTTTGTACACTGAACTGACAAGTGACTTGTCAGACACAACAAAAACAATTAAGTCAGAAGAAGAGAAACAAAGCAAAATCAATGACCAGAAAGATGACATTGCAAGCTATGCTACCAGCTACCAAATTTTTGTAGGACTCAAAGAAATGGAAAAGATGGTACAAGAAACTAACGTAAAGCTAAACAAACTCTCTGAAAACAATAAACTTAGGCAATATACTATAGAATTTGACATGAATGAAACTATTGATGATGTTGTTAGTGGTCTCCAGTCCATATGTGATATCCAAGTCATCAAAAGCCCATCAGCTATATCAATCAAGACTACGAGACCAAGATATCTAGAGGCCGTAAAAGAGGTTCAGCCACCAGCACCTGTACAGCTTTACCTTTTACAAAAGACTGTTCTAGAAGATGGTTGTTACACTGGCTGCTGTACATTACCCAGTGGACTAATGGTGTTTACTGATTGTTCTAAAGATGCAGTTTTAATACACAAGTCTGACGGATCGCTAAGATCCACAGTTGAGTTTAAGCAGAGTGAGGATGTATACGGTATGACAACAGTAAATGATCATCATGTTGCTGTGTCACATCCTAAGACTAGAACCATCTCTGTAATTCATGTTGATAAGGGTATAATTAATAAGACTGCTAAGGTGGTTAGAACTTTGAATATAGGGGAGATAGTGAGAGGGTTGTGTTGTAGAGGTAGAGATATAGTGTGCTGTGTGCCATATAAAGGTCTAGTCAGAGTGAACATTGACATTGGGAAGGTTAAGGGGGTGGTGAAGGATGAATGTGTTGATTTTAATTCAAAGATACAGGTAAGTAGAAGCTTCATATATTACACATGTCCTGTATCATACACAGTAACTGTACTGAATACTCAGTACAATGTTATCTTTACATACAAAGATGAGGCAGTACTTCAGTTTCCTACAGGAGTTACATTAGATGACCATGGTAATATCTATGTCACAGGGTCCAGATCTCATAATCTGGTAAAGATTTCTCCTGATGGTAAGTCATGTCAGCAGTTACTTAGTAAGGATAACGGACTGTCTAATCCTACTGCTGTATATTATGACAGTAGTTCAAAGAAACTGGTTGTGGTTAATTACAGAGGACCCTCCTTTCTTTACTCTGTAGGGTAAGTCTGAGTCTAATCTGAAAGTGTGAGTGAGGGAAGGATGATATACTTTTTATAAGATAAGAATGAACTGGGTATTTCTATTACTGTACACTAAGAAATTAAGTGCAGTTCTCTGTAAGAATCAGGCAAAATTTAAAAACTTGAATCATGATTTTAAAAACACACGGTTTTGAAAATAAATTGTCATTTAAAATAGCCTTCTAATGAAGAAGCAAACATTAGTTGTTGTCTCGAGTGTCAGAGGATGGAGAAAAATTTCTGTTAAAATGATAGGAATTTAGTGTGACTTGACAGAGTTATCTCCCTTAGATTCAAATTTTATATGCATTTCAAGCAAAATATATCTCAAATTACTGACTTTTAAAAAAAGTGCCAATGCATTTTTTGTTACTTTTTAAGTATTTTGAACAGTATTTTGAAGTCAAACTTGTGTGTTTTTTTAATCATGATTCACCCATTGCCTGATTCTTACAGAGAATAGCACTTAATACAAAAAAACTGGTGGTATTTAATGAGGAAGGACTTTCCTTTCTTTACTATATAGTATAATTCTGAGTCTAATATGAAAGAGTGAGTGGGGGAAGGATGATATACTATTCAACTACTCAACATTGTGACAGTAGTACAAAGAAACTGGTGGTGGTTAATAGGAAAAGACCTGATTTGTATACTCTGTGGGGGTAATTCTGTGTCTGATAGATTTAGGTTGTGTGATAGTGTTGTAAGAATGCTGTACACAATGACTATTAAAATAACTGCTTTCTTTGGTGTCCCATGATTTTACTTTTGTTTCCAGACTTCCAAAATTCAAATGCATATTTTATTACTTTTATATCATAGTTTGTCTTTCCTAAATAAGTGGTAAAGTACAATACATGTATATGTAAGGTTAAGGTAACAATAAAATTACAAAATGAGAATGATCAATCTAGAATGTCCAATGGGAGTATTAAAGTCTATGTATGATAGATTTCTGAGATGTAGTTATAAGAAATTATAAATGTGAAAATAGTCATCAATGAAAATGCTTATAAGAGTATGAAGAGGTGTGTAAAGAATGTTGTTTTTATATACTCCGTGTTGTAGTTTAGGATAATATATGGACTATTTGTGAAAGACATACATACATAATTTATTTTAAATAGTGTGTTGAGAATACCAGATGTATATTAATAGCTTGTAAGATAATCAAAATTATTTTCCTTGATGTTCACAATTACAATATCAACTTAATCATATTTTAGAAGCAATAAATGAGAACCTACTATTCTATTTGATTCATGACAAGACATTTCCAGAATTTCATTTAATATATTCAAGAGAAAACAAGAGATAATATAACTTATATCATAGCAATATAGTTTAATGATTGAAAAACTGTATATTTTCTAGCAATAATTCTGGTTTGTTTTTAAATCAATATGTATATATTCTTGTCTTAATCAAATCAGTTTTTAAATAGATCAAAATGGTTTATTTCGATCCTTCTTTTTACTGTACTTGTAATCCATAAGTGTTGTATACAAAGAGTCTGACTAGTGTGTTTAACATCATGACTATACCTAGATATACGGTAGGTCTGCAGCAACATTATACAAAAAATTACATAACACAAGCTAAAGAAAATTCAAAGTGAAACCATTTTTGGGTGTTGCAACAAGTACGATCTGCTTCTCCTTCCAAGGAATCTTTCTTAAGTTGTATTTAAAAGTATCATATTAAAACTTCAATTCAATTGTTAAAAGTACAATTTTAAGTTATCAAACCAAAACCAAATTTTCCAAAATGATAACAAAGACAAAAAAATCAATACATTATACAATCACAAAAATTTGGCAGCCGTATATAAAAAAAATCCACAAAAATATAAGTTGGAAAGTACAATTTGCAGCAAGAAGAGTGTGGCAAAGGGAGATAACTGAAGACTTACACTTTTTCTAATCTTTCCATTACAATCTTTCTCCTAATTTGCATCTGGTCATAAGTATCAACTGTGGGCAGGTATACAGGAGTCTTGTCTGAGTCTTCCTACAAGTAAAATGAAGCTTAAACAGTAAGTCTTCAATCCTATAAACTATTCTAAATTATTACCTTTGCCTTTTCATTAGTTTACACTTTACAAAAATACAAGTCTTGTAACACGGTCATGACAACTTTTTTTTACATTTAATTCTCTCTTATTTCTAAAAAGTAACCATTTTAACACATCTTTATACTATATTTTCATAAGCGTTACTCCAAACTCTATTAAAGGTAGTTGTGCTGCACTTAAGGAATGACTTTCATATTTTTTTTTATCATTGGGGTATGAAAAAAAAAATTGCACATTGTATAATCTGCGTAGCAAAACTTCTTTTTATAAATCCCCAATGAAAAAAAAATTATTACAGTCATTCCTTATAAATAAATTTTCAAAACAATAAAAAAACCATGAAAATTTTACTCATAAAAGTACAAAAATGATGTCACACTTCTTGTAAAAAGTAGGCGTTTCCCCATAAATTTTTTTTTCATTGGGATATGAATTTTTTTTTGTCCAATTGGTATTTTAATATGTATATAAAATTTGTTTCCTCTTTGCATCTTAGTTACAAATACTGAATAGTGGTGCTGTTTTAACTAGCTTATTCAAAGCCATTATAATTAAATAAGTGTACAAAGAAGAGAAACAAATGTTGTTTCCTTATAAATTTATTGGTATTTTTCACTTGAAGTTTTCTGCCAATCAATGTTGAGAAGCTTATTTAATTGTTGGAAGGCTGTTTACATGCTATTATATGGCATCCACTTTTCATGTATAATTCTATCAAGCTTGTTGTGGCTTGTGTTACTACCAGACCATAAGATCTGGATGATGGAAATGTTTGTGTCATAAAACCTGCTTCAATCAACCATATCTTTTGAAATGCCTACACCAAGTCAGGACCATTGCAGTCCTCAATTTCTCACATGTCTTTGCTTCATTTTATCTGATTTTTGTTTTGTAATCTTGAATACATTAAAAAATGCAGAATCATGTTAGATACAACCTTTTCAATAGGAAAGGCTGACTTCTCTCCAGAAAAGTACTGCTTCACCTTCTGAGTGAACTCTTCAGTTTCTACCTTCAACACTTTATAATTTGGTACCCTCTCTCGGACTTTACCCTCATCCCCAAGTCCAGCTTCACATCCAATGTCCTCGATCTCAAATTCCCCAGCATCCAGCCTGCGACACAATGCTTGATACATTGTGTCATAATCTGCCTTTGACTGGTCTATACTGGTTTGAGCTGGATCTGGCTGGAGAAATTGTAAAGTCTCTGGAGAGATCCAGGTATGAACAGATCGACAGATCATCTGAATTATATCACAGCTGCTATATTTTACCTCAGATTCTGGTTTCACTTTAGCAGAATTTGTTTTAGTTTGTGCTGATTGTTTTTCATTTCTTTGCTCCTGGATCAAAGTTCTTTGAAAAGACTCAGAAACTGCATCACTAGGTTTCTCAACCTCCTTTCCAACTAATGATTTATTTTCACAGTTTTTGTTTGTAAATGTTTCATTTCTGCTTGTACTCCCTAATACTCTATCGCATACAGGTGTACTTTTATCTCTTACAAGACTTGAAGAAGGATTTTCTTTCTCTTTCTCAGACTCTTCATTTGTGTGTGAAGATGGAATGATGTTTGACCTTGAATCAATCTCTTCCAGCTGACCTAACAATTGTTTTCTTCTGTCTAACAACCTCATTAAATGATCCATTTTATTTTCTGGTGGTTGATCAATATTTCCTTTTTGTAAACCTTTGTCTTTTTGTCCAGTTTGTACACCTTTCAAAGCACTACTTGTAGTCTGTTTGTCAGATGATACAATATCATTGACCCCTTCTGTCTCACATTCATCATCTGAATCCAAATTACTAACTTGGTCTGACGAAACAGTTTTATCAAGATTTAAATTGCTGGTTCTATGTGCTATTTCATCAATGTCACCTGCAGACATATCATATTTTGTGTTTCTGGTATTTTTATTTAATTCATGAAGTTCAGATTTTACATCTTTATGTCCGGTCACAGCTTTGTCTTTGTTCAAATCTGGTGTTTCTATTGTCACATTTTCCACACCTCTAGATTGAATATTTTTTTCATTTCTTTTTGTTTCTAAGGTAATGTCAGCTATTTCCGTTTCCTTTTTAGTTTTATCTTTGGGTTCAGTCCTATCCAGTCTGTATAGCTGTTGTACATCTTTCCTGATTTCTTCTAATGGTCCAACAACCTCTATTCCTGGTAAACCACTATAACAAGGTTAAAATATTCATAATTTTTTTTTTCAAATACTCAAAGTACTGATCAATACAATGACTGGGACTCACAAAACACATCAGTTTCAACCATTAAGATGTTAAGGTTCTTGAATCTTT
Source organism: Arcuatula senhousia (assembly GCA_963971305.1). NCBI lineage: Eukaryota > Metazoa > Mollusca > Bivalvia > Mytilida > Mytilidae > Arcuatula > Arcuatula senhousia. The sequence continues at coordinate 48,956,651 of OZ020311.1, forward strand.
TGGTCTACTTTTCTGTCTTTGATATCTGCATGATTAGTTTTTAGACTTTAAACTCAAATTCTATTCATGGGTACTATTTTTGCTTCATAGTTCAGTTGTCAACATTCCTTTTTAACACATAACTACTGATCTCTGTTATATTCCTGATATTTTCATTCTTGAAATTGGTAATTTTTGTATGCTTTGTGCAACTACCAAACTTTAATTTCTAAATAAAATATGGAGGTTTTGTAAAATCAAACTTGTTTAAACATTTCTTTTGAAATGACTTGATCAGCAATTTGCAGCATTTTCCTTTGATATTTGCTGGATGAGATAACCTGTACCACATACTGGCTGTGATACAAAAATTAACAGGTCACTTCTAAGGAGGCCGTGACTTTGCTATGAACTGTCGTTAAACAATTATGTTCTTCAATTAATGAATGAAAATATTGGAACATCATTCACAAATTGCAACATCACTGCCTTCTCTAAAATTGATTCTTCATAAAATAATTGTAAGGAAATAAGAAGTTAATCATGAATAAATAAATATTGCTGATAAAAGAAATATGAGACATTTTGTTTTTTTAGATGGATTTTATCACGGTGGTATGTATAAGGCTTGCCCTAACAGGCTTGACTGATACTTGCCATGATAAAATCCATCTCAAAACTAAAATGCCATATATTTCATATGTACCAAGTCAGCACCACTTCATTCCCCCCAATGGTACATGTAATAACCTATTTTTTTCTACTTACTTATTACCTATTGTAAACAATTATAAGAAGAAAGTCTATAATTTTACTGACCTTTGTGATGTTAACAATTTGACCTTGACCCTTTGACCTTCCTCTTCTCTTGACCACAGTGGAGAGGTCAACAGTTGTTGGTGTAAATGTTTTGATGCCTTGTAACAATGGTTACTACAGAAATTCTAAAACAAAGAAACAAACAATAATATCATTGCTGCTCATATACTTTTCAACTTTCACAAATTCTAAAGGATACTGAGCAGCCTTTTTTGAGGGAGACATTTTTTAATACAAACACTTTTCATGAGTAATACCTGCTGTTTCTTCTGAGTTAAGGTACAAAATGTATATTTGTAGTTTCATAGCTATTTTAAATTAAAAGTTGGCCTGGAGCATTTTGTCAAAACAGTGTCTTAACTTTCATGTAAACTTAACAGTTTAAAAAAACATTAAATATGAAATCAGTCCATGTTTAAAAGTTATTTTACAAGAATGTAAATTTTTCTTATCTCCATTGCACAAATATTTTGCAACCATCAAGAGGTAATGAAGTATATGCATCATAAAGTTTTAACTTAAACATAATTTTTTTTGCTTTGAAATGTTGCTCAAACTGTTAAGATCCATTGAAAAAGTTTTACAATACAAGATACTGATATGACAGAATGTTCCAAATCAGCTGTTTTATGTAAGTTGAGTCTTTTAAGAACACATTATCTTCTAAATATATCTATTTTTAAATTTAAGTAAATGTGCACATCCAATATACATAGAATATAACACTTCTAACCTTTCTTTCTGTGATGTCATAGACTTTGTTATCTTTGGTAGAGATGTGGTATTTCTGTTTTGGAACCTGTAAAAAGTAGAACTTCAAGATGCAAAAGTAAATGAGTATTAAAATTGCATACTTACCTTCTGTAAAATGTGCAATTTAATTTTACTATTTTCAAAGTTTAGCATAAAATGCAAAAGCAAAACTGTTGTGAATATTATGATAAAAAAAATTGCTAAAGCAATTAAAAACTGTGTGAAATAAATTTTTAAATTCTTGAAAAAGGGAGAACATTATCCAGACTTGCAGTATGAACATGTATATGTAACATGCTTTCTAGTATAACAATAAAATTTAAAGAAACATTTTGAGACACTTAACTTTCCAATCACATGTTCAAGTAAGTGAACTGAAATTTTGTTTTTCATAGTTCAAATAAAAAATGACTTTGCTGATCCCTTAGCTTGATACCATCCTCTATCATCTTCTAAGTCCTATACACTGTGTTAGTTTTTTTACTAAATATGTATTTTCAACTGGCTACAGCCCATAATATCAATGAGAATTAATCAATTTGCAACTTACAGAAGTAACTGGTTGGCTACATAGAGGGTATCCACATGTTTTTGTAATTGATCTTTCTTCTACAATGTCTTCATAATGATGAGGAGCAATAAACTGACACTGTCAATAATAAATGGTACACTTATAGTCATATACTGTTATACATGTACATGAAATAGATTCTCTTCAATAAGCAGTGGTTTAACAATCTGTCACCAAGGGGCTGCGCACACTGTTAATGGGGAAACTTAACAATATAGATATGCGCAATCCCGTGGAACAAGGGGTCAGTCTGAATGCACAAAGGGGCACAGACTTAAGGCAGGCTTGGTAATAGTAAATACGCAATAACAGTTTTAACAATTTAATAACAGTCCAATGTTTATGTTGTTAAATTTACAATGAATTTTTTATAAAGTAAACCACAGTTAACAATTAAAAATAAATGAAATCAATGAAACAAGTGTGATTACAAAAGTATAAATTTAGTTATAAGTAAAGAAACCAAAAGTAAAATGAAATGATCATAAAATCTCAGAACGAATGAAATAGTTTACCTCAATTAATTCAAATATAAAACAAAAATCTATTAAATTTAAAATAAAATAAAAGTGTGAATTTCCTTATTTTAGAATTTTCAATAACTTCCCAAATCCCTTACTTTTAAAAAAAAACTTAACATGTCCCTAATGAAATCCAACCCCCCAACTTACTTCTTCTACTATGACAATTTTTGTTCTACCTTATATACAAAATTATGAGTAAAGTCAATTATGTCATGGTGCCGCTGAGACACAACAATTATTTACATTAAGTAATTCTAACAATGACAGCTTGGACAAGAAAAGGTAAATCACAAAAGCTCAATTAACAATACAAACTTAAAGTAAAACAATTAAAATATCTCCGACATAATAAAGTGACAATGTTATGACAAAATATTAATCTTCAATTAACAGATTAATTTTACATTTACAGAAAACTCATGAATTAAAATATGGAAATAAAGCTATAAACAATAAAATATATATATTTTTTTAACTTTGCATAAAATATTACCCTATGACATATCACCCCTTCCTGCAATATGTTTGTCCACAAACATAAAATTATAACATTTACAATGCATAAATGATAAAAAAATATATACAACAAATCAATTCAAAATAAAAAAAAATGATGCATTTGCTAAAGATTTGCCCTTGAATGGCCAGTTCAAAAACATCTCCATAGCAATATGCATTTACAAAATCTTATTATAATGTTCAGCTGAATATTTTTTGTTACAAAAACATTTTACAATAGATAATTAAACAAAAATTACATGACAAGAAAAAAAAATCATAGCGCAATCAAAACAAAACCCCAACATAAATTTACAACAGAAGTAGGCACTACAAAATTAAACAACGTTACATTCTACTCTATCAATTCATTACTCAAAAACAAAGATTCATCATCAATCAGTATCATTCTAAAACAGCATATTCATCTCATATTTAAACTTCATTATATATATCAACATAGATAATCATTATTTCTTAAACATATACTTATTATCAACTTATTCTCTTAAAATTCCTTGTCTACAAAATTCTCAATATCTACATTTGTAATATAAAACTGTTAAAACTTTCAACTCTGTCAATATACTCAGCTTCCTAACTGCAAGATCACATTAAACAGTTCATGAATCATCGGTCACCACTGGATACAATTAAGTCCTGATTTCGTGATACGTTGTTAACACAGTCCCAATCTGGATGTGAACAACCTGGTCAGTTTCCTTTCCAGTTGTTGGATTGAAGTTTCCTCTGCCAACGTCCATCAAAACTGTCAATGTTCCTTGGTCTTCCATCATCATCTTCTGTTGTTGGATCTTCAGTGGTCATTCTCGACTCTTACTCACTGAGGCTCTACATACTTCATTTCATCTAAAATGAATTGAGATTGGTGTCAGAGTGTGAAAGGAAAATCAAAACAATATCACATACAACATAACATGATTATTTTAAATGGCATTAATCTTATTGCTTTCCTGTAAAGCTCATCACATGTTTCATATTTTTAAATCATTTTTATCTCCACTTGTATCTAGCTATTGCTCTAAACTGGGTTTTGTTTCTGTACATGACTGCTTGCTGTGTGTAAATGCAGTGGTCAGAAATATTAACTAAAAAAACTTCTTATTATAATAAATAAAAAACTTATCTATAAATCTTTTCTTGATGCCATCTCTTTTCTTGGTAACTGTATTGACTCTGCTAGGAACAGTACTTTACTCTGGTCTTGTGAATCTAGATGTAGTTGTTCTCTTTTGGTTGCTGAATTTTGAAGTTCAATGGACTTGATGATGTTTAGGTTTAGTTCTCCTCTGCTTAGCCGAAGTTGCATCATCACTGCATTCTTCTTTACATGGCATTTGCAGATGGAAACTAAGACGGTGTCCTGATCAGCATATGGTATTGGTCTTCAATACCTGGTGTTCACAATCTTGGAAAACTGGATGTAGGAAACAATGTGGTACATCTCATTCTGTTGCAGGCAGCACAAATGTCTTTTGAGTAACTGCATCTAGGAGCCATGATTTCCAGCACATCTTTTCTGAAATGATGGATAATGATCGTTGTTAACTTTTGAAAGAAGTAGATATTTTAACAAGCACTAAGCATTGTAATTTTTGTCTCGCCTGCGAAGCAGAGCGGGACATAGGTGTTACTTTACCGGCGGTGGCGACGGCAACGTTAACTTTTTGGAAAAGTTTTATGAGCACCTCCATATCTGGAGAACTATAGGTCCTGGGTTGATGAAACCCGGCATGCATATGCCCCAGTAGTAGCTTAGCACAAATGCATCCCCATCCCCCGACCCCGACCTTGACCCTCCGGCCGAGTGACCCTGACAATCCTCAATACATAAAATAGCAATGGAAAAGTTTTGCGAGCACCTCCGTATCTCAAGAACCACAGGTCCTAGGTTGATGAAACCTGGTATGCATATGCCCCAGTAGTAGCTTAGCACAGTTGCATCCCCATCGTTTGACCTTGACCCTGACTCTCCGGCTGAGCGACCCTGACAATTTTCAACACACACAACAGCAATGGAAAAGTTTTGCGAGCACCTCTGTATCTCAAGAACTATAGGTCCTAGGTTGATGAAACTTGGTATGCATATGCCCCAGTAGTAGCTTTGCACAGTTGCATCCCCATCTTTCCACCTTGACCTTGATTTTCCGGTTGAGTGACCCCGACTATCTTTATTGCATATATTTGCAATGTTTAAGTTCTATAAACATCTTTTGATCTCAGAAACCGAAAATCCATGTAAATTCAATATATAGTTGAAGCAAAAAAGAATCATTGTTTCCGATGGTGCCGGCAGGCGAGACATACTTTAGTGTTAACTCTTGTTAGTATCATCTACCCTGATTTCTTCAAATCATATATTAACTTTAATCAAAACCAACTTCACACTTGAACTGGGGTCCATTAACTCAAAGAAATACAAAGTTAAATCTAAAATGTTGCAAAACAGAATGAAAATATACTTATCTTTTGTATCTTATTGATCTGTACTGTCCCTTCTTGTGGTCTTCTACTGTGGTCAAGAACTTGAATTACCTTGTAGTCTCAGAATGTTTTGAAATTCAACTTTTAATAGAAACTTATATAGTGTGATATAAGTGTTGTTTATTCAAGACATATCATAAACATGATAGATATATAAATACTATAATCCCTAGCATTATCTATAATCCCCGCCTCAGGCTCACACACATTCCATCATTGCATGTAATACATGTAAACTTCTTATTTGGTAGTGGGCAGTGTGGTTCTTTGTCTTCTCAAGTTACAAGCACTAGAAGGTTTCATCAGTCTGAGTTTAGCTGCTGACTTGAAAAGTTTATTTTTCAAAATTTTAGCAGTGCTGTTTTAAATTGTGTTCTAAACAATTTCAAGTTAATTTATTTTGGATTATAATGATTTTATACATGAACAATGGCTTTTGCATTATTTGCTGCAGTGAACAATTCAAGTGCTTTAATTTTAACAGTTTTGTTATAAAAATTTAGTATAAACATTGTGTCCAGGTATTTTAACAACAGAGTCATTTGTGCACCAGTTGGACTTTAATTTTCATTGCAAAAGTTCTTGGATGGACAATTTTTTAAAGAACTGCAAATTATTCGAGTAACTTATTTGTTGAGAGAACATTTCGGGAACACAATAACCCGTAATATTCTATACTGTGTCTCAGTTCCATATATGAACTATTTGGCTGCATGCACAAACAGGCCGAGGCTGTGAAAAAGTGGACATTATAATTTCAAATGGTGATTGTGAATGCAACACACCCGGTGCCACTGCCAAATGCAGTCTGATATGGAGTGCAAGTGATGTCAGCTCTTGCAGTACAAAATGAGAGACAAAAGTTGGAAAATATACATCCTATATAGAGCCACTTGAGTTTCAGGGGAGTATATTTCAGTTTTTTTTTTTCCTCAAAAATATTATCTTTATACTGACCATCTAATAACACAGCAAATGGTATTTAATTTCATAGAACTTTGTTTAAACTATCATTTTGTTTGCATTCTATTACTTTGTTACAATTCACATCAGACAAGCAACAATATGAATACTGGTGTATCTGAATTCACTTATTTTTACATCTTTGTTGTTAAAAAAGATATGCAGATGTCCTAAAAATGCAGAATGTGTTTATTATATACATTGTATATATATTTGTATCTATATATTTTTTTTCATCATGCTATTGCAACTATTACTAATATAATAATCACTTTATATTAGTTTAGAATGTATGAAAGACCACAGTGGAAGCAAAATCCCCCCATAGATGTATGAGACCATAGTGGAAGCGAAATCAACCCACCAATGTATGAGACTACAAGGGAAACGAAACCACCTACGGATGTAGGAGACTACAAGGGAAGCAAAATCAACCCACGGATGTATGATACTACAGTGGAAGCAAAATCAACTCACAGATGTATGACTATGAGAGACCACAGTGAAAAAGAATTAACTAATAACTTGCTTATGGTGATACAAGGTGGATCTTTGAGTCTAGGATTGGTTCTAATTTTCAACATGTCAACATTATTCAGATGGATTTTCAACAGATAATGCAGGTTTCCATAAAACAACCTTGCTTCAGCCTTCTATAAACGTTCCATGGTGACACAGTCACAGATTCCTGCACAGACCACAACAAATAATTCATCGAGGATTTGCTCATTTCTATAAATGGACTTGATAGGCAGGGTAACACTCATAATAGGTTCGCCTACATGTCAAAAGTAATGTGGTCTAAATAAAACTGGTAAGAAGTACAGACAGACATGTATAGTCATTGACCGACTGAGTGCAGAATTCAAAAGACACTTAGATAGACATTATCGTAGAAGATAAGAGCAGATGGCAGTTTGTGATACTATTATTATTAGGTTCAACTTCTGGGATCTTAATTCCCTTCTTTGTCAGAATATACCTGTGAACTGAGCTGTATACTTTGCAAACAATTTTGATACAGAATCTCAATCATCTCATATTGAGACATAATTTTTAAACTAATGAAATCATGTTGCTATCACTCATCCTGAGTAATTCTAAACAATATATATTTCATATCTTGCTTTAAAGAAATATTTCAGAGATCATCTAAAAATTCTACTCAAACATTGACCCTTATGTCTCTAGAAGGAATTAGTTTGTTAAGTTTCTCTTACATTTTGAACAACTTATGCTCATGCATTAGCCTCTTTGGAAATTTAGATTTATTAAGAAGTTAACTTAGAAGTTGTTGAGTTTTTTTTTTTTCATTGTCTTTATTCTTTTTATATATCTTCTATGATTATATTGTAGTAAATGTACCTCATGTTTGCATGTACATATGAATTGTATATCTTGTTTGCATATTTTTAAAAGTTAGTGTTTAGTTGAAGGCATTCACAATTCTTCCCACATAATTCCTTGGGGGCACTCAGCTGTTTCACACCTGAGTTTTGGACCATTTCGAAATTTACCACAGGTGTAATTTCTCCTTTCCCACAAGTCATTACATTATAATTTCCTCTCCACTGTCAATATAACCCACTTATCATAGCCATCGGCTATAAGATGGAGCAGCGCTTCATCCCCCTTCATCATAGCCATCGGCTATTCATCGGAGCATCGCTCCTTTCCCTTTACCATAGCCATCGGCTATAAGATGGAGCAACGCTTCATCCCCCTTTAGGATCCCCGGGTTGATATTGAGAGAGTGTCCGTGTCCACGAGGCTTTAGCTAAGTGTCGTCGACAGGGGCCTGGAGCAAAATTCATTAGCTGAGGACTTGGCTTCCAAGGGCAAATTTTATAATTAGTTTATTTTGAATAAATATTGATATATAATATTACTTTTGTTTTGTCAGCAGCAGACTCATGACTGATGAATTCATAGTGTATCAAATGGGCAACATAGACTTTGGAAAAGGGCATTGATATAACTTCTGGTATAAAACTAAGGTCTCAGTGCTCTGGAAGGGATAGTAGTTCCTGCTCTTTGATAGATAAGTCGGTGTTGGTTGTTTGTACAAGTATTATAATAAAGCCTATACATGGTGAAATATAGGCACTATAACTCATCCCATGACATTTTGCACTTGTTTACGGAAGTTTAAGCATAAAGGATGAAACTTACTATGCAGATACATGTATATATGAAACTTGGTATGCTAGTACATAATTTACTATAGTATTGCTCACAAATAGACACATCAATTTCACACTAGCCTATGGGATGAATTGAATAAATAGAAACTTATATAGTGTGATATAAGTGTTGTTTATTCAAGACATATCATAAACATGATAGATATATAAATACTATAATCCCTAGCATTATCTATAATCCCCCCCTCAGGCTCACACACATTCCATCATTGCATGTAATACATGTAAACTTCTTATTTGGTAGTGGGCAGTGTGGTTCTTTGTCTTCTCAAGTTACAAGCACTAGAAGGTTTCATCAGTCTGAGTTTAGCTGCTGACTTGAAAAGTTTATTTTTCAAAATTTTAGCAGTGCTGTTTTAAATTGCCCACCCTCCATCCCCTACATGCGCCTTCAACTATCCACTAATATTGGGAAGTCAGTCTCAGCAACCTTGTGGTAATCTTTACTTTAAGTTAACTAATACTCCATACCATTTCGAAATTTACCACAGGTGTAATTTCTCCTTTCCCCCAAGTCATTACATTATAATTTCCTCTCCACTGTCAATATAACCCACTTATCATAGCCATCGGCTATAAGATGGAGCAGCGCTTCATCCCCCTTCATCATAGCCATCGGCTATTCATCGGAGCATCGCTCCTTTCCCTTTACCATAGCCATCGGCTATAAGATGGAGCAACGCTTCATCCCCCTTTAGGATCCCCGGGTTGATATTGAGAGAGTGTCCGTGTCCACGAGGCTTTAGCTAAGTGTCGTCGACAGGGGCCTGGAGCAAAATTCATTAGCTGAGGACTTGGCTTCCAAGGGCAAATTTTATAATTAGTTTATTTTGAATAAATATTGATATATAATATTACTTTTGTTTTGTCAGCAGCAGACTCATGACTGATGAATTCATAGTGTATCAAATGGGCAACATAGACTTTGGAAAAGGGCATTGATATAACTTCTGGTATAAAACTAAGGTCTCAGTGCTCTGGAAGGGATAGTAGTTCCTGCTCTTTGATAGATAAGTCGGTGTTGGTTGTTTGTACAAGTATTATAATAAAGCCTATACATGGTGAAATATAGGCACTATAACTCATCCCATGACATTTTGCACTTGTTTACGGAAGTTTAAGCATAAAGGATGAAACTTACTATGCAGATACATGTATATATGAAACTTGGTATGCTAGTACATAATTTACTATAGTATTGCTCACAAATAGACACATCAATTTCACACTAGCCTATGGGATGAATTGAATAAACTTAACAAAAATTTGTGCGTCAAAAGTTCTATTTAATGTTAATGCATAAAACTAATACCAAGCCTTTGAAATTTATAAAATTTTGCCCGGTACCTCCACCAAATCTGTCACCAAGGGGCTGCGCACACTGTTAATGGGGAAACTTAACAATATAGATATGCGCAATCCCGTGGAACAAGGGGTCAGTCTGAATGCACAAAGGGGCACAGACTTAAGGCAGGCTTGGTAATAGTAAATACGCAATAACAGTTTTAACAATTTAATAACAGTCCAATGTTTATGTTGTTAAATTTACAATGAATTTTTTATAAAGTAAACCACAGTTAACAATTAAAAATAAATGAAATCAATGAAACAAGTGTGATTACAAAAGTATAAATTTAGTTATAAGTAAAGAAACCAAAAGTAAAATGAAATGATCATAAAATCTCAGAACGAATGAAATAATTTACCTCAATTAATTCAAATATAAAACAAAAATCTATTAAATTTAAAATAAAATAAAAGTGTGAATTTCCTTATTTTAGAATTTTCAATAACTTCCCAAATCCCTTACTTTTAAAAAAAAACTTAACATGTCCCTAATGAAATCCAACCCCCCAACTTACTTCTTCTACTATGACAATTTTTGTTCTACCTTATATACAAATTATGAGCAAAGTCAATTATGTCATGGTGCCGCTGAGACACAACAATTATCTACATTAAGTAATTCTAACAATGACAGCTTGGACAAGAAAAGGTAAATCACAAAAGCTCAATTAACAATACAAACTTAAAGTAAAACAATTAAAATATCTCCGACATAATAAAGTGACAATGTTATGACAAAATATTAATCTTCAATTAACAGATTAATTTTACATTTACAGAAAACTCATGAATTAAAATATGGAAATAAAGCTATAAACAATAAAATATATATTTTTTTTTAACTTTGCATAAAATATTACCCTATGACATATATCTAGATTCCCAAAGATATATATTTTCAGTTTGTTTAAATAAATAAAGGAAGAATATGTCTTTTGGACACAGATGGAAGGCCCCAAGTCTGACAGGACTGAACATTTCTTAGGACATAAAGTATCACACAGTACCACACTGTCAAATCTCATATCATTTTCATGTACAGTTCATGAAAAGCTTGACAGAAATTTTTATACTCATGTTCATATCAGCCCAGTCCAAATCAGCAAGAAGTGGTCCAAGTCTGAAAGATGCTTAGGACATACATTGTACAATTAATAAATTACAAATAAACAGAACCATCTTGCAAATTTCATATCATTCCTTTGTACAGTTTCTGAGAAACAAGTTTCATACTTTTAAAAAATATCTATTTATTATCATATACATTTACTGTGGATTGATCTATTTTCGTGGGTATCAACTTTCTTGATTTCATTAAAATTGATAAGTTCTTGATTTTTAAATTCATGGTTCTGAAATTTGCAGCATATAGATCAATGCTAAATATCCCTTTTTTGGCGCATAAAATTTCGTGGGTTAAGGTCACCCACGAAAACCACAAAAAATTGATACCCATGAATAATAATGAAACCACAGTATCTACAGGATTCAGTAGACATGGTAGAGATAAGGTGTCAACTTTGAGAGTTGGCCATATTGGTTGTTCTGAGATATTTTGTATAAGGACTGCTAGTTTTGATGGTTGACTATTTAAAGCATTTATACATGTAAGTAACCTACAGCATCAATCAGGAATTCCTCTGTAATAGGATTTTCAATGAGTCTTTCTATAATCCTGAAGGCTTTCTCTTCACAAGCTACTTGCTTCCTGATCTTGGCTTCTAACAACTTTTTCTTTTCTTCTTCATTTCCTTTCTGTCCCTGTTTATTGTTTGGTGATTTCTTGTCTTGAAAAGTTTGAGAATTTTCAGAATCATTTCTAAAATAAAATAGAATACATGTATAACATTATTAAACAGTTAATCACCAAACAAAACATGTCTGGCTGGCATTTATTTTATGAGGATGTGGACAGGGGGATAAGGATATAAGAAGGGACAGAAGCAGTGGTTGAAGTGGCAAAGAGTGAAACTATATGGGAGCCAAAAGTTGAGGGATTCCAACCAAGAGTGAGAAATATGGAAAACAAGGGGCTCCCAGGAGCCTGAATCACTCACCTGAAATATGTGCCTGAAGTAAAGGTTATAAGGAAAAATCTATTTGACGTTGAAAGGGTCATAAGATTAATAAGGGGGTCATCTGACAATAGTCCTTTTTAGAAAGTATTTTCCGAACGTGCAGATCTGAGAAATCTTTTACTTATGCACTACAGGTTAACAACTTCCGGGTAGGCCTCTCCATTGAATATCTGTTGAAATTAACTAAATTCGTCAACTTGTTAAAACATTTTAAATCTGATTGCCAAAGTATAAAATTACTAAAACATATGTTAACATCCAAGACTTCACTCCAAACCAGTTTATTTGAACCGGGAATGGGAAATTACGCCAAAATTGGATAAGGATAAATTGATGTTTTTCCTTAGCTCAACGTTGTTCACACCATTAGGCCGACCCACAAAGGGAAACTACTCTTGCAAAAATGAAAACAAAAGAATCAGAATCGGAATTCCGGGTGACTTTTTGAAAAGGGCTATATGGTGGATTTTAAGGTGCTGATCACTTTTGTTCTCAATCAAAATCTAAAAATCTGTCACCCTTTTTGAGTTATTAGCAAAAAAATGCAGTTTAACCTAATGTTCTATTTTTAGCCACAGTGGCCATGTTTTACAACCAATCAAAAATCCCCACATCAGTTCTATACACCTAATGCTAATATACAACAATACCAAGTTTAATTCCAATAGGACTTAAAGTGTCAGAGGAGTTAACGTTTATAATGTAATGAGGAAATGCTTTTTAAAAGCTCAAATTTGACGTTCTAAGGGCAATAACTCCTCAAAGGAAAGGTCCTACAACGTTAACCCTATTATATATTTTGTAGATCTTGATGCGCTTAACAATATGCAATTTAAATTTCTCAAATATCTTGTATAGTTTTCAAGACAATGAGTTTAACAGGTGCAAAATTTGCAAAAACTCCACAAAAAGGGCAATAACTCCTACATGAGTTGTTGGATTTTCTTCAAAATTTCAGAGCTGGTAGATCTTGAGGTGCTGATCACTTTTGTTCATATCAATATTTAAAATCTGTCACTGTTTTTGAGTTATTTGCAAAAATCTACCATTTACCACTATGTTCTATTTTTAGCCACAGCGGCCATGTTTTACAACCAATCAAAAATCCCCACGACATTTCTATACACCTAGTGCTAATAAACAACTATACCAAGTTTGGTTTTAATTGAACTTAAAGTATCAGAGGAGTTAACGTTTTCAATGTAATGAGGAAATGCTGTTAAAATGCTCAATTTTGACATTCTAAGGGCAATAACTCCTAAAAGGAAAGATCCTTCAACATTAACCTTATTACATATTTTGTAGATCTTGATGTGCTTAACAATATGCAAATTAAATTTCTCAAATATCTTGTATAGTTTTCAAGATATTGAGCTTAACATGTGCAAAATTTGCAAAAAATCCACAAAAAGGGCATTTACTCCTACATGGGTTGTTGGATTTTCTTCAAAATTTCAGGGTAGGTAGATCTTGAGGTGCTGATCACTTTTACCTTGCCAGAATTTTGATATCTGTAGCCGTTTTTGAGTTATTTGCAAAAAACAGCATTTTACCCCTATGTTCTTTTTTTAGCCACGGCGGCCATGTTTTACGACAAATCAAAAATCCCCACATCAGTTCTAAGCACCGGATGCTAATGAACAACCATACCAACTTTGGTTCCAATTGGACTTATGGTGTCAGAGGAGTTAACGTTTTAAAAAGTTTACGGACAGACGATGGACGCCAAGTGATGACAATAGCTCACATGACCCTTCGGATCAGGTGAGCTAAAAACAGGTGAAGAGGTGGTAATTACCAGAGGAGACAAGTGGGAGCTGAAGGAAATGGAACTATGTAAAATAAAGACTGCCAAATGGTTGCAGCAATAAATTAAAGGCATTGGCTACGTTTACATGGCTGCGTAAACCTAAGAAAACGTTAGGTTTACACTTGTAAAAATATCGAAAACTTAGCTTAACACGAAAAAGTAAAACAAGATCACAATGGCGGTGAGGGAACCAAAACGTGTACCAATAGTTATTGCTACACAACCTATTTTTACAGGCTAATATTTATGTCACATATATTTTTGTTTTTCTCTTTTACGATAATTTTTTCAGTTAAAATTAAGTCAAAACCTGGGTTGAACACGTCATTGCTGGTAGATTAAAGGTTACAAAAGAAAAGATAAGAGAGTCTGGAAATATGTTGATACAAATGATATTTGATAAAAAATATAAATATTTAAGGTAGATGGGGTGTCTAAAATTTTATCCATAGAAATTTCTTAAATTTTGGCCACAGTTAGCTCAATAATGGTACTTTAAATTTCAATAACAAATTTAAAAGTTCACCAGAGAAATTTTTGTCTCACTCTGAAATATGCATGATTTTAGTACTTTTATTATAGGATCAATAGGGAAAAAATCAAATTTTCTTCTTTTAAGAAAATCTACTCCATAGATTTTTCATAAAATTTGTGAGTATTGATTTTTAAATACACTAAATAAAAAATAAAGTTCACCATCAAATTTTTTGTCAAAAGTGAAAAAATGTGTTTTTTTCCTTACTATTTCTATACAAATTATCTCCCCTTAAAAAGTACGGGAAAATATCAAAATTCACAACAAGAGGCTCCCAGGAGCCTGAATCGCTCACCTGACATATGTGCCTGAAGTAAAGGTTATAAGGCAAAATCTATTTAACGTTGAAAGGGTCATAAGATTAATAAGGGGGTCATCTGACAATATGGTGGATCTAAAGGTGCTAATCACTTTTGTTCTCAATCAAAATCTAAAAATCTGTCACCCTTTTTGAGTTATTTGCAAAAAAATGCAGTTTAACCTAATGTTCTATTTTTAGCCATAGCGGCCATGTTTTACAACCAATCAAAAATCCCCACTACAGTTCTATACACCTAATAATAATAGACAATAATACCAAGTTTGGTTCCCATTGGAATTAAAGTGTCAGAGAAGTTAACATTTTCAATATAATGAGGAAATGCAGTTAAAATGCTCAATTTTGACGTTCCAAGGGCAATAACTCCTCAAAGGAAAGGTCCTACAACATTGACCCTGTTACATATTTTGTAGATCTTGATGCGCTTAACAATATGCAATTTAAATTTCTCAAATATCTTGTACAGTTTTCAAGATATTGAGCTAAACAGGTGCAAAATTTGCAAAAAATCCACAAAAAGGACAATAACTCCTACATGGGTTCTGGGATTTTCTTCAAAATTTCAGAGCTGGTAGATCTTGAGGTGTCAATCACTTTTGTTCCCAATCAAAATTTTGAAATCTGTCACCGTTTTAGAGTTATTTGCAAAAAACTGCCATTTACCCCTATGTTCTATTTTTAGCCACAGCGGCCATGTTTTACGACCAATCAAAAATCCCCACATCAGTTCTATACACCTAATGCCAATAAACAACTATACCAAGTTTGGTTCCATTTGGACTTAAAGTGTCAGAGGAGTTAACGTTTTCAATGTAATGAGGAAATGCTGTTAAAATGCTAAATTTTGACGTTCTAAGGGCAATAACTCCTAAAAGGAAAGGTCCTACAACGTTGACCCTATTACATATTTTGTAGATCTTGATGTGCTTAACAATATGCAATTTAAATTTCTCAAATATCTAGTATAGTTTTCAAGATATTGAGCTAAACAGGTGCAAAATTTGCAAAAAATCCACAAAAAGGGCAATAACTCCTACATGGGTTGTTGGATTTTCTTCAAAATTTCAGGGTAGGTAGATCTTGAGGTGCTGATCACTTTTACCCCCATGCCAGAATTTTGATATCTGTAGCCGTTTTTGAGTTATTTGCAAAAAACTGCATTTTACCCCTATGTTCTATTTTTAGCCACGGCGGCCATGTTTTTTTAAAAATCAAAAATCCGAACAATAGTTTTGTAGGCCATACCCTAAAGATCAACTACACCAAGTTTGGTTTCAATTCGACTTATGGTGTCAGAGGAGTTAACGTTTGAAAAAGTTTACGGACGGACGACGGACGCCAAGTGACGCCAATAGCTCACATGACCCTTCGGGTCAGGTGAGCTAAAAAAGGTGATTTTTATCAAAATATTTGTTGTAATTATCACTTTTGATGTTTACTTAGCCGAAAAGAAATCAATAAGAGTAGCTAGCTGCATAAAATTTAAAGTTATGATAGATGCGCAAAAAAGATGCTCAGTGATAGACACCCCATCTACCTTAAAGAATAATAAAATACTTTATGGTGGATTGATGGAACTTCCTTAACAATGAGGTCTCTGAATAAAACAACAGCAGGATTTCTATGTGGAGTATGTGTAAGCTGGCAATCGGGTACCGAATGGGAACCAACCAAGAGTAGGTGCCGATGTCCACAATTCATCGTTAATCAAGTGCGACAGATGCCTAACTTCATTGCCGGGTTTCACCAGAAATGTGTAGCATTGAAATCAACACCAAATAAAAAGCTTCGCCGAGCGCAGCATGATACGACCGCAACATGTTGAACCCTGTACGTTTTAGGCCTAATATGGATAGTCTATTTTTCTGGACACATGCAGCCCATGGTGGACTGACAAAGGTTTTTGACACATGCTTCTCTGATGGACTTTCGACCCAGGGGGAAAAAATATAAATTTTGAATGTTGTATTCTACTCTTTAAAAGAATAATGTTTGGGGAAAAAATTAAAAATTGAACCAGAATTTTTTTTAAATTATGATTACAGCCCCAAAAAATTATTCTTAAATTAAGAATCGCTACCTGACAAGAATAAATTTGCAAAAAAAATTTTCAAATTCGGACCACAAATAAAAAAGCCCCATTTGGCCCCTAATTACGTAATAGGGGGAAAAAAGGGGGGGTCGCAAAAATTAATTCTTAATTTTGTATTCGCTATTTGACAAGAACAAACATGCAAAAAAAAATTTCAAAATCGGACCAGAAATAAAAAAGTTACAATTTTGGCCCCTTTTGGTCCCTAATAACGTAACAGTAAAAAAAGGGGACACAAAAATATATCTGCTACTTGACAAGAATAAACTTGCAAAAAAAATTATCAAAATCAGACAAGAATTAAAAAAGTTTCAATTTCGGCCCCTTTTGGCCCCTTATTACGTAACAGGTGAAAAAGGGGTGGGGGGTCGCAAAAATAAATTCTAAAATTTGGATTCGCTACTTGACAAAAATAAACTTGCAAAAAAAAATTTCAAAATCGGACCACAAATAAAAAAGTTTCGATTTTGGCCCCATTTGGCCCCTAATTACGTAATAGGGGGAAAAAGGGGGGGTCGAAAAAATTAATTCTTAATTTTGTATCCGCTATTTGACAAGAACAAACATGCAAAAAAAATTTTCAAAATCTGGCCACAAATAAAAAAGTTTTTATTTTGGCCCCTTATGGCCCCTAATTACACAACGGAGAAAAAGGGGGGCGCAAAAATTCATCAGGTTCATTCTTTTATTGTAAGAAACATTCTTGACAAATTTCACAGCAATAGGCCAACTAGGACCAAAGTTATGGTGGAAACAAGTAAAATTTTTGATTTTTTTTCCCCTTTTGGGCCCCTAATTTCGAAACAAAAAAAGGGGGGACCCCCAAAATCAATCCCATTCATTCTTGTATGGTAAGGAACATCACTGTCAAATTTCATAGCAATTGGATAACTAGAACTAAAGTTATTGTGGAAACAAACAAAAAAGTAGTATTTTTGGCCCTTTTTTGGCCCCTAATTTCTTAACGAAAAATGGGGGGACCCCCAAAATCAATCCCATTCATCCTTTTATGGTAAGGAACATCATTGTAAAGTTTCATAGCAATCGGATAACTGGAACAAAAGTTATTGTGGAAACACTAAAAAGTTAACAGACACCGACAACGACGACGACGACAACGACGACGATGTCGACAGCATCATACCATAATACGTCCGCAAATTTTTTGCGGTCGTATAAAAAGCACCTACTGGATTTGTAGACCATGTCACTCAAACATTAAATGAATTCCGCGAACTTTGATGAACAACCTGGTATGACTAAATATTTATTATTACCTGAGAAAATCATATCGAAGAGAATCGAATCATCCTATTAAACATATGAAATGGCTGAAAATAAAAGTGTCGTTCTTGTGAAGATCTAGGATCCTCTCAATTAAACTTTGGTGTTTCTACAGTATCGGCCATTAAACCGGAAATTGACATATTTCAAACTGTTAATTAGTTGACCTGAATTTATCAAATTACCTTCAAATTTCACCTGAATACATGTGTATTCTCGAATCATTTGCTATTTAACAGTACTAAATAAGATACTATAAGGTAAGATTTGATATGAAATTTATTAGATTTCCAAGAGGTCTATTTCTTAGTTTGAATTTGGAAAATAATGTACGATTGATTTAAACTGTTCCTTTGGAAAAATGCATGATAAAATTGAAAAGAAAAATAGTCTAAACAAAACAGCAAAATATACTCTTTCCAATGATGTATATATTTCATATGTAAGATTCGTTATGAAAAAGTTGACTCGCTTGTAATGCAAGTGCCTATTTCAACAGGCCGAATCTGAATTTACAAATTAGCGCGGAGACACTGTTATTTTGGATTTATCGTGGAGACCAATCTCTGTAATTATTGTCTCAGTTATTACATACTGTGTTATTACTGTAATATATAGTCTTTAATTTCATTTGATTTAAGAATGTATGCACATGTATTAATGTGTTATAACCATTTATTGTAAACGTGTTTTGACAATAAATAATTCTTATTCTAATTCTTTGATTGGAAGTTATAAAAAAATGTTTATTTTTTAATAAATATGATAACTGTTAGTCATGTTAGTTCGAGGATGGTAAAGATGCATTCTATTCGACATAGAAATAGTATTTAGTATTAGAAAAAAATATGCCAATTTTTCCTTTACTTTTTTAAACGCGTAAAAATAAGGTGTGTAACAATCACTATAGTTACATGTTTCAGTTCCGTCACCGTCATTGTGATCCAGTTTTACTTTTCCGTGTAAACCTAAGTTTTCGTTATTTTTACACGTGTAAACCTAACAATTTCTTAGGTTTACACAGCCATGTAAATATAGCCAGTGCCTAAATTAAATTCTCATTGTTTTATACAACGAGCCAGTGCCTAAATTAAATTCTCATTGTTTTATACAACGAAAAAATTGAACTTTTTGTTCATCAATCATGTCAAAATACACCCGTTGCGCATTTGCGGGATTGCTCACTAATTTAGCCAAAAGAGGAGGAACTGGTAAAAAAACTGGTTCCAACATGCTAATGGACGAAGGAAGTAATTTCTTTATTTCCGTTCAAGATGGATTTTTTACTGGTTGGAAACATTGATGGTTGGTTTATTTGTCAGTTGCAAATGATTTTTACCCTATATATTGAATAATTACAGAAGAATCGTTGATAGAAAATGCCGTTCCCTTTGTACCATGTGTGAATGACGTCGTTTTCCTCCCCGTGACCCCTGATGACCTCGTCTAAATGACGAGTCAAATCTGGAACGGATATATTGTGCAACCCTAGTATTGGGTAAAATGGTGTGTAGATGGAGAGCATGTCATCTAGGGAATACACTGATCCATTATGGAATTTCTGGATATTAGAATAGACTTCTTCTTTTTTACACGCATGTCAATGGTCAAGAGGAAGCAATGGAAGTCGGAAGTTTTTTGTCTTTTTATACGCTCCCGAAGGGAGCGATAATGGTAGAAATGTCAATATTTTAGTGTACTATGAGCTGAATTTTCCTTCAACGCCCGGTATAGCATGTGCTTGTTTTCCCGAACTTTCAGCGTCTTTTCAACGTTTTTATCTTAGAAAATTTTAGACGTCATTAAACGCTCACGTAACCCACAAGAAAAGCTAGTTTGTTTTTATTTTCGAACCAAAAGAAAGTAAATTAATTGAAACCTGGGGAGCGTAACAGGTTTACCTGCTTCATATTATTTCATAAAAAAATGAAAGACTATTGAAAAGTTAGTTTCCTTGGTCAATATTTAAACCTGGTATAAAGCCTGTTGGTGGTCCCATTTTCAGTGTGAAAAACACTTTAATTTGCCTATGTAATTTTCCATGACCATCTCTTTTCTTCAAGTGTGGTAAGTCAAAAATTATTACTTCCTTATTTTCATTGTTTGCTTATACTAACCGAGGATATTTTTTCTTTAAAGATTTTATCATTGTAAACGTGAAAGACGAGTACAGAAAATTGTGAAATTTTACATGGGCGCAGACATCTTGGATTTAGTCTCTAAACAAATTAATTTCTACTTTCGTTTTAAACAATATACTATTTGTTCCACTATTTAAGCATAAAAAATACCATCAGTTTGCTTTTATTGAATTATTTTACTTCATTTATATCTAGGAAAGGGCTCAAAGTTAATTATCATGTAATCAAAACTGTTTTCAAATCAGGGTGTAGAGATTAATGCACAAGAGGGAGAAATGAAAACATTGCCATGTGGTCAGATGGGGATAAAGTGATTGATGTACCATTTCACCATAAAAGATTTGTTTGTGTCGAATATCCTGGTGTTGTCAAGAATGTAGACAATGCTCTGAAATCAATTGGTGGCACTGAGAATGTCACAAAGGTACAAACTATAGCCTCATACATAAGACATAAGACATATAAGACATATTTTATTACCAATTAAGGTCCCTCAAGGGGCAGGATCATTACAATGATTAATTATAAATAACAGTAAAGCAACAACAAAAAAAATAATAAAGTATACAAAATTAAGGTATGATTGTGACAATATATACATGCTATGGTCACCAGGGGACGGTGCTTCAGGACTGCAATAATTACACCCAGAGTAGCAGCATTGATAATATATTATTTAAATTATGTTTGTATATACTGTACAGTTCTCCCCGTGACCAAAGCACAAATGGAAGTATAGTTGTTCCATGAATGCAGTGGTCACCAGGGGACGGTGCTTAAGAACTGCAGTATTACATAGTTTTATCTATTTTTGATAATACATAAATCCGAACATCCGGGGATTTTCGTCATTTTGAGTTATTTCCCTTTATTTTGTAACTAAGGAGGTGAAGCGGTCGCCATATTGAATGTTATTCTATATCAATGTTGTCACGAAAAATCATCGATAACACCTTTAATTTCAATTGCCATCATGCCAAAACATGATGTGCAGTTGGCTGTCAAAACCACATTATCATGATTATGTTGTAACGAAAAGTAAGTCTCCAAAAGGGCCATAAAAGAGCCACGAACCGCGACTAGCATTGTAGCCTAGTACACCGTTTGTTGCAAAATGTGCTAATAAAATTTGAACTCTTATTCTAGGACATGGTGTATCTTAAATTTATAAGGAAGCAGAGAGATATATACCTATTTGGCATTTTAATTTCGCTTGTTGAAAGTAAGAAATGGCCGTGAATGACAAAACCAGAAAAAAACACGATCGACCGACAAGGAAACAGTCAACAGGGAATCATAAACAATAGCAATAATTTGATTGTTTTTGTTTTCTTTTTCTCTGTATTTCGTGTTCACCGAGCTTTGTAGAAAGTTTTTCTTTTTCAAATTTAAATTTCTTTCAAAACGCTAACCACATGACTCCGTTATAAATCTACAGCATAGTACATAACATGGGCGTGTTGCAACAAGCATTAACATAATTTTATACTTCCTTTGGAACATAAGGATGCGGTCAGAAATCAACAGCAAATTGCTTTTTTTTTTACAAATTCGAAACTTATTAAAACTATAACTTAATTACAAGCCTGAAACAAATAAGCATCGTTTTCTGTGATGTAAAATTAACTTGATAGTTGTCTAGGAATATTTTTCACGCTTTACATGACACGATGACATAAGCAATATTGCTAAATACGAATGTAGCAGGTATAAAACATATTTTGGCAGAAGAGGTCAAGAAAAAAATATTCTGATTGGAGAAGGATTTCTACTATAAAAAATAATTACTAATAATTGAAAAACAAAATCTGTCGTGACAAATGATTTTTATGCGGCCGGTCAGCACGAATGAAAAAAATATTTCTTGCCAGAAAAAAAAACAACCCCTCCAGATTAAATGCGGTCCCAAAACAAATAAACTTATTTTTTAAAGTTTTATAATATTTTCATGTATGACAAGTTGCAATTTGCACCTTGGATATTCCTTGCTGAAAAATTTTAAAAGCAACATCTTAATCTTCAAAAGAATTCGTCATTTATATCATTTTTTGAACATTTTTATACAAAATGCATCTTCAATGCCTTAGGAGTACCCATGGGATGTTGCGTATATCTCGTACATATACTGTAACGTCCTGTGTCCAAGGAAAGTACAATCGCTCGCTCGACATTTGTAGAAGCAAAGAGGTACCAATGGGGCATTTGATTGTCAAACATCCGAAAGATCAAAGGCAAAACCAGTAAACGAATGTGAAAAGCACAAACACGAAACAAACAAAAACACAAAATCTGAATAGACATCAACAATGCGAACTCAAGTTGTAACGATAGCACTCAGGTGCTCCCGAAGAATAAGCAGTTCCTGTTTTGTATAGCACAATTGGCACGCTGCCATTGGCCAATTCGGTAAAGGAAGACAAAACAAAGCCATATGACAAACCAACATCTGCACCCATCTGAGAGATAGAAATCCCATATTTGTCTGTAAGCTTTTTGAGTTAAAAAAAAACCGAAAGAGCAACTTGTCCCTGTTTCATCAACTGAGTAAACTGAGAACTTTACATAAACTGGGTTGTATAGTTTTGTTAAAGGTTCAACAGGTTTGGAAGGAGCTGTGGTTGTAAATTTTTTCCAATTGAAGTCTGCAGAAAAGTCAACAAAGGTGCCGAGAAGAACTGGCTTAGGGACATAATCTTTCAATGATTGGTGAAGTTTCTGCATTTGACTTTGGTTGCTGGTGTAACCTTTCATTTCTTCTTTGTGTTGTTCTTGGTTGCTTAGTAAAACTTTTGTCTTTGATATTGGTTCATCCACTTCATAACAGTCAGCATTCCGGCCGTTTGAAGATTTGAAAAGCTTTTAAAACTTATGAAGCGCCATTCTCAGCTTGATAGTGGAAGACTTTGATATTATACATGCTTTCATAGACTTTATCCTGCACACACCTGAAAAAATGTAATAATTACTGCATCTGGTGAACAAAAAGATAAGAACTATGAAACATGCAAATGAACGAAATATTTCTGACTGAACAAGTATATATATAAAGAGGGATATTTATTTCTTACTAGTTGATTTAGTTTTTTTTTAATGATTCAGCTTTGTTTATTTATATGGCTAAACATTTTCTATAATCTTAAATGTTGCACTTTTGAAAATAATCTATCAGATTAATAAAGTAATCGTGTAACAGTTATTAGTTAATGTTTCATTTTATTAATTCAAGGTAATTTTAAGCCTATCACAGGTACATGTTAAGACCTAACAGGTTCTTAACAGTATCTTACAGGTGTCTGGTAATAACTATCAGGTGTCTGTGTAATGTCTCGTCTAACTTGTATCCAGCTGGTGACAATATTAACAAGGTGCAACAAATTTAATATTAGCTGTAATAAACTATATCTTTCTGAAATAAATGAACTTTCACTTGCTTATTGGTACACATGATGAATATGATTTAACCTATGTTCAGAGTTGACTTTAAATCTTGGATTATAGACTTAAAGTTGCTTTAAGATAAAATTAACCAGAAGCATTTACTAGCAATATGAATAATTTCTTAGCACAAGTATAAATGTGTTTGTTTATGATTTTATATCAAGTTTCAAATCTTGTTTCTCATTACAAATTCTATCCCCTTATGATAATATATTAAATTATTAGTAGTTATGTATAACAATAGAAACTTTCAGTAATAAACACATCTGTATATCATGGATGCAGACGTGAAAATATATAAATAAAAATATTTCAAACAACCCTGTATTAGAATGGTGAAAATTTTAAGTCGTAATTATTTTTTCATAATTTATTTCATGTTGATTTATACAGTAACAAAAATGTAATATCTCTTCCATGATTCGATCATATACTCTTAATTAAAAATTAAAGATTTTTGTTATTAAAAAATAATACATAAATTTAGAGAAATCTTTATTATACCAGGAACTTCATTCAATCAGATAAGATTACCAGACCCCCACCTGAAGATTTGGCCATTTATAGGGGTCATCATATTCTACCAAACACATAACACCTGCTTGTAACAACTGATTAAAGTCAATTAACACTGATAAACGACCCGAAGCCTCGGCACTTAAACATTTTTGATAACCATAGGACTTTCTTAACAACTAATTATCACAAGATAAAGATCGAAAAACAGGTAATTCCCTTAATTACCCGATATATAGACTGTATTTACATGTAAAACCCTTGGTATCCAAGGCATGGCTTCACCCCTCCAATATGGCGGATGATGTAACTAACCGGGAGTGACGTCATGTCGAAACTATGTATAATCTCAGAGCTCTCATTGATATCATATTGGCTTAAGTTACATGCACATACCAGCGTCGTAGACCAGTAGATAGGGATTTATGAGAATTATATATATATATATTATATATGTGTCAGGAATGTACAAACTGAATTTAGAATGTCATAGTCCTCATTTGTAACTAACCAAATGAGTTTTGCCCTAGGATCTAAAGAAGTAAAATTTATACATTTTTTCTGAGCAATAGTTTCTAGCTCTAGTCTTTTGTTGCTCATTCCATGACATACACATAAGAAATGAGTCTCATCCTCTACCAATTTTAAGTCACACCTTGTACAGAGTCTATCGTGTCTGGAAAAATAAATCATATTTTTTACAAGAATGCTGGAAGATAAGAAAACACAATTAAATGTTAATGCATAAATTAGTACCACTGTCATGCCATGTTAATATCGCTATATTTGTAATTATGTTTATGGACATTTTTTGCTTTTTCTTTGTGCTATAACCATTTAATGTAAATGTGTTTATGCAAATAAATATTGTATATTGTCTATATATATGTATTATACTAGAATGCAGGTCTATGATCATAGCTTGCGACATTCAAACCCAGGGAGTCTCAGGTAGGAAAAATGTCGCTCACATGGGGCAGAACAAGAACAACCTGGGTAATGATGTACATGTAGTTATATAATATGTAACCTAGGTTGTTCCAAATGTACAAATTTTATTTGTTACACAGATCATTAACCCATACAGAACATAGGACAACTGTGTTCTGTTTTATATCTATCCGGGAAAAAATAATCTACCCAGGCTGCATAGGAATGGAATGTTGAACGTGCCCATACAATGCCATAGATTGCCAATGAATATTTTTTTCATTATTCAATGTAAATCATCATCGGTTGCTACCTAATTCATATAATATGAATTAGGTTGCAACTTATGATGGGATGCAAGAAAAGCATTCATCAGCCTTCAATAAATGAAACAATTAGAAAAACCACACTGACAGCAGCCTTCAACGAGGCCAGTAGGCCCTGCTTGCAGTTCTGCAATTGGCCCATGATGTTCTAAATAAAATGCATATGATTTAAATCAAGTCCTGAAATAGTCACAGATAGACTGCCTTCTTAACCACGGTTCACAGAAATCATCAAAAAGACAAGTACAAACAAAAGCTTTGTTGAAGATTCCTATCAATGTTCTCACATTTTTCTACTGTGAACTTAAGGCAAGTGAATATGATTGCATTTCTTCTCATCTGATTATTCAAAGAACCCATGGAAACAGAGAGGTCCCAATTTCTGGCATTCTAATTTCTAAAGTTAGAAAAGGCAAAGACCAAGCCAATAAACACAAACATGAACATCCTGAAGAAACTGGCAAGATAAAAACACACTGATTCAACTGAATAGAAATCAACTATACAAACTTAAATCTTATCTAGAGTGAACATAGGTACTCTGGAAGGGTAAACAAGTTCTGCTTGTTGCTAATGGACTATTCAACCAGTCAAATGTAGTATAGGAGGACCTAACAAATATCCTATAACAAGTTAAAGACGAACATATGTTCTTTCTTAGAGATAGAAGTCTCATATATGTTCAGGAGCACATGATGTCTTCTATAAAACTTCTTGAGTGAAAATTGAATCTTTTTTCTAAAATGATCCATTTGCATTGGGGATGTTTTTCGCTGATACTACATGTACATATGTGATGGTGAATTAAGAGAATATCCATATTTACAGTACATTGTATTTACATGATTTTCAACTTTAACAAAGACATGAAAGAGATATGTAGTTATTCATTAATGTTTTGTCTTACAGTATGTAATTTTATATGGGCCCTTTAATTTGGAAATAAAAATATCCTATTCTATTGTAGTCATAAAAATCAGGAAACACACAAAAAACAATTCCTAGGGCACCCAGGTTTAGCCTATCCTAGGGCAGGGCAACCATATATTTTCTTAAACAAAACAAGAGAGGATAATCTGACCGATTGTACAAAGCATAAGCATTCAAATCAAGATAAAATGGGTGAAGTTCTATTGCATTTTGTAGTAAAAAAAATTCAAGAAAACCAGAGCTGGATTATGTAAAATATTGTTTCAATTTCAGGTTTATTCTGAGCCTAACAAGAGATTGTCTGTTAACTTGAGGCCTGACGATGCTTTCTGTAAGCCAGCATTTGGGGAGAGATTATCAACCACCAACCTTCTGATGAGAGTCAAAAGAAGACCAAAGAAGGGAGATAAATCTAAGTTTGAGTATCAAGTGGAGGTCCTGGGGGTTATTGATACAGCCTATAAATTCAATGGTAAAAAATAAAAATTAAATCATTCTGGAAGAAAGTATAGGAAAAAGAGAATTTTCAAGCCAGATTTAAAGGGGTATAGAACACTTAAGGTAGATAACTCTATAAAATTATTTGAACGTTTTAGTTAATTACATTTAATCAAAGAAATCAAGCTTCTTAGTGATCTGAATAGGAAATGTGGAAACTCCATTATATTCAACAAACATTTTTCAGAGAAACCTATGGTTAGAATTTCTAATGATTTTGCAATTGATTTATTTATTCAAAGTAAATATTCTTTCAGATTTTTAGGAGAATTAAACAACACAATTTAATTTTAGCCTCAGTGTTGGGTACCCCCTTAAGGGACTTGTCTTTATATATCCTAAATCTACAATTTTCATGTAGGCTTTCATAGTAAAGAGAATTGAAAGTCAGCAAATTTTCATTGGAATTTATCTTCTTACTATTACACTAAACAAGCCAATTAAGCAGTTTCAATATGACATTTTCAGAAATCAGAACATTTATCCCTCTTTATAAAGACTTTCCTTCTGTAAATCTGCTGTTGCTAAAAAGATATCAGTAAAATGCATGGTTTGTTGTGTTTGAAATACATTTTTATTAATCAAAAAGTACATTTCTACCGTATCCTACATTCGTATAGATTAAGTTTTAATGCATTTGAGCTATGGCAAATTTCCCGTACTTCTCTAAGAAAAAAAAACAGTCTTCAGTAAAATCAGTAAGGGAGATATCATTGTACACATTTGTATGATTATTATGTACACTGTATTTTAATGTAATTTTTATGCCCTGCCTACGAATTCGAATGTAGAGGGGCATATAGTGTTCCTGTCTATGCTTCCATCTGTCTGTCTGTCCATCCCAAATCCCCATATTTCCAAATTCCCATTTACTGACAAATGCACATCAATCATATTGGTATGTTAGGTGCACCTAGTGATGCTTAGCAAAATGCATGCTTCGGATGCTGGATGTGACCTATTTTTTCCAAAAGGATGACCACTTACAAAAGAATGTTTAAAGTCCATTCAGACTTACTGACAAGTGCGACACAAATCATATGTGTATGGTAGGTGCATCTAGGGTCTAGGGATGATTAGCAAGATACATGGTTCAGATGCTGACTGTGACATTCTTTTTCTGCTCGAATGAGCAATTAAAATTTTGATTCTGTCAAGTCAATTCCTGTTTAGTGACAACAATGCGTAACAGGGTGAGCTTCATAATTGATAGATAACCTAGCTGTTTGATAAATATAAAGGCGGGGCACTTTGTCTGTTTGACTCATGTTCTTGTCAAATCTTATTTCAGCTATGGCAGAATTACATATCTCCCCATTTCTGTTTAATGTTTGTAGTAACTTAAATGAGGGAGGTATATATAAATGATCCTTTGTTATAGCTTACCAATATCTATTTTAATTTTTTTAGCAATTGTTGATTTTCATTACCTCCCCTTCTGAAGTAGAACAAGGTCTTGAGTGATGCAAAAATGATCCTTTTGTTTACCTTACCTTTATGTACATTTGTTTCAATTTATTTCAGCCATGGCAGATTTTCAGTACCTTCCCTTCCGGAGAACAGAGTCTGGATATGAGAACATCTCTCAGCAGTTCCATCTCCATAAGAACACTGACAGGAATGAGTTTTTCAACAGGGACGCCCCACTTTACCTGCCTCCTGTCATCTTCTCTAGGTTTGACATCCCAGACAAGGACTATCTGTATAGAGGGGAGATCAGTCACAAGCCAGGCTATATCAACCCAGATCTAAACAGACCAACTCATCTCATAGGGACAAGTATGACTTCAATCTTTAATTTCAGTCTCCATCTAAGCTGCAAAAACATAGCTCTTTAGGTTGCTTTTTATGCCCCATCTACAAAAATAGAGGGGCATATAGTGTTTGGGTCTGTTCGTCCGTCCGTTCATCCGTCTGTCCGTTGGGATGTCCGTCCCAAATCTCATATTTCCAAATTTCCACTTACTGACAAATGCCACATCAATCATATTGGTATGGTAGGTGCATCTAGTGATGATAAGAACATTGCATGCTTCGGATGCTGGATGTGACCTATATTTTCTGCATGAATGATCATGTACAGAAAAATGGTTAAAGTCTATTCCCTCTAACTGACAAGTGCTACATCAACCATATAGGTATGGTATGTGCACCTAGTGATGCTAAGCACAATGCATGCTTCGGATGCTGGCAGTGACCTACATTTTCCGCATGAATGACCACTTATAGAAGAATGGTTAAAGTCCATTCCTTCTTACTGACAAATGCCATAGTAACCAAATTGGTATGGTAGGTGCACCTTAAGTGATGCTTAGCACAATGCATGCTTCGGATGCTGGATGTGACCTATATTTTCCGCACGAATGACCACTTATAGAAGAATGGTTCAAGTCCATTCCTCCTTACTGACAAGTGCCATACCAACCAAATAGGTATGGTAGGTGCACCTAGTGATGCTAAGCACAATGCATGCTTCGGATGCTGGATGTGACCTATATTTTCCACATGGATGGCCTCTTAAAGAAGACTGGTTAAAGTCCATTCCCACTTACTGACAAGTGCTTTAATAGCAACCATGTTGATGCTTCAGTGATTGTAGAAAAAAATAAATGTTGCGAGATGGGGCAATATGTCTTTTGGACATATTCTTGTTTTCATTTGGATTTCATTATGCAAGAAAAAAATTTTGGTCGCATAAAAAATCAAAATGAAAAAAGCAATCTTAAGAGCTACATTTTCGCAACTAGTCTCCATCCATGCTCATATGTTTAAGGGCCACATGCAGACTTTGATTTTAGTTTTGTGAATTGGACAGTATTAGAGAATTTGAAATGTATTAAAAAAGATAGAAAACAGAAATAGTCTTCATTACAAAAGTGTAAGCATAATTGAAAAAAAGAGAACAAAATTTCTACACAATCGCTTAAATATGTGTTTACTTGTACTGATTATGTAGGTGATCTTATATATACTTGTCATAAATTGGTATTACTATTTTGTTTCTTAACAGTTAGACAAAAGAGAACAGTATTCACCAGATTTCTCAGCTACTCAGACGATATACCTCAGGGGCCTTCAGAGGAGGCAAACAGAGAGTTACACAAGAAATTCTTTAAACCTGAACAAGAACAAGAACTCAGAAAGGTTTGAACAGTGTAATGCACTTTGTGAATTATAACTTGAAAACATAGAAAAAATGCTGTATATAGTTATGATATGTTATTGCATGAATAAAGGGGAATATTTATTCTGCAAGGGGCAATATTCCATAATTATCATGCGATAACCCTTCTACTATCTGGCAGATGCCAAGACATTGCTTAAAAGTGGGTTTTGTTGTTGGTGACATCAATAATTTTGCACTAGTGCAATATGAAAGTATATTTTACACTGATTTGCCATTGCTTTCTATATATAGGGAAAATATACAATATACAATATATTGCCATACAATAGAAAAATTATATTATACTTAAAACTTTATGACTCTATTGAGTCTTCTCTTTCCTAATGATTTGTCCTCTATTCACGACATATGTAAAAAAAATTAGGATTTATTATGTTTTAATTTTGTGTTCTATCTTTTAATCTGTGATCTACCAGTACATGCA
Organism: Arcuatula senhousia; assembly: GCA_963971305.1. Classification (NCBI taxonomy): domain Eukaryota; kingdom Metazoa; phylum Mollusca; class Bivalvia; order Mytilida; family Mytilidae; genus Arcuatula; species Arcuatula senhousia. Next base: position 48,987,322 of record OZ020311.1, read on the forward strand.
CCTTCATGTACTCAATGTTGTTGTCTATATAATCATAATATCAATTTTCAGATTTAATTTTTTATACGACCGCAAATTTTTTGCGATCGTATTATGTTATGGCGATGTCATTGTCGTCGTTGTCATTGTCGTTGTCGTCGTCGTCTGTAGACACTTTGGTTTCCGTGCGATAACTTTAGTTGTAATCAACCAATTGTTATAAAATTTTGATATGATGTTTATAACCACTAAAGGAAGGTTGGTATTGCATTTGGGGTTTCTGGCCCCTACGGTTTTAGAAAAAAGGGCCAAAAGGGGCTAAAACGGGTGTATTAGAATGTTTAATTTTCATCCGATTTTGATCATTCTTTTTTTATTGTATTCTTCAATAAATTCTGTCAACAAAATGTTACAACACCTTTGATGTATCTTGTACTGTTACATTGCTATAAGGGGTCAAAAAGGGGCCACAACCCAAAAATCGACTTTTTTATTTGTGGTCTGATTTTCAAAATCTTTTTTTCATTGGAATCCTTGTAAAAATCTCTGCCTGCGTTTTTCAATCAGATTTGCATTATCTCATACTGTTTTCGAGAAATTAGGGGTCAAAGGGGCCAAAAACGCCATTTATAAAAGTTTGTCCAGGCAAATAGTTTTTTACCAATATTAAGTTGTAGTGGGCTATCCAATTGTTATGAAGTTTAAATATGATGATTATATCCACTAAAGGAATGTTGGTTTTTGTATTTGGGGTTTGTGGCCCATACTGTTTTAGAAAAAAAGGGCCAAAGGGGCTAAAACGGGTGTATTGACAAAACTGTTGTAGAATGTTCATTATTCATTCAATTTTGAAAATTCTTTTTTTGTTGAAGTGCTCATAAAATTCTGTCTACTAAATGTGTCAATGATTTTGATATGTATTTCACCATTACATTGCTACAGGGAGCTAAAGACAGGCCACGCCCAGAAAATCAACTTTTTTTATTTTTGGTCCGATTTACAAAATCTTTTTTTCATTTGAATCCTTGTGAAAATCTCTGGCTGCGTTTTTCAATTAGATTTATAATATCTCTTACCGTTTTCTAGAAATTAGGGGTCAAAGGGGCCAAAAACACCAATTTTAAAAGTTTGTCAAGGCAAATAGTTTTATACTTAAAATTAAGTTGTAGTTATTACATGTATATAAATAAGACTTTTTGTATTAGATGTTGATGTAAACATATATGTGTCAAAAATGCATTTTAAAGTCCACCACAGGATGCATGTGTCAAAAAGCTTTGTAAGTCCACCATGGGCTTCATGTGACCAAAGCAATGGACTATCCATATTAGGCCTCCAACGTACAGGGTTAAACTTGTTGCGGTCGTATCATGCTGCGCTCGGCGTAGCTTTTTATTGTTATTCTAGATGTAACTCCAGGAAGCATGTGTATTTACATTTTATCAAGTTTTTGGTAAAAAAAAAATCATAACTAAAGACCATTCAGTTTATTTACGATTCTTTATATTTTGACAGCTATTCCAGAAACGTCCTATCTGGTCCAAGGCTGCACTGAACCATTACTTCACAGGATTTAAAGACAAGTTAAAGTTTTTACTTCCCTTGATAGCTTTCTACTACACCAACGGACCCTGGCGATGTCTCTGGATTCGGTATGGATATGACCCACGTAAACATCCAGAGGCTAAGATGTTCCAAACAGTGGATTATAGGAAAAGACAAGGTAAAGCTAAAAATTGTAACATCAAATCTTGCAAAAATCTTTGGACCTGTTTGAACGGACTGGCATATTATTGGATATAATTACAAATATCTGAAAGAAGCAGATAGGTACCAATTAGGCATTCCAATGTCAAAATCCAGAAAGGAAAAAATAACTCAATTGGTAAACATGAAAGAGAACAGAAAAAAGAAACAGACATAAGAGCACTCCAAAACAACTGAATAGCAATCAACAATACCAACTCAAGTGGTAATGAGAGTGATCTCTGGTGTTTCGGAATAGTAAGCAGTTCCTGCATGTTGCAGCAAACAAATAAGATTTATAAAGAAAAATTAGATTAAGATCATTAAAAGAACTTAACAAGAAAATTTCTTAGCAAATTCCATACTTGGTGAAATTCATAGACCCTATGGACATGTATGGTGATTTTCATCATTGTCCAATCAAATTCAGAGTTGTTCCATGTCTGCCACATATTGGTTGTCATATCATAATTTGTATTTTCCTTGTTAAACTTTGTTCTGATCTTTCAATTTTGATAAAACTGTCTTGATTTTACTTTTATTTTGACACAGTCAGTATATTTTGCTTTATTATTTATGACAAATTTTGTTGCACATGTACTAAAAAAGGAATCTTGTCTAAAAAAAATTAATGATGAAACTTTTTTATGTTTGCTGCTCAGCATCCTGTGGTGACATGGTTGCCATAAAATGTAAGAGATCAGAGAACACGCTAGCATTTCCTGCTCTGAAACGTAATGCTCCGACCATTCCTAAAATAGACCTGGAGAGCTTAGATCCGAACAAGTCAAGCATGGAGACATCAAAACAGAAGCCAGAAACAGATACAGAATCTGTAAGTGGTCCATACTGCGGTAATTCCTGGTGTATTGATTGTGTTTTGATAAAAAAAATATGTTGTATGTTTAGTTTTTAGAAAGAAAAAAAAAATATTATTATTTGATTGTAAAATTTACCATTTTCATGGAAAGACTTCACAATTTCAATTAAATCTGATAGACATAAATCCTTATTTTCATGAACAATTTTCAGGAGGATCATTATACATATATGTATGTCTATTTTAACTTTTATGAATACTAGTTCTCAAAGTTTTTTTTAACATATACATTTATTTCATGAATCAGCATCTATTTTGTAGGTCCCAATTCACATTTACAGACCAGAAAGACTGCCTCCCTGTAGACAAATGTTCTATCAGATTTGTGACATTGAAGTAGATGAAGTTCAGGATTTAGTCAAGAAAGGCAAGGTAAGTGATCTATGAAGAGATCAACTTCAGGATGTGATAAAGGAGGCAGAAGGAGTTAACAAAAAGTTTTTTTTGCCAAAAAATATCAAGGGCAAGCTGGAAATGCTTACACTTTTTATGCAAAAGTAATGGGGCATACAGTGTTTGGGTCTATACATGGGTTGCACATTCACCATTTTCTCTGATTGTGCCACAAATCTTTTTCAAATTTAGTGTTTTACATTTTTTGGACCCATAAATATTGGCTAATGAGACTAACTTTTCAATTGTCTTTCATTTTTTTATGAAATAAACCAAAAAAACATCTGAATTCCATTGCTTCCATGTTTGCTCATGTTATTTTTCCTCCTCTTGACCTTAGACATAAGTACATTCAAATATCTGGAAATTCCAGAATGAATTAAATGTGCAAATGTGTGTATTGCTATGTCCATCATTTTGTCCATCCAAAATCAGGTTTATCTTCAGGTTTAAGTTACTTTACCATAAAAAAGTTGGTGTCATCATGAATCTTAATTATATATTATCAGGGATCGCGCTGGGCTTCGCCAATGTCGCAAATTGCGATATTTTTTTCTTGCTGGCGACAAAAAACGGCTGCTGGCGATTTTTCTGGCGCCTAAGTAAGTTTTAACATTTTCGACCGGAAATTGAATACACATCGCCAGTATTGATCAATATCTCAACAGGTAAGTTATCGTGTGTGACCACGCGTCGCCACGGATGAGCAGGTAGAAAATTGAATAGGTAAACAGTAGATCACAGCAGGTTGAAGAAAAGGATTAACGACTAATTAGAAATTAGGCTCACATCTTTTGATAATGCAATAAAAGTGTCAAAATAGTGATCAGGAACAAATTTCTAATGTACGCCTGAATGACTTTAATTGTCCAAGTCAATTTGACAAAGTATAGTGTGTTGATTGCACCAATGGCCTCATGTCAGCCAAGGTTTCAAAACAAATAATTGCCGGTAAATCAAAATTATCTCCAGCTTGGGATGAGTTTTTATTGAGAATAGTAATCTGTACCTTATTAAGTTCCTCAAATAATCACAAGAAAGAAAGTACACATGTAAACAAACCATTCTATTTTTAGAACAATTTAAATGAGGTTACTGAAGGATATACACAATAATGTTTTCAGAAAGGGAAGATAAATAAATCAAAATAAAACTAATTTTATTATTTCAAAAAAAGAAAAAGAAAAACCCAAAGAAACTGAAAAGAAGTTGTTTTTAGGAACAGAAATATTTTTACCAAACTATTAATTACCACATCAGCTGTTTTTTTTCAAAATGAAATAAATAAACAAACACATAACAATACTGGAATAAGAAGCTTTTATCTAAGAAAATCATGATAAGTTTTATTAAAACATTCTAATAATGTACAGGATTCAATAGAAACCACATAAGTCATGATTGATGAATCTTTATAATGTGTCCACAGTCTGTCAAACATTGATCTTTTGCAATCTCTGTTGGTCATGAAAATGTGATGGATTCTACAAAATTTTATCTTTGCTTTCCTAAATAATACTTTTTTCATAGTGCTCATTTAGTGCTTTCAGTGATCTTTATTCTCTAGGTTGAGTATTCATTCATATGGTGCTGGTTTTTTTTGTGTAAATGTTGTTTATTGTATTGTTATTATTTAATTTGTATATGGCAATAAACATGATAAATAATTAAATAAATCATGGTATGTTTTATTTCAAAAAGATATCAAACAAGAAAGGCTCCACCTTCATCATTTATTATCTAAAAAGTCTTTCAATGAGAATAAACCATCCTTCAACATGCACCTGAAAAAAAAGACTGAAAACAATATTTTTAACATATACATCTAAACATACATTACACAAGCATGACCCCTCAATGAAAACGGTACTGGCTACACTTTATAAAAACTGGCGACTCAAATCTTGTGATTTTTCTGGCGACAAAAATTTTGAGGCCAGAGCAGCCCCTGATATTATATAAAAATAATCTTAAAATTATACCTGTCTCATCAACTTCATGGTGGATTGATTACAGAATAAGGGGGTGTTATATTTAAGTTTACCTTCAGGTTTAAGTTACTCTACGAAAAGGGAGGTGTTGTATCTTAAATATCAGGATATGAACCAAAGAAAAATCATTGTAAAAATGTTCCTGTCTCATCAGCTTCATATTTCAGTGATTGCCGTAAAAAGGTTGCAAGATGGGCAGCATGCCTTTTAGACATATTCTTGTTTACTTTTTCGGTTAAAAAAAATCACAATGTAGATTTGTATACAGATAAAATTGAATAAATGAATTACATTCTGGAAAAATCTTCAATTGAAAGCACTTAGCTGAATGATAATGAAGACTAGTGGAATCACTGATACACAAGCTTTTTGAAAATAAAATTTATTTATTGAAATTATTATGTAAACATTAGTCAATACATATTTGTCTTTGCTTCTGGAGTTATCTCCTTTGGTGTGTGTTGTATATAAATATTCTGTTTTATCTATCAGGAGTTTGCATGCACATTAAGAGAGATCTCAATAGATTTTCCTACATTTTCTCAATATCTTTGACTGGAACTAACTTTTATTTGGTTCAATGCACCATACAATTAATACAGCAAACATGAATAATATGTTATTAAATTGTAAATCTTTCTATTCATAACCTTGATGCACTGTCAATCACGCATGTACCACCATATGTTGCAAGACCTGCAGCAAAAATATTTCTAATAAGGTTTAAAAAATAAATGATACTGCAATGTAAAAAAAATATAGCTTGGGCTAGAAAATAGAAATTTCTGTTGTATGATTAATAACATATATTTATTAGTTAAAAAATTGCCTGCATTTCAATAATATTAACATGGAAAAACAGGAATGGAAAATACATGTAGATAAAGCTTGACTTTTCTAAACATTTGACTGGTTCATACAGAAGTATTAGTCATATTTGTATTGCTTGTACTGATATGGGAGGAAATAAGGTACCAGTAGGCTTAATAGAACTGATGTATTTGATTCTTTTACATCAATCGATAAATGTTTCTTAGCTAGTTGTCAGTAACTTCGAGTGTTCTCAAGAGAGTTCCTCCTTGTCTTGTTATTTTCGTACAGTATTTTGTCTTAGGTTCTCTCTTGTTGAATTGAACTTTTGTCGATTGAGTTTTACAGTGTGTTTTTTATATGTTACTTTGTGCAAGCTTATCAATAGGGGGAAGGTTGGATCCAAAAAACTAGTTTAACCCCGCCACATTTTATATGTGCCTGTCCTAAGCCAGGAAACTTTGCCAAAGCCTTTGTTTGTCCTTGTCATTCTATGTTAACTGTTTTATGTCAAGAATTGAGTCTTTCGTTGATGATTTAGGGATTGGTTTTGATACTTTTGTATTGTATTATAAGTCTTGGGCCAATGCAAGACGGTAAGCAGTGACCTATGGTCATGTTGAAGACTGCTTGCTGTTTTCCGTTGTGATTTTTTGAATTGCTGTTTGTTTATGTTTGTTGTGTCGCGTACACTTATTCAACATCTCAATATCGTATATTAATAATGACTTCAGGTTTTTAGAAACTAGGATATACATGTGTAGTTTAATGTTGGTCCTTTTCTTTCAATGCTAAGCTGTCAGATTTAGTATTACATGCAGATATGGGTTTCTCATGGTGGCATGTAGACAAAAGACCCCAGAGATTGCCAGTCTGTATGTTTGTACATGCACAGAGTAGCAAGCAACCAATATCACAAAATTATGTTGCTTTGCCTATGACCAAGTCTTCATATAAGACAATCTATAATTAATACAAAACTTGTTGCAAATTCTAATGCTTGCAGACATTACGTAATTTGCCATGGTTACAGCTTCCCTTCTAAAGGTGATCTGATGATATAACTTGTTTTTGTTACATTGCGTGTAACTTTGATGAAGTCATCACTTTTTGCTATCGATTCCACGTCGGTAACTAAAGCCATTGCACAGCTCACTGGCCATTCTCAATTAATCACCTTTTGATTGGAGAATGTCATGTTAAGGTAGTTAAAATTGTTTTAAAGGAAAAGATGTGAAAAAAGATATTGATCTTTTTATGGCAGAAAAGTTGTTAGGTAGAATCAATATATTGAATAGTCATTTTCTCAATTTCTATGCAATCAAAACTGTTTTATGCTTGATCAAATATGGCTTATGGGAGAATTTTTGCCTATATTCATATATTGTTTTATGCATGAAATTTTGCTCTTGGGAACTAAATGCATATTCTAAAGTCTTTGTATTAATTGCATAGGCACATTAACATGTTTTAATGAGTTATGCTTGCTTTCAAGACTCAATAAAGACCACCTCAATGGTGATTAACCTAAATTTTATGCTTCAATGGCTAGTCAATGTCAACAAGTTCAAAAATTTCATTGTCCTCCTAGTACATAAAAGTAACAATAACCAAACAGGAACGATCAATCTAAAATCTCTGATTAAAGTATACAAAATTGATGAATTGATGAAAATTGAAGACAACAAAGATCCTTACTTAGTATGGCCATGTCAAAAGTACACCACTATTTTTACAAAATCAAGATCAGAGTGTTGCCATTGGAAACATGCTATATCAACTTCATTTTCTTTACCAATTATGCATAGTATTGTAATATAAGTATAATATCTGTCTACCGATCAAACACTATGAAACTCTTAAAGCTCTTGAAAATAGATTTTATATTCAAAAGCATTTTGTGCACTTTACTCTTGTAAAACTTGTCTAGAATCTAAGAAGTTGCTTATTAGAATATAAATAAACTTAACCTAGAATTAGAGCTGTTTTCTGTTATTGTTCTCATTTTGATAGTATTTCTTTCTCACTCACTGAAATATACTTTTGCTTCTTAGTATTTATTCAGCCACTTGCTAATCTCAGTCTGTTGTTATTGGTATGCTTTATCAACACTGGTCCCATATTGTTGGTTAATATTTCAGGTTTGTTGCTCACTTACTTCCTGTTTAACAGAATAATGCCTTTGACAGAATTAACTGTAATTCTTGTCAGGACAAACTTTGTTTGTTTTAATGACCTCAGAAACTGGTTACAAGAATTTCTGTTCAAATTATTTTGTGAAAGATGGCATCTCCAAGAAACATTTTCTTGTTTTTATCTTTGATTTACAGCAAAATGTGAAAAAAAATATCAGGTTTTTTATGATGCACACATTATTGATTGGTATTCTCCAGTCAATTCAAATAAAATTGTCTACAAAAACAAATCTCTTACAAGTCCTAATAGAATTTGTTCACATGGCTCTTTGACATTATGCAGACCCTGATTAATTATCAATAAGACTATTAGAATGATACCATCGATGCAGTGATCCATGGGACACACTGAATGTAACGTTCTGACTTCATTTATGTCAAATCAGCAGTAATTTTTTATCGTTTTTCAGATTTCAGGAAATTTTCAAATTAGATTGAGAATTGCTGGATATTGGGATTGATTTTTCTAATACTCCGCAGGGTAAATTAAACATGAAAGGGGCTGTAAGGTTGACTGCGGAGGAAATAGATTCTGTAATATTGATATTAACCTTTAATGATTTTCTTTTTAGAATATATTTTCCTGAACACTGCAGTAGATAACCTTATTAATCACCTCATCTCATCTGTTTTTAAAATAAAATGAATAAACTGTTGAATCTCATTTTACAAAAAATGTATATATTAAATTGATAATAATTTATTTACTACTAAAGGAGAATGTTCAGGAAGGTCTGAAATCAGCCCCATATTTGCACAAATTGTCAACTTTGTACCATCTCAATGAATTTGATGTAATTTAGTAATCGATTTCACATGCTGACGACATTATACACGATATTATGATGTCATGAACATGCTGACAACTCCAAAATATCTATATTTGCTTCATTTTTTAGGGTTTACAATAGGTTTTTCTTGAAATTAGTATAGAGCGCAGGTCAACAACATTTATTCTTTGCCTATCTCATTTTCTTTCAAAAATAAGCATTTCATTACAAAATTGTTTTTGTTGATGCATGCACTCTATGTTAATCTAAGTGATTTCTAACCAAAAATGCTAAAAAATTGCCAAAACTCTATAAATTTCATCCAATCATATGATTTCAAGGCAAGTTTTCTCCAAGCTACTGAATATTTTAAACATTTCAAAACATGCATTAATTCATGGAAGGAATAGATAGATTAGGGTGTTTATAGTTGTGCCTATAGAGTAGAACCCTCTGCAGCAACTTTTACACAGGACATGCTATAAGACACAGGCTCCAGACTAACAGTTGCCAACTGGAGACAGGACCTGTCTCCCACTGTGTGGAGGTTCTGGTCGGAATTTGGGAGATCACAAAAGGGATTGCCTTGAAGCTTTTTATACCTGATCATTAGGATGTCCTATATCAAGACTAGGAGTTATTTCCCTTAAATTGTCAAAATTGACCATTTTCACAGTTTTTGCTGCTGATTTTGAGAAGCTGTGTCAATAAAATGTTAAGAGTAAAGAGCTCAAGGAAACCATGTTTATATCAAGATAAGGAATTATTTCCATTTAATTGTTGAAATTTACCATTTTCACAGTTCTTGATTTTGAGAGACTGTGTCAATAAAATTTTAAGAGTAAAGAGTGCGAGGAAACCATGTTAAAGAGTATTATTCCTGTTGGTATTTTTAAAATACTTTGATAACCATGGCTATGTTTTGTGTGTTGAACAAATACATATTAATCAGCATTAGTAAAACAGTACATCTATTAAATACAAAGTTCTACCAACAGGTGTCATTACAGACTGACATTGCTTACTGTTGCATTTTATTAATTTTATTTATATGAAATGTTTGTTATAAGTTCCTTCATCGATTTTTACTGCTTCATTTGTCAGGAAATCAAGGAAGCTGAGAAATACAAAAAAAAAGGTCTCAGATGAATTGATTGTAAAAATTCATTAAGCTTCTGTTTCAAGCTACTGAATCTGTATAGTTCTAATTCTACATTGTAATTAAATGTAATGACATTTCCCCATATTGATGACAATCATCCTGAGAAATAATAGTCAGGATTTATTGTATTCAATTATGGTTTGGTTATTTGTAATATTATTTTGTAAATTAAAATGTTTGTACAGTGTAATAAAATCTTCCATATTATTTGACAAAGTATTGAAGCAATTGACTGAGAAGTGATTTGCTTTGCATTGAATCTTAAAGTTAAAATAGTAATTTAGCTATATTAAGGAGTTGGTCAGGTCTAAAGTATATGAACTATTAACTATGTTTTGTAGGTAGTGACAATGATTAGTTTTTTCCACTATGAACAAAAAAAAAACAGTCACTAAAGGAGCACCTGTTTACCATGCTATCAAACACAAGGCAAAACAGAAAAAAAAATACTTTGAATATAACTACTGTACACCAAAGTACCAGATGTACTATTTAATCACACATTAGTATCTAAAAATCATTTATGATGTTCTTATCAAAAATTGAATAGCAAATGTAAATCAGGCCCCAGTTTCTTAAAACATCTCTAATTTGAGATTTCCTCAAATCTGTCCTCAACTCAAATATTGACAAATGAAATTGCAGGAAATCTCAGTTGAAGAAGGATTTGAAGAAATCTCAAATTTGAGATGTTTTATGAAACTGGGGCCAGAACTTGAAGGAACACAGTATGGAAACCAATAGTGTATGGTGCCAAATTGGTACAAGAACTTTGTTTTATTCGGATGGCCTGCAAACAAAATTTTTGAGCCATGCAGATTTTGATCTGTCTGACCCACCTCACGTATACATTCTAGGTTACTATCACCTTATAGCTGATTACTAAAAAAATGTTGGTTGGATGTTAATGAAATTTTGTAGACTCATTACTGGTAATATAAACAAGGACAACATATTACAATTCTGTTATCTCATTAGTATCTTAGGAAATGCATCTGCTTCTTTTAGTCATTGTAGATTTCTCTTATTTAAGTTTTTTTTCCTCAGCAACCTAAACACTGTGATGAGAAGGATGGCTGGTTTCCTAGAGGCACAATAGAGAAATGTAGAGACCTTATGACAGAACACACAGAGAGACTGATACACCAGTCTACATCTGATAAAGAGTCAGGAGAATTTGGTAAGTACATGTTATACAGAGTAGTGTCTATAGAGAGGTGTAGAGACCTAATGACAGAGCATACAGAGAGACTGATATACCAATCTACATCTGATAAAGAGTCAGGAGAATTTGGTAAGTGCATGTGATACAGAGTAGCGTCTATAGAGAAGTGTAGAGACCTAATGACAGAGCTTACAGAGAGACTGATATACCAATCTGCATCTGATAAAGAGTCAGGAGAATTTGGTAAGTTCATGTGATGAAAGTAGGGTCTATAGAGAAGTGTAGAGACATAATGACAGAGCTCATAGAGAGATTCACCAATCTACATCTGATAAAGAATCGGGGAATTTGATAGGTTAACTTGTAACAGGCTACATGTACATGTAGTTGCCATTTACTAGAGATTTTCCCAAACTGAATATACACAGGTAACATGCACTAAAGTTGTGGTGAGTATAGACTAAATTGTGAGTCTTTTTAGCTGAGTTCCTCCAGACTTTTTTTCTAAAAGCTTGTATTATTGGAATGAATTGTGGCAGCGCAAATATGTTCTTTTTACATAGGCAGATTTAAGTTTTTTTAGTCTTTTGAACCCCAAATCTTCTATTTGTTTAAATTGGATATCCAAATTATATTTTTTATGCCCCGCATCAATATGTTTCTCCGTCCATATGTTGGTATGAAGTTGCATCAAGCTTTTCTCAGAAACTGTACATGAAAGTGGCTTGAAACTTGGTAGGATCATTCAGTTTGCCAAACTGTACACCTTACCGACTTTCAGACCTGTCAGATATCAACTTCCTGTTAGGGTTAGGAACTGGGTCAAGATGAAAATTCATGTGAAAATTTATGTCAAGTTTTTCTCAGAAACTCAACATGAAAATGATATGAAACTTTGGTGGGATGGTTCAGTATGCAAAACTGAACATCTTAAGCCACTTTTGGAGGTGTCAGACTTCTACATCTTGTTTGGGCAAGTGGGGGTATCTATGTCCCATGGACACATTCCATCTTTTTTTTACGACCGCAAAATTTTGCGATCGTATTATGTTATTTTTATCTTGAAATCACAGGTATGTGCGGATGTCATTAAAATTAGTGACTGGCCAGTAAAGTTCTTTAGCCATTTGTATGATAAATTATTTCTTTAATATTGACAGATCGAGGTATTGAACTCGACTTTATGAAATAATAAGCTTCAAGGACAAGAGATGCTAAAAATATTATTATTTGTGGAAGCACTAATTCTATAATGTCTTGATAATCTGATAAACATTTTTGTTTTGTCTGAAGTCAGACTATCAACTCTGAAGAATTACAGAAAATCAATCCCCAGGAAACAATTAGCAGAAGACCTGATCTATCTTAAGTATTTCACACAACATTTATTCAATATCCTGTAGAACTTAGCTATATTTGGTATCTGTCTATACTTTGAAGTGTGTCTGATCAGAGACATAATTTGTTTCCTTATAATCATTATGTGGGATCAGACAACTACACATACATGAGACGTTACAAGTATAAATATGTTTTTAAAGTATGTGTTTTTGAAAATTATGAAGACCAAACATCATTTTCTATTCAAAACTTACATGTATTAGTATTTGCAAATATGTCTTACAGATTGAATTTTATCATATATACCGGTATTTATAATCTAATCGCTCTGATTTGACTCTCCTCTTCATACTGTAGCATCAACCAAGCTCCCAATTTTGTCTTTTATTTTATTTTATGTACCGTAAAAGAAATCATTCCAATCAGTATGAAAGTGAAGAGAGAGAGAGAGAGAGAGAGTATATATATCCATTTGATTTTTTGTCTCCCTTGTAACATAAACTTAAAAGATTAGTTGACAACAGCCATTAAGAGAGTGTTTGAAATTTTAGACAAATTATGTGATAAAGTAGAGCTATCAATGATATAATACCATGTACCCGGTAGACATAAAATAACCTTTTATAAAAACATACTGGTATGGTATGAGGACAGGTGCATGTAAATAATGCCCAGGTTAAGCTTGTTTTAGGCTCAACCAAATACTGCCTTGAATCAGGTCTATTCAGCATATCTAAATTTACCATATAATGACAAACTATGGTTTTTTCAACTTTTTTGTACTAATAAATTATAAAAAAATGAATACATTAATGAATACCTTAAAACATCTTATCTGATGATTGTAAAAAATTTTGAATTGAGATTAGAAGGTGCATGTTGTGGGTGTCATTTAAAACCGGTCCTAAAATTCCAATTTCACATTGTCATGCACGATAAATTTATATATTTTATAATGTTATATCTTGTTTTCATGCAAGACCAATTTTTACTGCCAAATCTGGTTTTCATGCAAGAGAGATTAAATGAAGGCTAGATCTTTTCTTATTACAAAATAAGCTAGTTATTTGTAGTGTTAAATGAGTTGTGTAAAATTTGCATGTGTTGATGTTAATATTACTATATGGCCTGAAATGATATAAACCAAGGAATGAATTATTCATTATAGCATGCCAAGATTTTTTATGATATAAATTTTGAATATTATGTAAGTCATAACATTAAAATATAAACAATGTGGCCAGTCTACACCTCATAAATGTAGGGCTCACGCAGGGTTTCCCCTGAGCTTGCAAGATCACTTTTTAAAATGCTTGAAGGTTTAATTTGAGGCATATTTTTAATAAGGTTGCAATAAATTCTCAAAGTAGCTTGATTTAAATCAAATGAAGGATGGAAAACACCCCTAAAAGGCTTTCATGGTTGTAGGTCTTATATTTCCTGCAGGTGCCCCAAATGTGTTCATCAACTGAGTCACTTCTAAATGTAATACTATGTTGAATGAATCTGTCATAGAAACATGAACATGTTTGGTATATTTGTTTGAAGATTAAGAAAATGAAGAATTCCTGATACTGTTGATTTATAGATATGCAAATTCTATGCAGATTTAAAAAATTGTCAGATAATACACAGGAAACTCTGCTCCTTATGCCATTTTTTTTTAAGCACAATAAACTTTAAGAGATATTTACCTAAAAAAAACAAGAGATTACATTTTTTAATTTTGTAGGAGAACATTTTATGTCCAAGCAACAAAGTTGAAGTTTAAATGAAGGTCTGTGCTTTGGTTTGTCACAGTAAAAGTTTATATAATCTGCATTTTTGAAAAGGTATTGTCGTATGTCCTTGTTTTGTAAATGTAATGGAAACTGACAATTCTATCAAACCTATACTGGAATGGACTACCTTAGTGCCTTCAAGGTATTTCTTAGACAAAATTTCAAGTAATTACTGGTGTCATGATTTTTTGCATGAATTGTCCTTTCATTTAATGCCCCACGACATCTTTTGGAATGGCATTACATTTTAAGCATTAATATCCAAGATCATCCGTCTGTAGGAACATTTATGTTAAAGTTTTCACAGAAACCATACATGAGAATTATTTTAATCTTGGAAAGGTGGTTTAGTATTACAAACAGAATGACCTGAGAGATTTTTTATATATTTTAGATAATCTAAATGCCATTTTGGGAGACGGTTCTATTGTACACACATCTTTTTTTTTCAGGACTGAACTGACATGGGAATTACTTCCTTTACTATCCCACATATATCATCTTCAAAGACAGACAAATGATTGAGCTAATCTATATTAATTACTCAATATTGTTAGGAGTTTTCATTTTCTTGATCAATGTTAGGATGACACAGACATCTTAGCCAGGAGATTGTCTTGACATCGATCAGTGTGTTATGACACATCATGTCACTGTAACATTGAGAGTGAAATGTCTGTCTTAAAAGGTCAAAAACTGTCTGTGACCTGATGACTTTTTAAGGAACCACTATGGTACTAACTTAATGATAATTCATTAGAAGAATACTGGTGATGAACTAAATTCACCTGTATCCTCAGAGCCTGCATCAGTGTCGTATTTAGGACAAAGACTTCTTAGCTGATTGGAGAGTTTAACGTTGTGATTATACCTAGATATACTTTTAGCTGACTGGGGAGTTTAACGTTGTGATTATGCCTAGATATAGGTCTGTAGCAATGGGACTTCTTAGCTTCAATCAACGTGTTTAAAACTTATAACACAGCAAGACATTAGGGTCAGGTGACCTGAGCTAAATGAGAGGCTCCAACAGGGTCAAAAAGAGTCTGTGATCTGAAAGATTTTCAGGAACCTCTTACAACCTTATGAAAATTCATAAAAACAATCTGTTACTTCAATGAAAATACCAGTCATAGTAGAGTGACGAAACGTGAAAAAGTCGTTTAGTTTTCGAGTTTAAATGACCCACCTGTCACATGGAATTTGATTGTCAAAAATGATAGATTGATTATTGAGCTTCCAAAAAATGTTTGTCGTCGCATAAAAATGTGGTGCCATCTGACGTTAAAATGACGTTTTTCGAAGGTACCCCCTTGGCACATACGTACCTACACCCCATCTAACCTAAAGATAAAATATTTCCGCTTATTATCTATAGAGTTCATGAGCAGAAAACAAAAATATAAGGATTAATTAAGATTTTAGACGCAGTAAACAAAATAAATTTTAGTTTTTTTAGATGTTATTTGTATCCGAATAAGAGCCAAAAAATGCCTAAAAAATTGAAGTTTTTCTCTACTCCCACAGCGAACTTGCACTTTTTCATTCAAAAAGTTATATAGCTATGAAGTATTAAGTAAAAATGAAATAATAGCCGATTTGGATTTTAGAAAAATGCTTTTAACTTAAAGTTATAATGAATAGTTCAAGATTTTTTTTTCGAGCAGATGACGTATTTTATTCGGAATATATACAGCACTTGAACGAAATCGATTTAATTCTAACTCCAAGGTCATTTGTGTTTACATTCTTTGTTACAATATTAACCTTATTTCTTTTGTAAATTATGTTTGCTAAGTTTATAGTTGTTTTTGTTAGTTTATTCAATATTTACAGTCGGAAAACCAAGTATTTATGAAAAATGTAGTTTGTTTTTGAAGTTTACAAACAAAAACCTGTGGGTGCGTTTGAATAGTTGGTGTGTTTGACTTTGATTATAAAAAATATGAATAAGGAATGTAGCAGTGTTAAAGTTGCGTCTTTTGGTTCAATGAGTAGTTCAAGCTTCAAAAGAAATCAAGTAAAACACATTTTTGACGATTCCGTTGCCTAAAGGTAGTTTCTTATTAAAAACAAAAATCTAAGTAAGGCGGCCAACAAAATTTCATAGTACTGAAAAAAAACATAACCAAAGTTTTCAAAATAATGCTTTGTATTTAGCTTGTTACTTCCAAAATCCGGAAAAAGTGAAGAGTTTGGAAAATTGCAGAAGAATATTGTTAACGAGACAATTTTTGTCTGGGGATTATTTTCCCTAAATATTTTCCGCAAAAATATCCCCCTCGCAATTGCTTTCTTTTCAAGCGTATTAAGTATAAGTAATCAGATGGAGCGCGATTTTATTCCCACACGGGAGAGATCAGTAACATTTACAACAACAAAAAACCACGAAAAATTCCACGTTTACAGTATGCGATCATATGTCCTCTTTAGTCTTGTAATCACGAAAAGGCAGCTTTCATCTTGTACAAGTCGACGAAATGTATTTCAGTAGAGGTGAAAAAGGAAGTTTTTTTTTAAACCTGACAACACGAATAAGTTTGTTTAGGTGTGCATTTCCTTCATTCAGTTGGAAAACACATGTGAAGATGTGGGTGGGGAATAGGCCCACAGCGGCAAGCTTGTCGGTAAAGAGGGAAATTAAAGAGCGCTCGGAAAACTTACATCGAGTCAGGCCGCCTTGACCACAAAGCGACTGGAATGCATGTGTGACCCAGGTGATTGAATTAGGGCAGTCCTGTCATAAAAAATGGATAAAATGTTCAGTTTTTCGCATGAAAAAGAACCCTGATGCAGGTCTCGATAAGAGTAGGACCCGCAGGATCCCCATGTACGAAGCTTAATTGTCCGATCAAAACCTAGCTTTCATCCATTTTAGAAATTACAATCATGGCAGTCAATTTCCAACCCAATTGGCTTTGTGTCCCCAATTCTTCCATTTCATCATCATTTCATGTTCATTTTAGGTTCATCTCTCTGATCATGATATAGCCGAAATCATGATGCTTGGAAGTAGCAGATTAACTGACTGGTTTCAAACCGAGTTATTTTAAAATTCTATATGTCATGTAGATAGCAGAAGGTTTATTATTTCATTCACTCTGGTATATCTTCCATCAACTGTCATGACTGTTGTTCAGATTTTGCAGTTTTACATAGCCAGAGTTTGTAATATGAAACTTTGAACCTGTTATTTTTGATTTAATAATCACTGCAGTCTTTTTAAGAGACTTGATTTGTTTATGCAGTTGTAATATTGTTGTGTTACTAAATGTGTCTGTAAGGAACAGCTAGGATCTTTCGTGCACATGTTTCTGTCTTTGTCAAAATAAGGAAAAACTGTCGCTATCACCAAACTGTTGTTACAACTGATGCAGTTGAGGTGCCTGAAGAATCAGATTCTCTGAAGTGTTGTTATTTCAAACCATTTCAGGGGTTGTCGTATATACGTGTACGAGGAATATAGCATAGATTGATGTGTGCTGCATGTTCAAAATTTCTTAAATGGGAGGAGTGTAAACCATTTGCATAACACGTGAATAGTGAAATAAACCCTTATTATACTTAATTATAAACTATCCTATTTTGTTTTGCCATCCTGAATGGAATATTTCAAAAATATCTCAATATATATTCGATTTTTATTTTTTATGCAACTTGACCTGTGACGGAAACTCGACCATATCTCAAAATACGTAGATAAAGATCCGTAAAATCATTTGCCATAGTGAAGCTGGGTAACACAGCTAATCATGTGAACAAAAACAAAACTAAAATGTCAATAAAATATAAATAAAAAACTATTTTTGTATTAAAAAACAATCTTTTTTACATACAATTTTAGCAGACCGGATGTGGCGTCTGTGTGTGTCATTTGAAACAGTTTTTTCTTGTAATAGCATTATAGTTCTTTATATTAAGCGTTTTTGGTGTTGCTTTCATTTTGTTTCCCTATTTTAAGATTTTAACGCGTTTTAACTATTCTGTACTTCATGGAACGTTTTCCACTCATGACCTTTGACCTTGATTTTTGATATGATGGCACCAGATATTATGGCGACGACATTCATTTCCTGAAAGAAGAATGATTTTGCTTATCAAACAGCTTTTCAAAATCCATGTGACAGATGGGTCATTTAAATTTTTCAAAATTGACATTTCGTCACTCTACTATCATGCATAGGTTCAACCTTTTAATGTTGGCTCAGGCACCTTGAGACTCCGAGGAGCCTAAATATGTAGTCCAATACTGACTAAAGAAAGAGTCTATCTCCTATCTAGGCTAGGGTACTGTTACTAAATCTAATCCTTGAAGAGCTGTAGTAGAATGATTAAAGGGCTGAATGACATTGAAAATAGAACATAAACATTGAAACATGAGCTTTTTTTTTGTTATTGTAAAACTTTAAGTAATGTAACTTGATCTTTATACAGGTCAATCTAAGTTTGATGTGGTAGGCTGTAAATTTTTACAGTAGCTGAAATAAAATACGAAATTATTTTAGTTTATTGTGAATTAAAACAAACTATTATACATATTTATAGCAGTTATTGTAACAGCAGCTTCATATTTCCAGAAATGACAGCACATGTACTTCAAAGGCATAGAAATACTTTTTTGCTATACAAGTTATAACTGTTTTTAATCAAAGTACTGAAAGTACTGGTAGCCGGGGTAATCTACAAATTTTAAATTGAGTTTGTGTTGCAAAAAATAAAAAGAAAGAGCTACTTTTTTGTGTAAAAGGGATTGTCACAAGGATTCCAATGAAAAAAATTTTGAAAATAAAAACCATGAAAAAAATGTATGAAAACCACTGATATATTAAGTTGACAGAATATAATAAGAATTCAATAAAAAAGAATTTTGTAGATTTAATTAGTTATAAAAATTCTACAGTCGTTTTGTCAATACACTAATTTTAGCCCCTTTTAGCCACAATCTCCAAATACAAGACCGTTCTTCCTTCAGTGGAAATAATCATCATATTAAAGCTTCATAACAATTGGCTGGCCCACAACAAAACTATTTGCCTCAACAAACTCTAAAACATGGCGTTTTTGCATGGGCCTTCAATCCTTAATTTCTCAAAAACGTTAAAAATGTTGCATTAGCATACTACTAATTTTAAAAAGTCGTCAGGGATTTTTACAAGGATTCCAATAAAAAAAAGAGTTTGCAAATCGGATTGGAACTCAAATAAAAAAGTCGATTTAAGGCGGAAGTTCCCTTTTTGACCCCCTGTTGCAATGTAATTATCCCATTAGGCCATATGAAAAAAAAAACCACGCGTGTTTTTATTATTTTTTTTTGTGTTGACCCATTGGTTCAACTGAATTGATAAGTTATGTATAGCATATTTGCTACAGCTTATCTATATATTTTGCAGGCCAACGGACAACTTCCTCTGTATAGTTTATTACAACTTTTTTTTTAGATGAGCAAGCAACGTTTAAGTCTGTAGGCTAACCAAACACCCTTTTTTTTTTTTAAATCAAACGAGGAATAACTCATGAGAAAAGGTTGTGAAAATTATGTTGAATTGTAAACTTTTGTTGATGTATAAAGCTACACAATTTAAAAAGCATAAGATTTCTCTCATACTATAGGAAAACCATACAAATTAACAAGATTGCTACAGGTTGCCTTTTCCACACATTACAAAAGTTAAAATTTTACTTTGACATTAAAAAATCGAAACTCAAAATAGTATTATTGTTCAAACAAAACTAGAGCAAAATCTGTCTTGTAACTCCTGTAGAATTTATCAATTTAAAATGAATTTCATCGAAAAATCTGTTACACAGTACCAGAGAAAGATCGTTTTTGTAGTGCATTTTGAAAATAAATATATTCATATGTTCTAAAGATCGAAAATTTGGTTGATTAAAAATTTTCAATGAAAAATTACTTGGTCTAGAAACAGAAGATTTATTTTTAAGCCTTATTTTCAAAATCAATTATGGCACGTAAGAATAATAAATTCTTTATCAAAGACATGAAAGAACCGTTTACAGAAGAATTTTCTCTGATCAAATAAAAAAAGTTTTGAACTTTGGGTAAATTATCCTGTCCACCGATGTTTGTTTATTGCACTGGTTTGACCCTTAATGAGATGCAAATTAGTGAATATGACTTCACTAATGAGATCGGCGAACACTCCTATAAACAAAATATCAATCCGCATTCGTATTCTTTGTAAATCATTTAAATCTATCGCATTAGATAGGCGTCTTACATATTTGTATAAAATTTGAAAACTAAATAAATAAGTTTTATAACATATAAATTGCAAGTTAAGCGACGAAAAAAACAGATCTGGAAAAGGACTATATTGCAAGCGTGTATTGATATTTCTATTAATAGGTTTTTGGTGAACCGCCGGAAAAACCATCTGAAAGTTTACCGAAAGGCTATCGTAGCTAAAGCCGTGGCTTATCGCTAGCGATTGCCCCGGCTAAAAATTGCTGATCTTTTTTAAAAATTTGGCCTAGAAAAAGATTTTGTTTACATTTTTGTTTCTCCTGCAAAGCAGAACAAGACACTACATGAGAACTACTAGTCCTAGGTTGATGAAACTTGGCATGCATATGCCCCAGTTGTAGCTTAGCACAGTTGCATCCCCTTCTTTTGACCTTGACCTTGATTTTCTGGTTAAGTGACTATGACAATTTTCAATGCATATATTAGCAATATTAAAGTATTGCAAGCACCTTCATATCTGAAGAAATATAAGTCATAGTTAGATGAAACTTGGTATGCAAATGCACCAGTAGTACACAAATGTAGCTTAGCACAGTTGCATCTCCATCTTTAGACCTTGACCTTGATATTTTGGTTGAGTTACTTTGACCTTTTTCAATATATATAATAGCAGTGTTAAAGTTTTGCAAGCACCTCCATATCTGAAGAACTATAAGTCCTAGTTTGATGAAACATGGTATGCATATGCACCAGTAGTAGTTTAGCACAGTTGCATCCCCATCTTTCAACCTTGTCATTGATTTTTGGTTTAATGGAATAACTAGCAGGTGAGACTTGCTTTATTGTTAACTCTTGTTTATCCTTTAAACTGTTTGAATCATTGCTGATCTATCATTCTTCATTTAAGTTTAGGCTTTTTTATTTACTTGTAACATTATATAGAACAATCATTCAAGGACAAATTGTGCAGATCAGTGGATATCATTATATATTAATCTAGTTGACAGTTATTGAAATCCTTATCTTAAGTTTAATTGTTTTGGTAATGTTATGTCATTAATGCAAAACTTTTTTTTGGTCTGTAAAGCAATTACAAAGGCCTGCTTGCAAGTCCTTTCTTAACAAGACATTTAAATATTAAGTCTTCCAGTATTTTTCTGACCGAGATTTGCACCATTATGTAATGTCGAGGGACCACCTTGAGTGATTTTTTTAAACTTGAATTTTCAGTTGTGTCAAAAAAAAAGTTGTTGAGACAACAATTGTTACAATATTTACATTAATTATGGTATTTAAGAAGACCTTGAAAACAAATATACACTGTGAATTGTGAGATGTTTGAAACATAAAGTAATAAAGCTTGATCTTTATATCAAGTTTTTATACCAGGTTGTGCAAGATGCTAATTTGGAACTTCTTTAATTGAGCTTCAAATCTGTGGGCAAGTTTCTTTTGTACTTGTACTATTTCATATTTTTGTAAATTGGTAAAATATGAAATATCTGCTGCAAGTAAGTGCTTGCCTATGTCAAGATAAATAAATACTGTGGTTTCATTATTATTTGTGGGGTATCAATTTTCATGGTTTTCGTGGGTAGTCTGGACCCACAAAATTTGATACCCCACGAAAAGGAAATTTAACATTAATATGTATGCTGCAGACCACAGAACCACGAATATAAGAATCCAGGAACTTATCCCTTTTCATCAAACAACGAAAAATTGGTATCCACGAAATTAAATGAATTCACAGTAATACAATTTGAAAATGCTTAATAGTAGTTCTCTTTTGCAAAAACCTTGATAGAACTACATGAAACATAATAAGGCACATTGGAAGACCCTACATTAAGGATGTCAAAAAATTTGAAAAACCGAAATTGTTGACAGAAAGTTTTCCAATATATACAATTTACTTTTCATAACTAGTTAACATCAAACCTTATGAAGTAAGTATGACCTTAATGTTTCTTGGGGAAAAGTTTTTTTATACGACCGCAAAAATTTGCGGACGTATAATGGTAAGATGCTGTTGTCGTCGTCGTTGTTGTCGTTGTCGCTGTTGCATTGTCGTTGTCTGTTAACTTTAGTGTATACACGATAACTTTAGTTCTAGTTATCCAAATGCAATGAAATTTGACAATGATATTTCTTACCATTAAAGGATGGATGGGAATGATTTTGGGAGTCCTCCCTTTTTAGCTCACCTGACCCGAAGGGTCATGTGAGCTATTGCCATCACTTTTCGTCCGTCGTCTGTCGTCCGTCGTCCGTCGTCCGTTAGCTTTTTTCAAACATCTTCTACTCTGAAACTGCTTGGCCAAATGCAGCCAAACTTGATATGGTTGTTCCTTAGGGTATTGTGCAAAAAGTTTGCGTTCGGATTTTTGATACGTAAAAAAACATGGCCACTGTTACTAAAAATAGAATAGGGGGGTCAAATACAGTTTTTTGCAAATAACTCAAAAACGGTGACAGATATCAAAATTCTGGCAGGGTAAAAGTGATCAGCACCTCAAGATCTACCTGCCCTGAAATTTTCAAGAAGATCCAACAACAGGTGCAGGAGTTATTGCCCTTTTTCTGGATTTTTTAAAAATTTTGCACTTATTTAGCCCTATATCTTAAAAACTATACAAGATATTTTAAAAATTCAAATTGCATATGATTAAGCACATTAAGATCTACATTTCATGTAATTAGGTCAAAGCTGTGGAACCATTTCTTTTAGGAGTTATGGCCCTTAAAGTGTCAAAATTTACCATATTTCATTACTTTTTCCCTGAATTTCAAAAATTAAATTGTCTGACACCATAAGACCAACTGCATCTTAACTTGGCACACTTGTTTAATAGCTTATATGCTACAACTCTATCGTTCATATTTTTGATTTGTTAAAAAACATGGCTGCCGTGGCTAAAAATAGAACATAGGGCGTAAATTTCATTTTTTTTGCTAATAACTCAAAAATGGTTTCAGATATCAAAATTGTGCAAAAATCGAAAGTTATCAGCATATTAAGTACCTGGCCTGAAATTTAGGAAAAGATCTGACTGCTGATGTGGGAGTTATTGCCCTTTTTTCAATTTTTTTCTAAATTTTGCACTTATTAAGCCCAATAACTTGAAAACTAACCAAGTTATTTCAGAAATTTAAATTGCATATTGTTAAGCACAATAATATCTACAAAATATATGTATCTGTGTAGTTCAGGTGAGCGATTCAGGCTCCTGGGAGCCTCTTGTTTCATTTAGAAATTAAGGGCCAAAAGGGGCCAAAATTGCAACTTTTTTGTTTGTTCTTACAATAACTTTTTCAAAATCTTCTCCTCTGAAACTACTAAACAGAATTCAATGAAACTTGGTATGATTGATCATTAGGGTGTCCTGCACTATAGTAGTATTTCAATTTCTGATTCGTCAAAAAACATGGCCGCCGTGGCTAAAAATAGACCTGGGGGGTCAGACTACTGTTTTTGGCTTGTAATTCAAAAAGTATAAGAGATAGATGAAATCTGATACCACCTATCTATTTCAGGATAAAAAGTTCTACAAAAGTCTCCATTTGGTGGAAGTTGTCAAATGACTCCTTATAGGGGTTACGGCCCCATAAAGGTGAAAAATTGCATTTTTTCATGTTTTTGCCCTATAGTATGAAAACTATTGCAGATAGCAAAAAGCTGTTGCTTGCTTAATTGTTCAGCTCATTTAGCTCAACAAGAAACTCCATAGGGTCGAAGATGTCAGATGACCCCTTATAGTGGCTACAGCCCCTAAAATAATGTTGTTTCATGTTTTTGGCCTATGAAATGAAAACTATAGCAGGTAGAGAGAAGCTGTTGCATGCTTAAATGTTCAGCTCATTTGCACAATTAAGAATTAATTTTTGTGACCCCTCTCTTTCCTGTATTATGTAATTAGGGGCCAAATGGGGCCAAAATCGAAACTTTTTAATTTGTGGTCCGATTTTGAAATTTTTTTTTGCAAGTTTATTCTTGTCAAGAAGTGAATCCAAATTTGAGAATAAATTTTTGTGACCATCCCCTTTTCCACTTGTTACATAATAAGGGGCCAAAAGGGGTCGAAATGGAAATTTTTTGAATTCTTGTCCGATCTTGACAATTTTTTTGCAAGTTTATTCTTGTCAAGTAGCAGATATATTTTTGTGTCCCCTTTTTTTACTGTTATGTTATTAGGGACCAAAAGGGGCAAAAATCCTAACTTATTTATTTCTGGTTTGATTTAAAAAAAAAAAAAAATACAAGTTCATCCTTGCCAAGTAGCGATTCTAAATTTAAGAATAAATTTTTGCGACCCCCACCTTTTTTTCGCTCAATACCTAAGGGGCGGTAGTCATAATTTAAAAAAAAATTGTGGTTCGATTTTTAATTTTTTCCCCAAACATTATTCTTTTCAAGAGTAGAATACAAAATTGAAAATTTATATTTTTACACCCTGGGTTGAAAGTCCATCAGAGAAGCATGTGTCAAAAACCTTTGTCAGTCCACCATGGGCTGCATGTGTCCAGAGCAATAGACTATCCATATTGGGCCTAAAATGTACAGGGTTCAACATGTTGCGGTCGTATCATGCTGCGCTCGGCGAAGCTTTTTATTTCACTATCTCTGAAAAACTGAAATTTTACTTTACGTTGGTTGTTTTGGGCATATTTAAACTTTTGAATGCCTTCATGAAATATTTATTATATTGAAGCTTATGAGGGAAGGATTGGACTATTAATAAGTCATAAGGTAAAAGTACACACTAGGTCAAATGTCAAGGTTGTACATAATTTGTAAATGGAGGAGGTCCTTTAGTCATGCGTTTGTTTTCTGTTTATACTTAAAGTCACAGTGGACCTTCAATAATGGCTAAATTCTATTGCATAACTTCAGTCAGAAATAATTGTTCATTGAAGATTTTGTTAAAGTGTGACTTTTATAAAAACACACAAAAGAATTGCATATACCTAGTATATGACATAATAAATGATAGTCATTTGTTACCTTGTCAGCAAAACTATATATAATTAACCTATTCATGTGCACAATATGTCTCATATTAATAGTGTCCTTGAAATTGTTTTATATAGTGGGTGTTTTAAATTTAGATAAGATACCTTTTGTATAAAAGATTTAAATAGATCCGCCAATTTTTTTTACGACATTTTAAAGCAAGGGTAACAAAGGTATTTTAAGACCATTTTCTAAGCTCTTATGAAATTCTGGATGCTCCTTCTGCTGTCAGAAAGAAAGAGAAAGAAAAAAATGAATGCAAAAATAAACTAAGAAAGAAGATTGATCTTTACAATTGCTACAATCCAACTTCGAAGAAATAATGCCTGTAGGTTTGGCCTCTTTCAGGTGTACAAGGGTCCAAGGAAAGGCAGACCCTGGGTATGGCCCCCTAAAACTGTCAAAAATTATGTTTTTGGAACAAAATCCAGTAAAAAAAATTGTGCCTCGCTTAACTTGACAAAAAAAACAACAACAATTCTTTTTTACACCTCCCCTAAACTAAAATCCTGCATCTGCCCTGGTGTCAAATGAAGCTTGGAATCATTAGCATGGCAATTTTTTGTTTTTTAACCCCACTCAACAAAGTTCTTAGAGTAAAATTTTTTTGTCCTGTCTATCTGTATGTCCGTTCAGTTTTCCAGACTTTTTTTTCCAAAATCATTCAATGTAAGTCTATCATGATTGCCTACAGATCAAGTTTTGAGTTTCATTTTACTCCACTTAATATAACTCAAGTAATGCATAGGCCTTAATCCTAAAAAAAACTTAACAGTTTTTCAGATGCTTAGAGATATTATGTTGATTTTTCTTATGAATGACACTTTTTAAAACCACTTATGCAATTAACATTAAATTGATCACCACTGCATTTTTTGTCACAAGGTTTCTTTCATTTTGCTTTGATGATGGTTCATGATAAGTCTTTTTGATATTCTTAGATAAATCATTTTCAATATCTATACAGGATATACTTGTACTATAATTTAAAAACTTGTTCATCAGGTGTGAAAAATATTTGTATTTATAGAATTTGTAAAATGAAAAAGACTTGTTTATAAGTTCACTACAGACTAAGTCATTAGACCTTATCTAGTAAGGGTAATATATTTTCTACACCAACCCCCCACCTTTAGTAAACAAAAGAAATCTTGTCTGAACAAAATTTTTTGATTTGGCAAAATATGCAATAAAAAGATATGGGTTAAGAATATGTGGGCGTAAAAATGGTCTACAGGTCTACCCTAAGCTCTAGGTGAAATAAAAATGTTATAATCTGCAGGGCTAGGTTTATTATAATGGATCACCAGATCAATACTGCAGTTCTTAGGGTCATGTTTATCCACCCATATATAAATCCTTGTAGAAAATTTAGATTAAAATTTACTAAGGGAAAGGCAAGAGAGAGTTGGAATGCAGATTATTAGCCCTTATAATAAGTGCATATTAAATACTTAAAGTTTTATGATGATAATGGGCTGTATTTCATAAGTTCAGAATTCAGCACAAAGGTAGAAATTTGTCATAAGTGGAGACAGAAAAATTTTTGACTTGAAGATCAGAGGGTCTGCATATTATTATGCTCAATTTTAACAGGTCAAAACTATCCTGAGAATTTATTAATGCATTGGGTCTTAAGGCATTCTAATGATGAGAAAAAATATGCATTGCAACAGGAATTTACATATTATATACATAGTGAAAAGCTGTTACAAATAGCATACTTGTAATGCAGAAATTGTGATTATAAAGCAACTTCAAGCTGCTTGCTTATGTCAAAACTAATAAATTCATGAAAAAAATGTCTATGCTTTACCCAAAAAAAAACATTCATGACAAGACAATATCTGTTGAACCATTCCACTGAGTTTATTTTATCCTCCTACTGAAGAACATTAATGATGAGGCCCATTGAGTTTTGTAATGAGATAAATCTACTTTGATCAACACATGAAAATTTTAACTCTATACAATACAAGTATGGAATTTAATACCATAGATGTACCTTGCATATCAAGTACCTTTGATCTTTGTTAACCAAAACCACAGCTTTAGTATAAGATACATAGGTCCGCCTACATGGAATTATTTTTGATATTGCTTTAACCCCTACCAGGGTATAGTCACGATGTTTAACATTGCTATTTACATAAAAGTACAAAATTTAATTTCAAGGTCATAGCCACTGGTTTCCATTATATTCTTTTGATCTCCCAACTGCTGTCAACAAAATGCAACATTTCAACAAGTTGTCGCCATTCATGTTAAATCACTACGATTTATAAAGATTTATTTCTTATTTTGGTGCACTAAGGAATACTGAATGAAACACTACCTCACCTGTTTACAGGTAGTTTAAAGATCAGAGACACTTCTTGTTACCCACCTGTAAAAACAAGTAAACTGATCCTTACATATTATTCCTGAGTTTTTATTAAAGTAAACTGGTAAATTAAGATACCACAGATTTAAATCTCATTTTGCAGAATTTAGTTTAAGAAAGTTTTCTATGACCTTTCAACATTTGCAGTTGGGACATTGTGTACACTTCAGTCTGTTCCCTACACTTTTGTTATGTTCATTGTTAAGGTACATGTCTTGATTATGGGAAGGCCATCTCCTATCTCATGGACTCAGTTTCTAATTTTATGTTACTCTCAAGGTCTAGTCATTTTCAAAGACATTTTAATTGATAAAAATGTATGTAATTCATGCCTTGTATTCAATCAGCCCTTGTACGACCAATGTATACCCTGTCTTAAATTGTACTGTCTGTCCACCCATCTTGTACTGTCTGTCCACCCATCTTGTACTGTCTATCTATCCATCATGCACTGTCTGTCCACCATATTGTACTGTCCATCCATCTTGTACTGTCTGTCTATCCATCTTGTACTGTCTATCCACCCATCTCTTTCTTGTACTGTCTGTACATCCATTTTGTACTCTCTGTACATCCATCTTGTACTGTCTGTCCATCCATCTTGTACTGTTTGTCCATCCATCTTGTACTGTCTGTCCATCCATCTTGTTGTTCTGTCTGTACACCCATCTTGTCTTGTACTGTCTGTCCATCCATCTTGTATTGTCTATCCACCCATCTCTTTCTTGTACTGTCTGTCCATCCGTCTTGTTTTGTTCTGTCTGTACACCCATCTTGTTTTGTTCTGCCTGTTCACCCATCTTGTTTTGTACTGTATGTCCACCCATCTTGTTTTGTACTGTCTGTCCATCCATCTTGTACTGTCTATCTACCCATCTCTTTCTTGTACTGTCTGTCCATCCATCTTATACTGTCTGTTCACCCATCTTGTACTGTCTATCTATCCATCTTGTACTGTATGTCCATCCATCTTGAAGTGTCTGTCTAACTGTCTTGTACTGTGTGTCTATCAATCTTGTACTGTGTGTCCATCCATTTTGTACTGTCTATCCACCCATTTATTTCGTGTACTGTCTTTCCATCTATCTTGTACTGTCTGTTCATCTATCTTGTACTGTCTGTCCACCCAATTTGTACTGTCTGTCCATCCATCTTGTACTGTCTGTCCACCCATCTTGTACTATCTGTCCACCCATCTTGTACTGTCTGTCCAACCATCTTGCACTGTCTGTCCACCCATCTTTGCTGTCTGTCCACCCATCTTGTACTGTCTGTCCACCCATCTTGTACTGTCTGTCCATCCATCTTGTTCTGTCTGTCCACCCATCTTGTATTGTCTGTCCATCCATCTTGTACTGTCTGTCCATCCGTCTTGTTTTGTTCTGTCCATCCATTTTGTTTTGTTCTGTCTGTACACCCATCTTGTTTTGTTCTGTCTGTCCAACCATCTTGTACTGTCTGTACACCCATCTTGTACTGTCTATCCACCCATCTCTTTCTTCTACTGTCTGTCTATCAATCTTGTACTGTATGTCCATCCATCTCGTACTGTCTATCAATCTTGTACTGTCTATCCACCCATTTCTTTCTTGTACTGTCTGTCCATTCATCTTGTACTGTCTGTCCATCCATCTTGTACTGTCTGTCCATCCATCTTGTACTGTCTGTCCACCCAATTTGTACTGTCTGTCCATCCATCTTGTACTGTCTGTCCATCCATCTTGTACTGTCTGTCCACCCATCTTGTACTATATGTCCATCCATCTTGTACTGTCTGTCCACCCATCTTGTACTGTCTGTCCACCCATCTTGTTCTGTGTGTCCACCCATCTTGTACTGTCTCTCCATCCATCTTGAACTGTCTGTCCATCTGTCTTGTTTGTTCTGTCTGTCCATCCATCTTGTACTGTCTGCCCATCAATTTTGTTTTGTTCTGTCTGTCCATCCATTTTGTTTTGTACTGTGTGTCCATCCATCTTGTTTTGTACTGTCTGTCCATCTATCTTGAACTGTATATGCACCCATTTCTTTCTTGTACTGTCTGTCCATCCGTCTTGTTTTGTTCTGTCTTTCCATCCATCGTGTTTTGTTCTGTCTGTACATCCATCTTGTTTTGTTCTGTCTGTACACCCATCTTGTTTTGTTCTGTCTATCCACCAATCTCTTTCTTTTACTGGCTGTCCATCCATCTTTTACTGTCTGTCCATCCATCTTGTAATGTCTGTCCATCCATCTTGTTTTGTTCTTTCTGTACAACCATCTTGTAATGTCTGTCCATCAATATTGTACTGTCTGCCCATCCATCTTGTACTGTCTGACCATCCATCTTGTACTCTTTGTCCATCCATATTGTACTGTCTGACCATCCATCTTGTACTGTCTGACCATCCATCTTGTACTTTCTGTCCATCCATATTGTACTGTCTGTCTATCCATCTTGTATTGTCTGTCCGCCCATCTTGTACTGTCTGTCCATCCATATTGTATTGTCTGTCCATCCGTCTTGTTTTGTTCTGTCTTTCCATCCATGTAGTACTGTATGTACACCCATCTTGTTTTGTTCTGTCTGTCCAACCATCTTGTACTGTCTGTACATCCTTCTTGTACTGTCTATCCACCCATCTCTTTCTTTTACTGTCTGTCCATCCATCTTGTACTGTCTGTCCATCCATCTTGTTTTGTTCTGTCTGTACATCGATCTTGTACTGTCTGTCCATCCATATTGTACTGTCTGACCATCCATCTTTTACTGTCTGACCATCCATCTTGTACTCTCTGTCCATCCATATTGTACTGTCTGTCTATCCATCTTATACTGTCTGTCCACCTATCTTGTACTGTCTTTCTATCCATATTGTACTGTCTGTCCAACCATCTTGTACTTTTGTCCATCCATCTTGTTTTGTTCTGTCTATCCACCCATCTCTTTCTTGTACTGTCTGTCTATCCATCTTGTACTGTCTGTCAATCCATCTTGTACTGTATGTACACCCATCTTGTTTTGTTCTGTCTGTCCAAGCATCTTGTACTGTCTGTACACCCTTCTTGTACTGTCTGTACACCCTTCTTGTACTGTCTATCCACCCATCTCTTTCTTTTACTGTCTGTCCATCCATCTTGTTTTGTTATGTTTGTACATCGATCTTGTACTGTCTGTCCATCCATATTGTACTGTCTGACCATCCATCTTGTACTGTCTGACCATCCATCTTGTACTCTCTGTCCATCCATATTGTACTGTCTGTCTATCCATCTTATACTGTCTGTCCACCCATTTTGTACTGTATGTCCATCCATCTTGTTTTGTTCTGTCTATCCACCCATCTCTTTCTTGTACTGTCTATCCATATTGTACTGTCTGTCCAACCATCTTTTTCTGTCTGTCCAACCATCTTTTTCTGTATGTCCATCCATCTTGTTTTGTTCTGTCTATCCACCCATCTCTTTCTTGTACTGTCTATCCATATTGTACTGTCTGTCCAACCATCTTGTACTGTATGTCCATCCATCTTGTTTTGTTCTGTCTATCCACCCATCTCTTTCTTGTACTGTCTGTCTACCCATCTTGTACTGTCTGTCCATCCATCTTGTCCCTATCTGTTCATCCATCTTGTACTGTCTGTCCATCAATCTCTACAGATCAGTTATCTGCCTTAATTTTCCAATAATTAGACTTGATAAAACTTTGTATGGAGGGTATGCAAAATTAAACCACCATCACTAATGTGTTACGAGTGTTACGAGTTTCAGTCAGTGCATCCGCCCAAGCATCCATAAGACAGTAGGATACTCCTCTTGAATCCGCACCTTCTTTTAAACAACTGAATGGATTTTCATGAAACTTTTGCACAGATTTTGTGACATGATGTAGATGTTTATCTCCTATTCAAGAATTTAAGTCTACATTGTTTAAAGGGAAATTTTGGTGTTTATTTGTGATCTGTGACTTACAGACTGTATTAAATTCTTATGTGTATGAGGCAAACAATTACAATAAGGCCTTGGAAACTTTAAATGGAAGTTTTTATTAACTTCAATATGTTTTTCTTTGCAGCTAGAAGTATGAGAATGAAAAGATTAAAGAAGAAGAAGATTTATGAGGAGGAATCTGAGTCAGAGGAGGAGGAAGAGGAAGACACACCCATTGAAACTGAGGATGAGAGGGAGGAACAGGAAATGACTGATATAAATACAGACTCAATTCTGGAAGAGGACCTGAATGTAGAAAGCATGATAGAGGAAGATATGAGCTTCATGGAGACTGAGATGTTAGACTGTGTATGATGTTAGGTACATAAGCACTCTCCCCTTAACCGGGCTATGAGTCTCAGTATTAGGGATGCTTGAGCTTGCCAAGGGTCTTGTTTGGCCTTACTAAGAGGAAATCATGGACTGTAATGCCTGCTCAATTATTTTGGAGAAATGGTCCATTCTGACAGATACATGTCCCAGACATGCTTTATGTTCTATGTTGATCATCATGGAAATCATTCAAACTACAAAATAGGCTGTAATTTTGATGCAGTGTTATCAATTGTTCACTAACATCAACATTCATTCTACCTGTTTGACATAACTTTGAATGAAGAGCAAAATAAACATTTTTTGCATTAGAATTAAAGAAATTAGAAAAGGTATCAGACAATCTTCTTCCACCATCAATATATTTTAGATTATCCTGTGAAGATGTGCTACCCCAAAAAGCTGAAAATAATCAAAAATGCTTTTTGAATTCATAAAATTAGTTATGATAACCATACAGAAGAATTTTGCACTCCTAAACAAGTAAACGCCTCGGAAAAATATTAAAATTGCATGAAATATATTAATACAAGATTTTTTCATTAGAGACTAGGAAATATTTAGATAAAACAAATACTTGACACTTTATATAATACATGTATGCACATATATTTATATAAAGCAATTATTTTATAAAACTTATTGATCCATTTTTGATTTCATTTTCATGTTGCCTGCAACGTGTTGCAAAACGACATATAAGGGTTACTTTGACACTATCCATTGTCTTGCATTGTCCTGCGGTGTCTCAAAAATTTTCGTCACATTTTTCCGGGCAACTACATGTCACAGCCCTTGATATTTGGCATGTAGCTTCCTTCTTAAGTACATGTACAATATGGTGTAAAGGGATTTTATTAGGGCCCCGCAACTTTGTTGCGGACGCCCTATAGTAATCAGTCTGTCCGTCCGTAACAAATTCAGTTTTCCAGACTTTTTTTCTAAACGCTTATAGATAATGAACTGATTTTTGGTATGTGAGTTTACCTTGATGAGTTACAGATCAAGTTTGTTGCGGACGCCCTATAGTAATCAGTCTGTCCGTCCGTGCGTCCGTCCGTAACAAATTCAGTTTTCCGGACTTTTTTTCTAAACGCTTATAGATAATGAACTGATTTTTGGTATGTGAGTTTACCTTGATGAGTTACAGATCAAGTTTGAGTTTCGTGCCAGTCCACAAATTTTTATGGGAGTTATGGCCCTTTGAACTTTGAAAATTTACTAAAATTTCAGTTTTCCGCACTTTTTTTTTAAACGCTTATAGATAATGAACTGATTTTTGGTATGTGAGTTTACCTTGATGAGTTACAGATCAAGTTTGAGTTTCATGCTGGTCCACAAATTTTTATGGGAGTTATGGCCCTTTAAACTTTGAAAATTCACTAAAATTTCAGTTTTCTGGACTTTTTTTCTAAACCCTTATAGATAATGAACTGATTTTTGGTATGTGAGTTTACCTTGATGAGTTATAGATCAAGTTTGAGTTTCGTGCTGGTCCACAATTTTTTATGGGAGCGGGGCCCTTGGAGATGGCTATCATCTCCCTGGTATCTAGTTCCCATTATTCATCAACTTCCTGTTTACAGAATATTTTAAGACACAGGCAACATATGTTTTCCATGGAAGTCATCTTTCCTAGTTGTGTAAGACTTTTGCAGAAAATAATCACTTGAAAAGTATTATAGCTAGGCATCTGATATTTGGTATACTGACATATGGGGTTATGGTCTTTGCAATTGCTACTATTTTGTATGACCCTGATCTAATTTTCATGCTTCAACAACTTAGTGAACTTAGGACTTTTGGGGGGCAAAAACTTCTTTGTAAGACTATTATGGAAAATGAATTACTTGAACCCTATAATACTTAGGCATCTTATATTTGGTTTATAATTACTTGGGCTTATATTTTACCCAAAAGTCTCCATGCTGTGTGGCACTAACCCCATTTTTATGGTTCAATGATGAGTTTCAAGGTGGTGCCGTCAAGGGAGACTCATTTTTTGTGGGTACACTTGTTGTGTTACCACATCTCAATTTTAGATCCCAAATATTAAAACCTTGAACAAGGATAACAGATAAAGGATGGTGCATGTTATGATTTTTTAGATATTAGGATATATTTAATTTTGTAACATTTAAGAAAGGAAAGTTGATTACATGTATCATTGTGATATCAAGACTTGGAATATGATGATGAC
Source organism: Arcuatula senhousia (assembly GCA_963971305.1). NCBI lineage: Eukaryota > Metazoa > Mollusca > Bivalvia > Mytilida > Mytilidae > Arcuatula > Arcuatula senhousia. The sequence continues at coordinate 49,021,639 of OZ020311.1, forward strand.
ATAGTATTGAATTAAGATCTAGAACAAATGTATTTGTACTTTATATAGTAGCCAAGTGTTGAGTAAGTAAAATACTGATTTATTCGTAAAGAAATAGTATTAAACACTTGTTTTTATATGTGCTTTGTCTTTGTACTGTTGAGATTTAAACCTTAGATGTGGTTTTGTTATAATGCCTTAATCATGAATGATTTATAGAAGATAAAGTTGTACCTGGGTCTGTTTGGCTGCCTGGTTTTAAGTTTCACTTGACTAATGCAAACAAAGTCCTTTATGCATGTGATACACTCTACTATAACAAGTCTCATCAGGGATGGACTGGCAAAAGTTGCTTAGGTTGCCTTTTGTATGCACCTATCGGAGGTAAACCTACTCCAATGCTAAAACTTTTTTAAAAATTTACATAATAATTAAACTTCAAGATTGATGACCATGTTAATTCTTTAAAATTTCACTGACACTTCACTGGATATCATGAAATTTTAAATTGTGCTCTGTATATCAATTTTAGACTTAGCCTTTCATATTTGAATTGCAGTGTATCTTAAGCAATCCTGCTTACAACAGCCAAGTAGCAGTACTGTCAAATAACAGTTGAATAGTGGTGATTTGGATAGAAGTAAAAAAAAACATGTCATTTAAATGACATTTAAACCCCCTATGAGGGGTCATCAGACAACCTTGACACAATGGAACCTTTTAGAGCTCAATGAGCTGAAGAATTAAGCAAGCAACATCATTTCTCTACCTGCAAGTACATTTGTATATTTCATAACCATGGAAAAGCACCATTTTTATGCCCCATCTACGAACTTTCGTAGAGGGGCATAAAGTGTTCTGATCCATCCGTCTGTTCGTCCGTACGTCCATCTGTCCCTAATCCCCTTATCTCCAACTTCCCACTTACTGACAAATGCCATATCAATCATATTGGTATGGTAGGTGCATCTAGTGATCCTAAGCACAATGCATTCTTCGGATGCTGGATGTAACCTTTATTTTCGGCATGAATGACCACTAACAGAAGAATGATCAAAGTCCATTACAGCTTACTGACAAGTGCCACATCAACCATATTGGTATGGTAGGTGCACCTAGTGATGCTAAGCACAATGCATGCTTCGGATTCTGGCTGTGACCTACATTTTCCGCATGAATGACCATTTATGGAAGAATGGTTTTAAATCCATTCCTTCTTACTGACATGTGCCACATCAACTTTATTGGTATGGTAGGTGCACTAGTGATGCTTTAGTGATCACAGAAAAAAATAAATGTGGCGAGATGGGGCATTATGTCTTTTGGACATATTTTTGTTTACTTTTAAAGGACCATATTCTCTATAAAGAGTCATCTGACATCAACCCAGTAATATAGATATCATTCAAAAAACAATACTTAAAAAGCAGTATAGCAACAGAACTGTGAATAACAATAGAATAGCAGTAATAATTATAGTACTGTATTTAGCAGTAAAATAACAGTACTGTAGATACCAGTAAATACCTGTACTGTAAATAGCAACAAAATAACAGTACAGTAGTTAGCAGTAAAATAACAGTACTGCAGATACCAGTAAATACATGTACTGTAAATAGCAATAAAATAACAGTACGGTAGATTGCAGCAAATTTGTAGTAAAATAACAGCTCAGTAGTTAGCAGTAAAATAACAGTACTGTAGATACCAGTAAATACATGTACTGTAAATAGCAATAAAATAACAGTACAGTAGATTGCAGCAAATTTGTAGCAGAGTAAATAGGAGTAAATATCAGTACTGTAAATAGCAGTAAAATAACAGCTCAGTAGTTAGCAGTAAAATAACATTTCTGCAGATAGCATTTTAAAAAATAATAGTTCTGCAAATAGCAGTAAAATAACAGTACTGTTAATAGTCCTAAAATAACAGTACTTGAATAGCAATTTAGAAACACTACTTCAAGTAGCAGTAAAATAACAAAAATGTATAAAGCAGTTATATTACAGAGATGTAAATTACAAAAAAATAATAGTGCTGTGGAAAGTAATAAAATAATAGATGGCGACACCAGTAAAATAACAGTACTGTAGCAGTAAAATAACAGTAAAATAATAGTTATTTTAATACCAGTAAAATAACAATACTTTTAATCAGTTCTGGTAAAAGCAGTGCTGTGCTCAGCAGATAAATAATCCAACTGTAAATTGCAATCAAACAATAGTACAGTAACTGTAAATAACAGTCAAATAACAGTTGTGCAAATATTAATAATAATATGTATTGAACTCTCTAACTAGCAGTAAAACAGAATGACAGCAATGAGTAAAAAAATCAACAGCACTGAAAAAAAAACAGTAAAAAAAACTTCTATAAAAAGCAGTAGAATCATTGTACTGTTAATGGCAGTGAAACAACAGTACTGTAAATAAAAGTCAAATAATATTACTATAAAAAATAGTTTGAAACAGTAGGATTGCAGTTCTTTAAATGCTGTCAAATATCAGTATACATAATATGCTGCTTTTGATGTATAGCTGTTTACGGCAGTAATATTTAAAAGCTTTATTTTGATGCTTGACAGTAATAGTAATTTTCTATATCAAAGCCTGTTGGCTGTTTTTGTTTTCAGGTTTATAACTGATTGCTGTTTTGTGAAAGCTTGTATTTTATCTTGCCATCAGTGACATTTCAATATACAACTGAATAATCAACATTTCTAAATCAATATATAGTCGTTTTATCAAGCTACAAATATAATTTATTTGTTTGAAATCCTCTTTACACTATATATGGTTCAGTCGGGGGAAATTCATCTATGGTTGTAATTTATTTGTGAGATATTTTTCTATACACCTTTAGATCTCTTAATATAGTTGTTAGTCGGGGGAACTGAATGGTTGGTTATCTAATAACAATGGTAGTCTAACGCATGGGTTGACGTGCCATGGAAGTAGTAGTTTATGACACGCAGGCTGGGTACAATTTTGAATAACTAAAGGATTATTTAGTTTCAATGTACAGATTATAACAAAAGCAGTAATGTGTAAGATGAAGTATTCTAGCCATTTGCCAAGTAAAAACATTTTTAAACAGCATCTGTATGTATAAAAATAGGGAAAAGTATCACCATGAATCAAACCAACCCTTGTAATGTAAATAGACCTAAATTGCTTCTTAGACTTTGTCTTTAGATTGCACCATAATCTTTAATACTAATTGTTTGACATGAAATAATGTGCTTTATACTTGTGTTAATCTAAAAAAAGTTCGAGTAAGATATGTCTAGCTATCTGTGAAGGGGCTTTTGTGTTTATAATTGTTCATAACCGATGGTTTATGTAAGACAGATTTAGGACCCTAGTTAATTAAAGGGTTAGGTGTAACGTCTCGTTGGAAGATTTATTCAGGCTCCGGGAAGCCACTTGACTTAAACTTAAACCGGTTTAGTAGAATTGTCATCAAAAGACACACCGTGGTCATGCTGTGAAAGTAATACTGTTAAATTGTCTCGTTATACAACTCACGATTGGTGAAATATAAGTTTGGCATGTCTGAAATTTTAATGACTGGATTATAATCGAGATTAGAATAAGCATACACAATAGTTTATCCTGACATTAATCGGGCACTGCGACCTCTGCGAACTAGTTCGATATTGCTTACTGGTATTTAAGTGCTTCCTTTAATACTGAATGGACATTCCTAATCATAAATGACATAGGCGGATACATTGTCATCACTTTATCGTACCACCCCCCCCCCCACTTTTGAATAAGAGGGTAATATTTACTAAATTGTTTTCGTAGACCGTCTTCCATCGTGTTAATGTCGTAAAGTCTTCGTATTGAAATTTTATTGCAGTTTTGTCTTAACTTACAAAAAAAAGATCGCAGGGGAATGGGGAGATTTGGCGCGCCTTAAAACCTGGTTTAACCAACCATTTCTTTTGAAATACCTGTACCAAGTCAGGACCATTGCGATCTTCAATTTTTCCGATACGTCTTCATTGTTTTGTCTTGTCTTATGAACATTTGAGATTGATTCTCCAAGTTCAGTAATTTTGTTATTACCTTTATCTACAAGCAGTTGATTATAAATTGTGAAATGTCTTTTTGTCTTTCATGTCATTTTTCTCTTCCCGTTAACTTTATCTAAAACGTGAATCGTTACAGAACAAAACTTTAAACACACACAAGTAAAGTTGTCAAAAAAGAAAAAAAAAAATACTGATCTTAACGACATTGATTAGTATGAAGTACAATTTTCAAGTATCATTCTTTGCTTAATCTGATTTGTTTCATATATGTGTCCTCTTCTGACTCTGGTTTGGTCTTTAAAATTGTTATTGGAAACTTCAAGCCAAAGATGTTGTTGAACCATAACCATCTAGATTTCGGAAAGCTCCGTGCTCGATTGGTGACACTCAAACCTATTTGCGCAAATATGAGTTATGATTTGAATATTTAAGATTTAAATATGATTTTAATATTTGAATTTTATATTATTTTAATTGCAGATGTAAATGAAGTTACCTATCCCTAAGATTGTGAAGATACTGTAAACATCTTGTCAAAATCTCACCCTGGGGACAATATTTGATATGAGATTTAAAATTTGAAAAAAAGAAATGATAGCCCAGATCTTCTTTACCGCTGATCTTGGAACGATAATTTAGTTTTTACATTAAATTTCTGTATACTACAATAATTAAGAATAAAAACTTGCCTTGAGCAACCATTTTAGATAATTCACACGAACAAATGTAAGAGTGATCAGACAATTTTATTAGATAATATAGAACTTTGTAGCCGCTAATGGTCCTATTAGGTGTGAAATTAGAAGGCTAGACCACCACGGGGGAATACTGTTAGTTTAATGGTTGTTTACTAAAATTCAAAGACTCCATTCCTAACTCTTTCTTGTTTAAATACACAATTTGTCAATTTAATTCCTGCTAAAATTTAAATATAAAAAAAGATAAAATGAAAAAGAATACTTGATTATATATGGGACATATCTCTATCAACTTTTTTTTTAATTCTGGTATGTCTTGGCAGCAGTCTATCGGGTCAAGTCTCGATGCCTGAAATGGACTTTTCAAACTTTGTGTGTGATTTTTATGACCCGAACATGTGGATCGGGCATATACAGTTGTTGGACAAAAATGAGTTCCCACTGCAAAAAAGTCCCTATATATTCAACTAAAAACGGAAATTTTCAACAAATTATTGTGGCAAAAGTACTGGACTTATTTCGATAAAATGAATTGCATGAAATGCAGAAATATCTGAAAATTAATTGTTTATTTTGCGAGTAATTTACTATATTCAGTTTTCTGAAAGCAACGGGTAAACATAAATTTATATATATTTTTTTGTGGTTTTATTTCAGTTATGTTATTATAGCAATTTTCGAAGTTGTTTTTTATTTTGTGTTTACATCGTGAGATATAAATGAGGACTGTAGATTCAAATGTGACCAAATAAACAATTAAAATTTTTAAAAAATCTACATCTTTTGCAATTTATTTCATCAAAATCCGTCCAAAATTGTGGTTTTACCCTTGTCCGTCCGTATACGTCCGTAACACTTTGGTTAAGTTCTTGGTTAAGGTCCATTACTCGGATACTACAGGTATTTCAGCACTAGATGTGTCTTGGGTAACATGCCACCATCCACTAGAAAAAGTCACTGCGACGTATTATTTATGCAAAATCAAATCAAATATTTTTATTGTCAAAAGACGCCCATGATACTGAGCAGGATATACATGTACAAAAATAGGAGAAAACTAGAAAATGTGTCTATGAGCCACAGGATGGCCCTCCCGTTCTTTAAATATCATTGACCCTCAATGTGTATTACCTGGGATATGGACCTTTACCAAGAAATTGATCAAAAGTGTTAATGTGTAGAATATAGGTCGCTGTGACCTGGTGGGTGGTGCCATGTTACCAAGACTCATCGAGTAGTGAAATATTATTGACCCCTAACATGTAGTATTCAAGATATGGACCTTAACCAAGAACTTAACCGAAGTCATTCATGCGTAAAATATAGGTCACAGTGACCTAATTTCTAGTGGGTGGTGTCACCTTACCTAAGACACATCTAGTAGTGAAATATCATTAACCCCTAACATCTAGTATTTAAGTTATGGACCTTACCCAAGAACTTAACCCAAGTCGTTCATGCATAAAATATAGGTCACAGTGACCTAATTTTTAGTGGGTGGTGTAGCCCTACCCAAGACCCATCTACTGGTGAAATATCATTGACCCCCAACATCTAGTATCCGAGTAATGGACCTTAACCAAGAACTTAACCAAAGTCATTCATGCGTAAAATATAGGTCACAGTGACCTAATTTCTAGTGGGTGGTGCCACCTTACCTAGGACACATCTAATAATGAAATATCATTGACCCCCAACATCTAGTATCCAAGTTATGGACTTTAACCAAGAACTTAACTGAAGTCGTTCATGCATAAAATATAGGTCACAGTGACCTAATTTCTAGTGGGTGGTGTAGCCCTACCCAAGACCCATCTGGTGGTGAAATATCATTGACCCCCAACATCTAGTATCCGAGTAATGGACCTTAACCAAGAACTTAACCAAAGTGTTACGGACGGACGTACGGACGGACGGACAGACGGACGGACGGACAAGGGTAAAACTATATGTCCGATCCACATACGTGGTCGGGCCATAAAAAACATTCATCATAATACAAATGTTACAATTACCAAAACAAAATATTTATCATAAGTACAATGACACTCTGAGGAAAGAAAATCATACTAATTTTAGTATTACAGGTTCACGACCCAAATGACATTATATTTATTAATTATTGAAGGTTAATTGAGTGACTCTAAACGCATGACTCTATGCATGAACGGCTTTGCTAAAGTTCTTGGTTTAGGTCCATAACTTCGATACTAGATGTTGGGGTCCTTGATATTAAAACGCTAGATGTGTCTTGAGTAGCAAGACATCACCCACTTCAAATTTGGTCACTGTGACCTATATTTTACGCAAACATGACTTTGGCTAAGTTCTTGGTTTAAGATCTCTGATACTACATGTTGGGGGTCAATGGTATTTCACCACTAGTGTGTAGTTTGGGTAACACAGCACCACCCACTAGAAATGGGGTCACTGCGATCCATACTTTTCCCATTTAAAAACGACTTAAATATTAATTTCATGGTAAAGATCCATATCCCAGGAAATACATTGTTTGGATCAATGATATTTCAAGAATGGGAGGGCCATTCTGTGGCTCATAGACACATTTTCTAGTTTTCATGTATGTTTTTCTAAGAGTATCCGTGAGCCTCAAATGATTAGATTGTCTTTGCTTTGACACGGACATAATATAGATCAATGATTTGTTCGATTAAATCAACATTCTGTCACAATTGACCATACGATTTTGATTTTAATCGGACAAATTTGATAAATCGAACGCAATCAGCCAAAAGAAATGGTAGATTTGCAGTCACATGAAAGAGTTTGATAGTATCTTGAAGTCTCAATTTTAAAAGCATTTACATTCGAGAGATCTTCAGGGCAATTTCAAAATATTGAAGATTGTACTAAAATATATATATTTGAATTCTTTTCAACATATACTATAGAATCTATTCGAACAACATCTTCCTGTTTGATTTAGGTCTAAATTTAGTTTTAAGATATTAGACTACAATTTAAATATTCTTTTTAACCATAACATACAGTTTGTTCCAAAACTTTTCAGGTATGAAATATGTTTTTAATTTGGTTGCATGATAACCGACGAGTTTGCATATATAATAAACATTCTTTATATGTATAAATACTCTGTTGTTTTCTGTATATGTTTTGTATTTTACATGTTTTTGTTTTTGCTTTGACCCATATGGGTGTATTTTGCAAATAAAGATATAAATAAACAAAAACGGGTTTTCATGTTTTAACTGCAACACTGAGATTGAATGTTGCGTGTTGCAATTTTCAACAATTCCTGTATTCACTTACATCGACGGTTTTTGTTAGAATTTCCAAACCACATTTCAGTTAATTTTTTTTATCAATTTTCTATTTTATTCAGTAACTATTTTAGAGAGAATGTATCTACGTGGATAAGGATAAATCTGTCAACTTCATACAAATGTACAAAGCTGTAAACCTTCACATAGACGCAAAATAGGTATCGATGGGAAAAAATGCTAATCTTTGATTGGGGGGGTATTTACTGAACCCACTCAGATTTCTGTGTAGTTTGGGTTGGAAAGGAACTGCATATGTCATTTTTGCTTACTTGACAAACATAAACACCCACGAGAATTTAACAACCTTTCAAAATTAATAACATATATTTTTATCAGTGCACTTCAACAATTAGCATATAGAAATTCGTGTGAAAAGCATGATAATATCAGAAATAGATTAAAACCTCCACGTATATCTAAGATTTATGGCATATTGTGTTATTTATAAGCATAAGAAGATATTTTTAAAATTTAACAAAATTCACAGACCATTTATTCGAAAACTTTACCAAATAAGGGAAGATCAATTAAGTTGAAGGCCGATGCTGGAATTAAGTTTCGGCAGCGGAGTGTGAAGAAGCAAACATGTTTTATGGTCCGCAGGCCTGTGAAATTAGGGAAGAACTGCTGGTAATGGGAATTAAATAATGCTTAATAGTCAAATTAGAACGATTTTGATTTTTGAAAGTTGTTTCATTTTGATGACATTAATGTTTTATGTACTACAGTTCGACAGTGTAATATTTGTTGATTTTTTGTTGGGTATACCATGTTTACAAGAGGATATCACCAATTGTTACAGATATTTCTAAGTAAACAAAACAAACAAAAAAGAAAAGAAGACTTAAAGTTTGGCATACAATTTGCCATAAGACTGAAATCCTGTTTTAAACCAAGGATCAAACAGGTCAAACATTTTTGTTTTGCGATTCGCCTGTGATGGACTTAAAAGCGCTCTTACTTTGAAATTGACCTGTTTGATACTTTTTTTTTAATACAATACTCCCTAAATTCAAGTTGACTTTGGTCTTTCAGCTTTGACTCGAACATCTCTGATATAAGTCCACCACAGGCGTCAGACACAACAATAAATATAAGTAAAATACATCATTAATAATTCAGACAATGCTTAGTCTGGATTTTGTTTTCGTGTTGGCTTGTGCATGTCTTATTATAAGTTACGATTATTCTTGTGACTAAAATGGCCTTTACCTTTCCTGTGACTCAGACCAGACTAGGAAACTGTATCTGATTCATCTGGAATTCCATATTGAAATTGATTAGACGTATGCATTTTATTTTTAATTCCTATGCATGTACTTCTCTGCATGTAACTCAATATCTTAAAAAATAATAAGTTTACAGACAAAAAAGATAGTGCGCCTGACTACCAAGAATACTGTAAGCAATTTTAAACGATGCTCTATGTTGCAGATTACTATACATGTAAGTTAAAAGTTAAATCAAGGATCGAGAGATAATCCATCTACTGATTTGACAAATGTACCTTGCTGATAAATGCATAGGTTGATATGTTACAGAGCTAACCTATTCTTAATGATCGATTGTGTTGCAACAAGCAGGAACTGATAATCCTTCCTTCGTTTAAAGGGAGTTTCCCATTGCTAACTGGGGTAAAGTTGTGGTTTTGTTTGTTTGTTTTGGGTTGTTTTTGTCTATAGTGATGTGGTCTTCGGTGTCGCTTGGGTTTGTCCCATTGTGGATTTTGATTATCGATATGTATCCGCCAGTTTGATTGGAACCCATAGAATGTGGGTGTTAGATGCCTAGTCATCAAAAATCAGAACCTGTCATTTTACAGGTGTCAACCTTGTCAAGAATATAAGATACCATTTGTTTTTATTTGATATTTATTTAATATAATAACCATTAAGGACAATTTATTAAGGCGAAGTTATCAATAATCTTTAAAGGCTAACGTTTAATCAAAAAGGGCTTTAAATTCAATGTCAAGACCTCCGACACAACTAGGTCTAGGGTTGAATTATATTGTCTGGCTGCATACAGTCATTCATATTATGTACCTACCTTAATCAATTACTAAGTAAACACCATATATAGTACAAACATATGAATGTAAGTATAGGTACAAGTAACAATAAAGATTAAATACAGCTGAACTTTCTAGGTGTAAGGTTATGTTGAAATAATTCGGTCGTCTCTTCCTAAAGTGCCGATTATAAAACTGCATTCATTTAATTTTGAACTCTAAATGCATATTATATTTTATGCACTCGGAATTGCAATATCAGCTGGGTTTTCTATGTTTTTGTTATTGCTTTTTTTAAGTTTTGCATTTATCCATACCATTACATCACTTCCCAGAAAGGCAAGGGAATCTGCAGCATACAGCGTCTGACGAATGAGCAGACGTAATGATGCATTAATGTGTCGTAATCAATAGAGCTACATCCGAAGATCGTTTGATAAGTTATAGGAAATGTGCAAAATCTTTAATGATGATTTATGTCTTGGGAGGAAAAGGCTTTGCAATGTGGTTCTATACAACCAGTCTTACAATAATAAAGAGTTAAGTTTACATTATGGTTGAGTGTTCAAGTTAGTTTAACGTCCGCTTTTTTATACATCCACAACTAATACTTAAATTCCCAATGTAACCCATTTTAGCTTCCAGATGCAATTAAATCACAGTAACCTACATTTTACGCGGTGGTAAAGTTGAAAACCTACATTATCTCACTAGATTATTTAATAGGGAGTGAGAAGGTCAAATATACGTTATACTTTTAGTCATATACCAAGAATACTTAAACAAATTTTATAGATATGTAATCTGGATTGAGAAACAAGGTATGAGCTAATGCGAGTCCCTTTGCAGTTTGCAAGTATGACATTTGTAGCGGACCCAAATTGTTAGCATTCTCTCATCCAAGTCGACAAATGGTTTTTTAATGGTCTCTCCATAAAACTAAAAAGGAACAACTCTTTTTCGTCCTTCCCGCTTTTATCACCATTATCTCAAATTATGTTAAGAGAGAGTCGTGAAATATTTCCTCCTTATCACTATACATGAACCATCGGCTGTCGAGAATACTAGTACTTCAGCAACACATTGGGTTCGATATTTTTGCATTTATTTGACCTGGCAAATCAGCCCGAATTATGCCAATAGCAAAAAAGCTAATTGCTTAAGTTAAAGTTGTGGACCAACAGGGTCATTGTGTATTTTATTACTGCATCGTTTATCATCTGTTCAGACAGAACATCCGCCCTCTATATGGCCTAACGTTAATATTCTCTATTCCCATAAAACATTTAGAGTCGTAATCAATATGATTCTCCCCGAGCTTGGCTTCTATGTCTATTTTTTATTCATATATCTATTCTTGTATTGACAGAACTGAAGGAATTCTATTGATCCTCATTCTAATGATAGACAAACTTAATTTCTGAATGTTTTGACACGCATAAACAACTTAGAAGTCAAATCAGCAACAAAATCAATTAGACTGTTGAATATATTTTCTTGTATATTCCTTTTTTTAAGAAATAAATCATATATGGTTGTAGCCGAAATGTTATCATACATGTTGAATTCGGTGCTTGGGATCTTTTGAATCTTTGTCCGTGTTAAATTGTTGTCCATATACTATTCAAAGTGCCCAAATGGAGACAATGTTAAAGTATTCGTAGATCAATATTAGAAGCAAAGGTGTACCAAAGGGGCAATCAAATATCTTGTATCCGAAAAAGACAATGACCAAATCGGTAAACATAAATCATCCCAACAAAACAAACAAAACACGCACATAACAACGAAACCGCAATCAGCAACGTTAACTCGAGTCGAAACTGGAGTGAACACTGGTACTTCGGAAGACAAGTGTACATAGGCATTTCATGCTTGCCATAGCACACACGTCACGTTGCCAACGAAGCTTCGACTTCAGTTTATATTTAGAAGTTTTAAGGTTTTTTTCCTAGGCACCATACATGTATAAATCAAAACAGCTCTTGAGTATTTTACAGCCTTTTATACAATGACAAATGTGCATACTTTCTAATATCTGTTTGTAAGACCTTGTATCTTTGCTTGTTTTTAACAGCTTATACAACCGGTCTTTCTCCTTTGCATTATGGCATGATTCTCGTACATTCCTTAACAAAGGACAGCTTTAAAACTGTGAAACTTTTAGCAGCATTCTATTCAAACATTATCAGTATACCTCCTGAAAAAAAACCCAAAACCTGTTAGTCAGTTCGTCCGTCTTTCGGAGTGTCATCTCCTATTTTAATGAAACTTTTCACATTAATTGAAGGTGTGCATGTCGAATTTGCACTACGCTCGAATAATATTCTGGGATAAATAGTTGAAAAGTCTTCCTAGTTGATCTCAATTTCAATATATTAGATTTGTTACTATCACTTTTATATCATTCGCCTTTAGTATTCTTAGGTCACTGCCCTCTCTATGGGCGAGGCCTTTAATAGAAGAAATATTGTTCATGCAGCATTAACTTGTCCGGTCTTTCTCCTTTGCATTATGGCATGATTCTCGTACATTCCTTAACAAAGGACAGCTTTAAAACTGTGAAACTTTTAGCAGCATTCTATTCAAACATTATCAGTATACCTCCTGAAAAAAAAACCAAAACCTGTTAGTCAGTTCGTCCGTCTTTCGGAGTGTCATCTCCTATTTTAATGAAACTTTTCACATTAATTGAAGGTGTGCATGTCGAATTTGCACTACGCTCGAATAATATTCTGGGATAAATAGTTGAAAAGTCTTCCTAGTTGATCTCAATTTCAATATATTAGATTTGTTACTATCACTTTTATATCATTCGCCTTTAGTATTCTTAGGTCACTGCCCTCTCTATGGGCGAGGCCTTTAATAAAAGAAATATTGTTCATGCAGCATTAACTTGTCCGAATAATATAATAACTTTTACTTCAAAAATATATTTTAAGATAAGGTTTTGTAAACTTTATGGTGTTTATCTTTAAGTTCTGAGGTAATTACCAATGCATATGACAGCTATTTTGGGTTGAATTATCAGTACAAGAGTACTCGATATAAATCTTATTTTAAAAAAGCAAAACAAAAAAAAGTTTAATCAATGTTCAAGTCAAGCTTTTTGATTTTATGACACATCTCAGATCAACTTTTTATCAAGGTATATTCCTAGAAAATTGAATTGATTCAATACAATGATCAGGCTTGATAACAGCTACCTAATTTCAATATCTGTTTCAAAATTATAGCAAAAAAATCAATTGAACATAAAAAAAACTCTTGGAGCTTTGTATTTTATTAAGCTGATTAGGGTTTGGTTTTAATCAGCTGGCTTAAAACATGTAAAAATCAAACCGACGGGAAAACCTAATCATGAGTTCAAAAGCAAAAGCAAAAATCCTGCTAAACACAGTAGCATTTCTCCTTAGATCAGAGACACCAAGCCTCCACAATGGCTTTAAAAATGCATTAAAAAAAACATTTACTTGGCGAACAATTTTAGTGCGCATAGTGCAAAAAAAAAAAAAAAAAAAAAAAAACAAGAACAAACAAAGAACTGTCCCTTTATCTGAAAACACTGAAACAGACCAAAATAAAAACATTTTGTAAGATTGATTTACTAAGCAGGTGTATGATACATGTCTGATTGGCCTTTTCCAACTCATTGATAAAAAATGATCAACACATCCAGACATATAATTTGACATACAACCCTTAACTTGTCAACATGTTTCAAATTCTGGAATGAAATTAGCATATAAACTTTTACATGGCAATCTGCACAGTAGGTGCACAGGTAAAATGCAGGTAAATGTGACGGATTTCTTGTCATGTTCACGACTGTATGTTAAAGTAGTAATCCTTATTGATTTATGACTTAAATAATACTTGCATGTTCGACAAATCTTAAGGAAAATGAGATAGATTGCACAATTTCAATGTATATGCAATGTCTGTATTTCAGTACTCCAGTTGCCTGTTTGTAATTGTCATGACACGCCATCTCTTTGGCACTGAGCTGAAGATTGCCCAGTCTGTGCGTCTGTTCTTTTTTCTGTTAAGATTTATCGGAATCTGTCGGACCATTACAATTGTCATGATCTCAGGGAAACAGATGTTCAGATGTCAGATGTTGGTTTGTCGTAGAGATTTGTTTTGTCTTCCCTTACCGGATTTGATAAATTAAATAAATCCTTTCATAAATTACATATTGTATAAACTAGCTTGAAATCGTCATAAAGTAAAGCAAGAGATAATGTTTTTTTGGCCTAATTTGAAATGTAGTTGGTGGTATTTATTCCTGTTTCCTCTGATGATCTTTCGGTTTATAACTTTTAACCCAAACTACCATTATCATGAGTTAATTAGAGGAAGTCGTTAGCTTTTGATGTCTTGTTATTGCATAATATCTTGTCAAATACAGCTACCAACTCTGTAATAACAGGGATATGCATGTTTATGTAACAGGAAATAACTATTTTCTCTACTTTGAAATGTTAACAACTTGGTTGTCTTTCATTATTTTGCGTATTGTTTGAAAGGGATTTGCTTTTTATTTAAATTGAATTATTTACCATAAAATATCGTCATCATTAGACCTGATTTGACCTCGAGATTTGACTGCCACGAGACCATCGAAATGATAATGACTTTAAGCATCAGTTTTTATTAGAGTATATTTTGGATATGACTATTGCCTCTTTAATCCTTTCATAATTATTTTTTGGGGGAAAGACATGGGTAGTCTACTTGATGTCAAAGCTAAACATGGTGCAGATGTGGGAAGTGATCACTCCCTCGTTGTTGCAAAGATAAGACTTACATTACAGCATTACAGCGGTCAAGTGTGTCGGTTTTGTGTGATGATGCATCATCAAATCAAGTGTTTGACGTGTTGTGTCGGATATAAAATCGACATACTTAATTTTTTTACATCAGTCGATGGATGCTTCTTAGCTAGCTGTCAGTTACTTCGAGTGTTCTCAAGAGAGTATCTTTACGTCCCGTTAATTACCTGTTGTCCTTTTGTCTCAGATACTCTCTTGTTGAATTGAACTTCTATCGATTTGATTTTTACTGTGTGTTAGTTTGTGCTTTGTTATTGATTATCATTAGGGGGAAGGTTGGTGCCAAAAAACTAGTTTAACCCCGCCACATTTTAATGTGCCTGTCCTAAGCCAGGAATCTTTATCAAAGCTTATGTTTGTATTTAGTCGAATTTTTGTTAATTGTTTTTTGTCAAGAAGAGGGTCTTTCAATGCACCTTGGGATTGGGCTTGAATCATATGTATTTTATTTTCAATCCAGGGGCCAATTGAAAAACAGCGAGCAGCGACCGCTGGTCACATTGAAGGCTGCTGGCTGTTTTCTATTGTGGATATTTAAAATATACGTTTATAATGTAGGTTGTGTCGCGTACACTTATTCCACATCTCATTTTCTTCTAATTAAACTTAGAAAGGCGAGGAAAAAAGATCAGAGACCACTGCCTGTAAATGTACAGAAACTAAGACAGATCCAAAAGTTAAAAAGGCATTCCAAATCAAGCTTCAAAACTCTTTCTCTGTCTTAATGGAACAACAAGGAAATAGACATAAATTCATTCAACAACATATTAGTAGAGAATGTCAAACAACTTTTGGGGCCAAAGAGAAGGAGAAAAGAAGAATGGATATCAGAAGGCACTTGGGATAAGATCTTAAAAAGAAAAGACAAGAAAAAGAAAGTACTAGAAACAAAATCCCAAAGAATTAAAGAACAACTCCAAACAGAATACAGAGAACTAGACAAAAGTGTAAAGAAGAGTGCAAGAGCAGATAAGAAAGCATTCACTGAAAAGCTGGCAGAGGAAGCAGAAACAGCAGCTTCTAAACAAGACATGAGTACTGTCTACCAAATTTACCAAGAGACTTGCTGGAAAGTTTCAGTCAACTAGCCCACCCATTAAAGACCTACAGGGAAACTTGATCTCAAATGAAGATGAAATAATACAGCGTTGGAAAGAACACTTTGAAAGAGTTTTTAATATGGCAGACCCAGAAGTTAAAGCAACCATAACACCAGCCACCGAAAGTTTAAACATCAATATAGAACCACCTAGTGTAGAAGAAGTAAGAAAGGCCATCAAAACATTGAAAAATGGAAAAGCTACAGGAATTGACCAAATACATGCAGAATTCCTGAAGGCAGAAGAGTACTGGACACCCAAGATATTGACCAAGATTCTAGAAAAAGTTTGGATAACTGAAGAAATACCACCTTTCTGGAACACAGGCCTAATTGTAAAACTCCCCAAAAAAGGAGACTTATCCAACTGCAACAACTATAGGGGTATAATGCTGCTCTCGGTCACAATAAAAGTATTGAGTAGAGTTATTCTAAATAGGATCACAGAAGCTGCAGAACCACATCTTCGTAAAGAACAAGCAGGGTTTAGAAAAGGAAGATCATGCACAGACCAAATTTTCACCTTAAGGCAAATAGTAGAACAAAGTAATGAATGGAACTCAACACTGTATATAAATTTTATAGACTTCACTAAAGCTTTTGACAGTGTAAATCGACAGGCCCTTTGGAACATACTAAGGCACTATGGAATCCCAGACAAAGTCATTTCTGTAATAAAAACATTGTACAATGATTTCAAAGCAAGAGTGATCTGTTATAGATCATTATCAGAAGAATTCAAACTTAAAACTGGAGTTAAACAAGACTGTTTGCTTTCTCCTCTTCTCTTCACCTTCTGTATTGATTGGATTATGAAAGTGACCACAAACAACAAGCAAACAGGGATATCATGGACCATGGCCGAAAAATTGGAAGACCTAGACTTTGCAGATGACATTGCCTTGTTATCGCATCGCCATCAAGACATACAGAGCAAAACAAACTGCCTAGCAACAACAGCAGCAAAGATAGGATTGAAAATCAATGCCTCCAAAACAAAAGTTATGAAGTTGAACAATAAAGTTACAGAACCAGTACTTCTTGAAGACAACATCATTGAAGTAGTAGAGGAATTTGTTTATCTAGGGAGTAAGATCTCTAGCGATGGCAACTCAGAAGTTGATGTTCAAGCACGGATTGCTAAAGCAACAGGAGCATATGCTGCACTCCATAACATCTGGAAATCTTCAAAAATAAGCAAAAAAACTAAAATAAGACTATTCAAGAGCAGTGTTCTAAGTGTCCTACTGTATTGTTCAGAATCCTGGAAAGTCACAACAGCTGTAACATCAAAGCTTGACACTTTTCAAACAAGATGCCTAAGGAGGATACTAAGAACCTACTGGCCTAACACCATCTCCAATGAGGAACTATACAAAAGGACCAATACCACCCCACTATCATTGGAGATTAAGAAAAGAAGATGGTCCTGGATTGGGCATATATTACGAATGCACCCTGATGCCATTCCAAGGGTGGCATTAAGATGGACACCAACAGGCAAAAGGAAAAGGGGAAGACCTAGAGAAACCTGGCGCAGATCAGTAGACAAAGAGATGAAAGAGAAACAGTGGACATGGGGACAGATCCAACTTTGGTCCCAAGACAGACAGGCATGGCGAGCTCTGGTGACGGTCTTATGTGCTTCACAGCACAAAGAGGATTAAGTAAGTAAGTAAGTAAGTATGGGTCATCTAAGCTTATTTATGTTGTGTTTTAATCATTTGTCCAGGACGCCTCTGAAGTGCTTGTTACTGAAGAGACTAATACGTCTCTGCGCCTTTAAAGATGATGAAGGGTCAGATTTAGAGATTTTGACATTTATTTCAGAATCCTCTGGTTTTTTTCATTAAAATAAGGCAAAATTTTTGCATGGTAACCCCTATTTCTCTTTTGTTTAAGGTCTTCATTACATTATAAATATCTGTTTTACAAATTTATTTCAAATTCTAATCACTTTTTCACAGGTTTAAATAGCTAAACTATGCTAATGATGAAGCTATGAAAAATAGCCATAGCTTCTGGTCTTTTTTTTTATTAAACGCTTATATCGAAAGAAACACTTTTTAGAGAATTGACGTAGTTACTCCAGAGTGGCATGCAAACTTACTCAACTGTAAAACTGCATGTGACGAGACAGTTATAATGAAAGATGTTGACAATCTATGTCTATTATCCTCTGATACATGTCCAGTTTTGGATTGTTACCAGATTTGATTGGCTATTTGGACGTGTAATTTAGTTCCCGTCACAGACTGATGTCTCGAAAAGTATTAGAAAGTTTATTAGACTTACGTATAGTTCAGTAGACAGTCTGATACACTTGAAGACAGACGGATGGCAAATTTAAAGCTTTGTTGTTCTAAAGAAGATTAATATTAATTTAGACTAGACTACTGTGTATTTAGTACATTTATTTAAAAAATTTTGGTTAGTGTTTGGACAAAAGTTGTCCTATGTTACTAATTATGTCTGCTTTTAGGACTTGTGATATGTGAATGCTATATTGTTTCTCCGTTACTTCCTTCCAATCGTCAACTTTCCCTTTTTGTTTAGCAACATTCCGTCCGCTTATGGAGTCTTCGTTTCACAGTTGATTCGTTTCTCTAGAGCTTGTGGGAAATACAATGATTTCCTTGGCAGAGCATCACGTTTGACACAGAAATTGCTGATACAGGGTTATGTTGCTCCACGGTTGCTGTCTTCACTCAAGAAATTTTACGGTAGACACCGTGCACTCGTAGACAAATGTGGGATTTCTACCTCTCAAATGAGTGCAGATGTTGGTTTGTCGTAGAAATTTGTTTTGTCTTCCTTTACCGGATTTGACACACTGAATTGGAAATAAGCAACACGACGGGTGTGTCATAGCAGGCAGGAACCGCTTACTCTTTCGGAGCACCTGAGTTCAGTCTTGTTTCGTCTTGAGTTTGCGTCGTGGATTTCGTTCGGTTGATTTTGTGTTTTGTGTTTCTTCGTGTTGTCTTGTTCGTGTTAACCGATTTCGTTGTTGTCCTTTCGGACTTTTGACACTCGAATGCTCATTGGTGCCTTCTTCCTACAATTCTACAGAGGTTACAGTTAAAATATTAGATGTAAGAAACATAATGTTCATTGAATAGGAACTTTGTTTCATTTAGTCTAACACCATATTAGTGTAATTTGTAAAGGACCAATATTGGCTGAAGAACAGCAATCAGAGCGTTTTTTCTTTGATTTATCTATGTATGTAATGTATTGCGACCTTAATAGGCAATAGTAGAATAAAGTTATATATTTAATATTTGAATGTGATTTTGTGTCATGCATATTAATTCATATCCCTTCTTTTTACCATTGAATTGGTATAAAAGAAAACAGCTGAGTGACAAAAATATAAATCTTATTAAACGTAGGTGGTTATACGGAAGCATTAAAAATGCTGAGTTTGGAAAAAAAAATCAACAGAAATGTCTAACCACAGATATAATATATGATTTGAAATGCCAAATTTCATTAGGTATAAGAATGACAAGCACAAAAGTCTTAAAAGGCGGTCTATTCTTCAAAAACATATGCATGGCTTTCTATGTCTAGAGAGGACAATACGAACAAAAGTAACAAAAGTGTTTCTTCTAAATGAACATACGTTGATGTAAATGTTAGACTAAGGGGCCGACCATTTAACTTGTTTTTTTTTTTCCTGAAGAAATATTTTGAAAATGGTTTTTAAAAAAAATATTCTGAAGATAGATTTCTGCTTTATAAAATAATCCTAAAAATGAAAAAAAAACCAAATATTCTGTCGTGACACCTTCAAAAAATAAATTCTGTCACGAAGCATTAAAAAAATAAATATTTTTTTCTGGCAAAAACAAAAAACCAATACCCCCTTCAAGTTAAATGATCCGTTCAACAATTAAAACTCGAACATTACGAAAACTGTCTAGTGAACAAGGGTTGTAGGAAGATTTGTATTGAAATCTTAACTCCTACATTTGGCTTTGAATATTGAAAATTTATAGCTCAAACAATTTTATTTCAAAAGAACTATTATAACGACCATGAACACCCATACAGACTTTTATACTATAAAGAATTAAAGAAGAAATATAGTTTTTGCTGTTCTTCACAACAACGGCTTTCTACAAAGCATTTAGTAGTCTCACAGAGGTTACCTACAAAATTATTTTCAAGGAACAAGTTAAATGCGTTGGCGTAATGTTCTGAGTTGTTCACGCACTCAGAATTTATAATTAAAGAGGTATACACAATCTCCTTATTAATTGAATTTACGGTATCTGTTGCTTCACGTTTTTACTGATGTTGGGCCTTGAAATGTCAGAATGCCTATTAGAGTAACACAGTGGCTAACTGAGTTTATTTTTGCACACTTCTATTAAGTAGTGGTACATTTCGTATCCAAAAAAGCCGCAGGACCCCTGTGTGCATATTCGATCATCTTATATTATTTCTAGAAAAAATTTTCAGCCAGAACTTTGTTGTTGAAAACGATATTTGATTAAAAATTCCTTTAATTTCGATCTCGTAGATGACTAGAGATGTTGGTAAATCATAGTGTTTTGATATCATCTTTTACCAAGTTTCACAGACCTTAAACTAATTAATGATTATAGTTGCAACAAGAAGGAACCGCTAACCTAACCGGATCACCCAAATTCTTGTGTTGTTCTTTGTAGTATTGTCTTTATTTGTATTTGGGGTTTTCTCTGTGATTCCAATGTCCACTGGGTAACCTGACTTTATTCAACTATTGTATACCATTTGACATGATTTCTCTCCTTGAATTGCCATATTAGTTGCAGTGTATTTTACTAAGAATGTTCACTTGGTACTAAGACTTGATACTTCTTGGCCTTTCCTGTAGTGTATTGTATACTATTGATATTATTTACTTTGACAAAGCTTCTGTTTGTACTAGTCTTTTTATGTTTTCGGTTCCTTGTTTAAGAAGGGGGTTTATCTGTGATTATTTCAGGACTGGATTTGTATTACATATATATGCATTTTTATTTAGACCATGGGCCAATTGCAGAACGGCGAGCAGCGCCTACTGGCCTTGTTGAAGGTTGCTGGCGGTTGGTTGTCCATTGTGGTTTTTCTAAATTACCGCCCGTTATGTGAGCTGTCACACGGTCGCGTACACTTATTCCACATCTCATTATTTTCTATTTATACTATTTTTGAAGCGCCATGTTAACTGTAGAATATTGTATTAAGAAGGGTTTAATCGTCTTTAAAAGTCAAGGTACAGGTGCTGTTACTTATTCTAGAGAGTTAAAAGTTTAATTCGGTATTAAAAGTTTAAAATACATTACTTGAATATCATAGTGGAATATAATATTTCATAAATAATGTGATCAGATTTACCATAAGAAAATTTATTAAATACCCCTGAGGCTAAATTTGTTCTTATACTGCTTGTTTTGTCAAGTTACGGTAACTTTATCTAAATGTCTGTTGTTTGTTCTCTGTCAGGCAAACTTTTCTTAGCGTTGCATATATTTTGCCACAATATGTAACATGTTTTTAAGTTGTGATTTCTATCCTTTGTATTCATTACATACGTCTCTGTATTCCATATTTGGGTTCAGACTTACTATCCTTAACAAAGTTGCATTAACCTATGACCCATGTCATTGAATAAACCGTCATCATCCATTCTCTAACAACCCCCATCTTCATGGTTCAAAACTCCCTGATCAATCAAAGTTCTGAATGCTGAATGGTAAAACCATGTATACCATCAGCTCATTTGTGAAATTTACATTTCTTTTCAATTCAAAATCTATTTAGTTATGTATCGAGGGCATACATAAATCCATATTTGTTCCTGATCTTTCCATAATTTACAAAGACCATAATGTAGATGATGTATATTCAAATACTAGTACATGCACGATATATAATGTTAGTGTATACGTCCGGTCGGACTTTACTTTTATTCCAGTTCCGCTGAGCCCACTCACAAGAAGACTAAGATATTCTACAAATGTTCTATCACTTGTGAAAAGATCAGTCAGTCTTTTGGAATGAAGTTACCTAGGATTTCAGCCTATAAAAAAAATATTTTTGAGAGAAAAAAAATTAGGTACTTACCCGTTACGTTCTTGGAACGTAACAAGTGATAAAAAATGGACTTTGGCTCGTTTTGTTAACCCCACTCCCATGCAGAAAGACTAACAAATTCTACCAGTCGACCGTTAAAAATCGTGAATATAGGCTGAAAAGCTATTTGCCGTGTGTCCCCATTTTCTCAACTTCTTCATCATCATCATTTCATGTTCATTTTATCACTCTCTGTTATAGCCGAATTTGTGCTGCTTGGGAGTGAAGCAAGTGAAAGCAATAACAAACTAACTGCGTGATTTCTCCTTCAATGGACTGTTCGTGTGATATTTGTTGGTTCTGTAGTTCCACCTTGTCATTCCATATTACATCCCGAGAGACTGATACACCACATACTGTATAACAATCAAATAACGTGTCTATATATTTCCCATTTCCCTGGGAATTTTTACATCTTTGTTTTATTGTGTTGGAGCAGTGTATTAGGTATGACACTATCATATTAATTTTGTATATATGGCATTCCTATGGGAAGCAAGTGACAAGATCTTTGACGCTTCAGTGAAATAAAAGGATATATGAAATGATGTGAATGGTTGCATATTAAATCCATTAATATCAATATTACGACAAACTGTTAAATCTTAATATTATTTATGATTGGAAAATAAGTGATCAGGGTTATGCATTACACAAGTCATACAATTATAGAATCAAAGAAATGATGCTTTTTTTCAATTCTAAGTCTTATGAAGGACTTCAACATGGATATTAATGTTTGCATTTCAATGTCACTTCGGATGATACTTAGAACCGGTTGTTACATGCATGTCATTTCTGCTAGTGTCGATAATATTGCACTTGTGTTATTATATGCAGCTGCTACATGCCCTTTAGGGGCCCATCGTTTTGGACGATTTCTTTCTCATGGAAACTTCCAAGTGCAGTGCAATATATGCATTAATGTATACAATAAGAACACACAAATGTTCTTTGAAATGGCTGTTCAGCATTAAATGTTGTTTTGTCATCAGTTTACAGTGTAGGCGAAGGAAAAGAAGTTTATGGTAGAAATCATCAATCCTTATTAGAATTTCGCGACTTTTACAAAACATACCATAGAACACACATCATTGATTCCCTATGGGTAGAGGTAACCACCCGAAATAACTGTTTATGCATGGAGAAATCCGCAGATTTATCTTGTCTGTTTTATGATTATGTATTTTGTTCAACACGCCTGTCTATATGATTTGTTTTTGATGTTGGTTTAGGGCGATGCTACTAAATAAACGTGGTTTAATCTCCACTTTATACTGATTCCCCATTGTCTTGTTTTATCTGCGTTGTCTTAACCTATCTCACTCGCTCCATCATATGTCCGACTCTTTTGCTCTTTGCGTCTGTTTGAGTCTTTGATGTCTTGAAGGCTTTAAGATGGAACCTTGTGATTCTCTTATACACCCATAAAAGGCTAAGCTAATGTATACAAAATCAGTATACACCAAAGGCAGAACCAATGCTGTTGTCTGAAAAACACATATGGGTGAGCTCATATATATTCCTTCTTTATTCTAAAACACAAATGTCTCGTTGCTAACGATAAATTTAAGCTTCTGTCAAGCTTTGTTAAAGTAGTCATAAAAAAACTTACGGCAAATCATTCTGCACTCACCTTATGTACCTATTTGAGTTTAACTGAATAGCTAAACTTTTCTCTTAAAACTGACCATGGGAATCAAGAGTGTAATTTACACCTTTGGTGTTTATTTTCTACCTTTAATCTAATTTATCGAACAATAAATTGTATTTTTATGTGTAAATAATTTTCAGTTTAAACAGTAGAGTAAATATTTAAAAACTTACGGTCCCGTGTTAATTGATACCTTTCAAAGAAGGAGTATGAAAATGGTGGAAATTAAGGAAAGCATTTAAAGTTTCACATGTATTTAAATTTTGTTTACTCGACAATGCCCTTGAAGATTTATCCTAGCAAGTTAAGTTTCTGAAAGAAGTTTCAAGAATTCTGTTTTATAAAGATATTGTAATAACATCAAAATATCATTGTTTATCGAACCTTTTACGTGTGCTTCCTGCTCTTGAATTAGGTTTCAGGTTTTTTTTGGTTATGTTTTTTTTTACCTTACTTTTATAACCAATGTCTCGTTTGATGTTTCGTCTTGGTTTTTATTAGCCATATTTTACTTATCAAGAACCAGAACATGGACGTTCACTACTTATTTCCAGACGAGTAGATTTTGTAATCTTTCCATTCAGCCTCCGCTTTAATACTACACTGTAAATACTACTACCACAAACTAGATCTACCATGCATAGCTAATAAGCTTAGGAGAACAAGCATTGAAACTTTGCCACGTTGACTTAACATTTCAATAAACATGTTACTAGACTTGAATGATTGCATAAGGAGAAGAAAATGTGACAGGAATTTTTACACAAATGTATTAGATGCATGTTAATAAAATGACATTAAAAATGTAAAATGTATAAACTGACAAGTTTGTATTTGTACATTATATGTGTGTTAACGAGTTCCTCTGGTTATGTTTTACATGTCTTTGGTTTAGCCCAACATTGAATGAAAAATGTAACCAAATTCCAACTAAGAGAAATTGTCGCATGGAAGTAATGTAAATTATTGATATAGAAATTTCAACTAAGAATTGAACGACTTCGGCACAAATAAATAAAAAGTCATTACACATTTTTGATGCCATCTCTATGTTAAAGTTTATGTTCAGTTTTTATTTTCAATATATAAAATTGGCAGAAAACATGATTTTATACACATGTTTTATAGCTAGGTTTTATAATGTTAATTCCACGTTATTGATATATGTTATGTCAATTTCAGTTATGGCCGGTGTTATATTGGAGTCTGAAAAGGAAAATAGTCCACCAGATTCTCAGTTTTGACATTAAGCAGTTACATGGTTTGTGTTATATGTATATTTCATGTTTCATGCCCCGAATACGAAAGTAGAGGAGCCACTTTTCGTTAGAGGAGCATACTACAGTGTTCTTGTCTGTTCGTCTGTCCGTCCAAAATAAGGTTTAGCTTTAGGTTGAAACTTCCTTTCCTTGTTGTGAGTCTTTTTGGACATTTTTTTGTATAGACTCGTTTTAAAATAAAACTGTCTACATGTATATTTCGTAAATTGTGTGTGCAAGAATTTATCTAAATAAAGTTAGCACCACAACAAGCAGAAAAAGAATGGTGATCCGGCTTAGTCCTATTCTGAATGTTATTGTTGGTGTAAAGACTGCTTTTGTTAGTTCTTCTGTCGGATACAATTGATTTTTAAGCATTTTTCAATTATTCTTTCATATCAAAATAGAAAATAATGAGATGTTGAATAAGTTTACGCGATACAGCTCACATAACAAGCGACAATTTAGAAAAACAACAATGGACAACAGCCAGAAGCCTTCAACAAGGCCAGTAGGCGCTGCTCGCGGTTCTGCAATTGGCCCATGGTCTAAATAAAATGCATATAATACAAATCCAGTCCTGAAATAGTCACAGACAGACCCCCTCCAAGGAAACAGAAAACATCAAAAGTAAAATTGGGTAACTTTAGGATGAAACTCAAATATGGACTTATACGAAATGTAAAAGTAACCTTTTATGAGTTTTATTTTCATATTTTTTACGCTTCCTTATGAAGCAACACAGTTTTTACAGACGGACGGACTTAAACGGACATGCATGGTGGGTGTTTGCTCATCACTGTATGAGAAAATTCCAGACAATTTTACTACATCAAATTAAATACGAGTTTACACCACCCATAAAGATAATGTAGGGTATAAATAAACTACCAAAATAATTATAGACTACCTTAAATGGATTTAACTCTGTAATTATAGGGCCAGTGTCATAACGGCACCATACAATCCCTGTCTGTCTATTGTTAAAGAGATTTTATTAATATATAAGTACTAGATATTTTTTTTCATACAAGAAACCGTTAGTTAATCCATTACGTGTACATGTATTAACCAGAACTAAAATCCCACAAATCAGATACTATCTACTGAAGTGTTACGTTTAAGTATACTTTAACAGAATAAACATTCATTTAAATTCTATTGACAAAGTTTAATTAATGTCTACATATCGTAATAGTATGTAACAATCGTCTTAGTATTTCAAAACATGAGCTTTTAATACCCTATGACCAGTTATGGCATGGAATATGAATATTTTGACGATGCCTTTTGGGCCTTAATAATATTAAAATGCAGCTAGAAAACTAGCCAATTTTATTTTATTAGTTCAAAGATTTTTTTACCACTGGTACATGCAGCAAAAGGGATAGTTTCGCCTTTAATTTGAATGAATTGTATGGCCTTTTTATTCAGTTCCAAAGTGTACATACAGAACAACCAAGGCACACAGAGAAATTTGTTATAGTATCATATTGCATATCTTAAGAGTAATTTATCACAATTTATATAGATTTAATTGGAAAAAGTAAAAGCGTTTCCCTTTCTTTACATTTATGCAACACAGCTCTGCTGAACCGTTTTTAAATATCTGCGAGATATATTTTTATCAATATGTGAACGGGTGCAACTAGCCGAATTTTGCAATTGTCAAGATTCCTTCAAACATGTAGGTTGGTATCACTTTTGGTGCAGGTAACACAAATATTGTGTGGGTTATAATTTTTCAAAAGTGGTGTGTAGGCTTTTGTCACTAGGTAATGTAGGATAGATCTACTCCTGCATAGTCAACTTTTGAGAGATAATACATAGGGCGAGTCTGTGAGGTGTGCATGCGTCATATGCACATTTTTGGCAAACAATTCAATTTTATGATCTGCATTTATGTTTCAACAACTTTGCATGTCTCATCAGATTTCTCGCCTGCTTCTAAAGAACTATCTTTCCCACATTGCGATGAAATAAACGCTTTATTGCTAAATCTTTTCCATAATGAAATACTTTCTTAACCCTAACCCTTATGAAGACAAAACGTAGTTGATCAATTGATGTTCTGTTTTACAAAGTCATTGACCCTTTCTTACTTAATGCATGAGATACTTGTTGTTCTGATCAAACGAGAAAGGCTACAACTGTACTATGCGTCTCTTCTATTTGAGGTCCAAACAACCAGAATAGAAAATGAATAATGTTTTGTAACTATTTGGATGAAATATATAAAAAGTAGAATTACTGACAAGAACTTGTACATATCAATTTATGTAATATTCATAAGTTGTTTTTTTTACAAAACATACATTAAATGTGATACACGACATCATATAGGAAAGCATACGTACTATATAAATCGATTGACATCAAACACATTCTTATCTATCTTCAACAGTTTTTAATTTCTTTTAAAATTTTCAATATATTTCTTCAAAAGTTAAATCATTATAACTTTTATCTGGTTTAACTAGAATGCAAATTTCTTGTATGTAGGCTTGAATCGAAAAACCAATGATTTCATAGCAGACGATACACCTGAGTTCACATAGATCGATTTGGTTAAAATAAGTCCCGGCAAGCATTGTACGATCTGATAGGCAAGGCATTCGGTTGGTTTTCTGGTAGCTGACAGAAAGTGTAGGAAAAATATTCAAAGATGTCTCAAGAAACAACTAAAGTAGAGAGGAGGACCACCAAACATGCCTCTACCACTAATCCGAGGAATACCGTAATCAACCGTACGTCTCATGGAACCACCAGCACCCTGCCCCTCGCAGGCGGCGGACGGAGCAGCATGAGCATGAGAATGAGTATGGGAGGTCAGGTACCGTTCACCACTGGAACCTTAACATCTATGTCTCAGAAAAATGTGGCCAGCGTAGTCGACACAAGAGCTAGAGAAAAAAATGAAATGAATGTCTTAAACGAGCGTTTTGCAAGTTACATCGAAAAAGTGCGATTTTTGGAAGCTCAGAACAAAGCTCTTATCGCAGAGATAGAAAGACTAAAAAAGCAGAAAAACTTTGACGCTAGTGAAATTAAAGAACTGTACGAACAAGAAATAGCTGATTCTAGGAAAATTATAGACGACTTATCAGATGAAAAAGCTAAATTTGATGCCACCTTAGTTAGTTTACAAGATCAACTGGATGACGAAAGAAGAGAGTAAGTGTTTAAACTTTTCTTTTTCTACTCTCTTGCTTAACCATCTTATCTGTTGGCACGTCACGTTTGCTTTTATCACACATTCTGACTTTTTCGTATCTTTTGAAATAAATTTCATTTTTTATATTCCTGTCAATTTTTTTTTCAAAGCAGTTGTTAAGGGGGCGAAAAGGTTTGCGAAAAACCCCTAACTTTCACTTTTCTTGATGCCGGCCGGCTTTTTTAACCACGCCTCCTTTGAATTGCACTGCGTCATCATTTCCAATTCGGTCACGTGATTTCATAAATTTTCCAGCATTCAGATTCCCAAGTCATTGCATCAGTTAATTTAAAGAGGAAGTCGGAGTTCTTTCTGCATAATAAATGACGGGATTAAATAAACTTTTTTAACTTAAACTTTATACATTGTACACAACTTTTAATTTACGAGAATCTTGTCTATTCTCAATAGGCCTTGGATTTTTTTTTATAGTTTTTAATTCTTAACTGTCACTGTTAAAAGTTTTACTTTAAATCCAGTGGTTAGAATTTATGTATATTTTTGAAGAATGTACTTAAAAAGAAAAATAATATATTTCAATAACAAGAATTTTAAATCTATATTTCACGTGGCGACCATACAATGGCCTTTAATGAACGACAAAGTCCTGGGCTTAAAATCTACTGATCTTGTTCGTTTAAACGTGCCTAAAATGTCTTTGTTTTCATTTGCAATGGAACGTAACCGGTAGATTTGTTATCTTTAATTCATATTTTAGTGTCGGTATTCCATTACCGATACATATTTTAAAGCCCTACCAATACATTAACTTGCTTTTTGTTAGAAGTACAAACTGCATTTCACTAGAAACTTACTAAATAATCCAACATAATTTATGATAACAGTGAACCAAGCTAGAGTTTTAGAATGAAACAGCTTTATACAAAGCTCTATGACAAACGTGATGACTTCAACTTTCCAATAGTTAACTTTCCCTTTCTGTGTAGCAACATTCCGTCCGCTCCAGAATATGGAGTTTACGTATCACAATTGATTCGCTATTCCAGAGCATGTGGGGAGTACAACGACTTCCTTGATAGAGCCACACGGCTGACAAGCAAATTGTTAACACAGGGGTACGTTGCTCCCAGGTTGTTGTCATCACTCAAGAAATTTTACGGACGACATCATGTGCTTGTATACAAATACGGGATTTCTATCTCTCAGATGAGCACAGATGTTGGTTTGACATAGAGTTTTGTAATGTCATCCTTTCCGGATTTGACCAACACTTAATCGATATTTGGCAACGTGACGGGTGTGCTATAGCAAGCAGGAACTGCTTACTCTTCCGGAGCACCTGAGTTCACTCTCGTTTCGACTTGAGTTAGCGTTGCTGAATGCGGTTTTGTTGTTATGTGTGTTTGTGTTTTATGTTGTTATGTGGTTTGTTTTGTTGTGATGATTTTTGTCTGCCGGTTTTGTCTTTGTCTTTACGGTTTTATGATACTGATTACACCTTTGCTTCTTTCTATAGTATAAAATTCCAGTTTTTTTAATCATCTGTTGTATGCACCCTATACATGCTATATGGTCACGAGTGACGATTGCTAAGCTGTTGGTGTAAGCTAGGGAAGTTAGAAACATTTGGTGCCTGAAAATGTTCCAACACAAATAAAGTAAACGTATTTTGTCACACCAGGCAGTAACTTATTTCTACCTTGTATTGTCTTTTCTCTCAGACATTTGGGATTGATCATCCAAGGTCGGTACTTTGCCTTTTCTCTAAGACCTCCAAGTTCGGTATTTTGTTATTACTTTCATGACTGATGCATTTAAAAGTTCTTCTTGTCTCCTTGTGCAACACGGCATAATTAATTAATATGTATATAAAGGTAGTTACTCATAGTAAAATTAACAAGAAAGTCATTCTCCTTAAACTGTGTACAAAGCTATAAATCATACAAAACTGTATTGTCTAAATGAGGAATCAACGTTTTTATTTTCTATGATTTACAGTAACTAACGGTGGCATATGTTAAATCATATTATGATAAGAAACATGTTTTCTTACTATTAAAGTTTGTAACATATGGCCATCATACAAAATGATATTTGTCTGATTCATATATAAGTATTACTAAATAAGCAGAATGTACTCAAAAATATCAATATTCTTCGAGGTTTCTGGACTGGAGAAGCATTTTTTATTGGGCCATCGAACCGATGAATGACATTTGTAAAGATTGAATGTGGCCATTCATAAAATCATCATCTGAATAACATAGTACTATAACGTTTAACGACGAAATGCATAAATTTTCAATAATAAATACGATTATAGCCTTCCAAACGCATAGTCAGCATTTCCCTAAGCTTTTAAAGGTACATGTATACGTTATCCAAACATTATAAATATCGTTCACTCACACAATTCATGAGTGTTGGAAATATTTAATATTTTTTCTCTGAAATTCATATGGTTGATATAACGCTAGTTTACGCTGAAAACAGAATGGACAGCATCGAGAGCAATGTTGCCTTTAAGTGGCTAATGATGATAAGTCTACTAAAGGTGTAAATGTGATTAGACGTTAGTCACTATGGTGCCAGTTTTGGTATAACACACAGAAGCTGTTTATCAATGATTCTTAGCGTGGAAAAGGGCGCTTTTGGTCTTCTGCTCAACGTTGATGCAAACTTAATAGTTAAGACTGTGTTCGTTGAATTTCCTGTTTGATATAGGGATTACAAAACATTTACGATTGTCTGAACTCCTGACCAGATCGACTTAATGTTTTGCTAACCTGGCAATAATATGATATGAAAATACATAACATAATAAGATTTTTGCATAATTTAAAATTCAGATTAAAATTTGCATAAAATAAGATTTCATTTTATCCGGTTGAATACCCCGGTGACTCAGACCGCGTTAAAGTTGGCATACCCTAAGTTCAATCTCTATTTAATTCACTAAATTTGATCTACCATATCTTAGATTTACTTTACATTGTTAAATTAAATTAAAAATGGCTTCAACCACACAGTGAAAATTCCCGACTTATTGGATTTTCGAACATAAATGGTTAAATTAAATAGATATACTTAAAACAAATTGCCAGCCTACAGGCCTAACCTTTGTTGCGATCAAACGTAACCGATCAAATTAAATCTACCAATTTCACAGATCGTAATGGGAAAAGCTTGACATGAATGACCACAGATTTGGACCTTGTTTTTAAAGCAATGGATAAATAGCTTCGAGACCTAAAGGGGAATATTCAGATTTTAATATCATTATAGCATGTATCTTCTTTTGTTGCTTTTATAACCCTTAGCAAGAACGGGTGTAGTAGAAAACTGAAAAGGGGTAGGTGTATGGCTTCAACCACACAGTGAAAATTCCCGACTTATTGGATTTTCGAACATAAGCGTTGCATTTGTAAATGCCTATAAACATGTCTTACATGGAGACTTAAACGCTAAGCACAAACGAAAATTAATGAATTCATGATAAATTCTGTTATTTAACTAACTTTAAACACCGAGATTTAGGTACAAAATAATGACATTGTTATGTGCCGAAACAAATAATGAATAAAATTAACATATTATTTGGCAGTAACACGCAAAACTCCTTACAATAAAAATATAATTAGAAAAATCGCATTTCGTAGCTTTAAAACTCTTATTTCAAATGAAACAAGTGGCAAATGTACTTAAGCATGTCAACTGGTATGCCACAAGGTGGCAGTTTAACTTTACTGTTATGTAGTTTAGCAGTAAGGTTGTTTTTTTTATGTTTTTTTTGCTACCACATTTCTTCTATTTTCAACTTCAAACAGACCTCTGTTGTGGTCTTATTGAGTAGATTTAGAATAAAAGAGGATTAAACATTGTGAAATGTAGCTAGATTGTTTGCCATTTGAGAAGCACTCAAAATAAGACTCCATAGAATACCTTCCATTCATGGGCGATTATAAGAAATGAAAAGAAAAGCTTTCTGTATAGAAAGTTCTTAAATAGGGGTGTTCCCTCTTATATTACTAATACAGTAATCAGGGGATATAATGTGTGATTGTTTGTTTAATGCATTATATAAAAATACACATTCTTTCAAATTTTAATAATCAGTAGTAAAACCGATTAACAAAGGCGGTTCTGATAGAGCACCTGCAAGTCAATCTCAACAAGTTTTATAAGGTATTAAGGGTCCGTTAATGAGAATGTTAATCCTTACTCGAGAAAAACAAAACGACCTTCCTGTATATCGGTCCTGATTTTATGACATGTACCTTATGAATTTGCTCTATTTTCTGAAGTCCAAACTACTAGAGGTAGCGTGGGAACTTTGGAAAATGAACTTATGATGATCAAGCAACAATAGGTAGCCACTGTAAATGGTATGTTTATAAACTTCTTACTCAGTTTGAATTCACAATGCCTATTGTAAGCTTCATCCATTAAGCCGTTAACCGCTCTATTGTCCAGTTTTATTTGGTCAGTTGATGTCTATTTACTACTTAATGAAATGTCGACCAGTCAGTGTATTTTGGAACCTCATTAACTATCTAGTGATTCTTGGTGTTAAGATTTAGATTCGTTATTTAAGTTCTGTTGGTCGTCAAACAACTTTTCAACTTTAAATTTATTTAAGTTTATTTACAATGAAAACGATAAAAGGGGTTAGATAATATAAACATTTTAGTTAATAATGAGGCGTAAGATGTCCTACAAGTAAATTTGTATCAATGTAAACTAACCATTCGAACATCTGTACTAGGTCAAACCTTTTAAAACAATTTTAATCGACTCAACACTTATTTCAAATATTTCATCCTTACCCCTACTCTACCCCTACTTAATCCTAAAAGGTATACAATCTGAATAAAGCTATAAAGCATATTTTTCTATAGAAAATATTTTTTGAAATGCTCACATGTACAATGTTGTATTACAGTTAAACTTATCTGGTTTATATAGAGTGTCTATAGTCTATGGACTATGGAAGATTGGAATGCCAGGACTTTGTTTTTAAGTAGGTTTCAACAGAAGCATTTTATATATTTATTTTTCAAAAATCAATACTGAACACCCCCGAAGCAAAGTTCTGAGATGTCTAGCTGTCTAAATGTCAAGATCTAAATATTGAATGACTGTTAGAACTGAAACAATTATTTTTTTCAACAATTCCTTGGACATTCATATTCTGATATTTTTTACCAACAACAAACATAACAAGAAAATCTAGTTTTATTGATTTTTCATGAACAGGCTGCAGATGTTGCACATTGGAATCATGCTTATTATGTATAATAAATGTAATAAATGCAACCTGGATTTCAATCATATAAAGAAAAATATCCTATCTATAAAATAATGAAAGCACGAAGTTTATAGTCATAGAATACGTTATCTTATGAGATTTTGCTTGTGTGATATTTTTACTATATTTACAATTTTGCAGATTGAAAACCACTATTGAAAACACGACATAAATACTTGAACCTATCCTTTAATTTTGTTTAATTTTGAAAGCTTTAATTAGAAGTCTTCCAAGCTTAATTAATACGTTTTATTCTGCTCACTAAACCAACCATAGAGCTAAGTATTGTATTACGAGGGGATTAATGAAATGCTCGGTTGTCAGACCATGCAAATAATAAGCTAACACGGTTAAACAACAAAGATTGTTGACGGGTCACAATGAACTGATACCTTTAAAAACATGTCATTACAATGCAATTAAAAGAACGTAGAAGACCAAAAGTAAACAGTGCATTTTTCAACCTTCAAAATGTAGAGTAATTGAACTACTTCAAATTCATACGTCTAAAAAGATAGAGCAACGCAGATACTTTCTTTGAAGAGCGGTTGCATATTTACATGGGCGTTTTTCTGAAATTTAATGATTTGCTGCAACTGAAAACGTCAAGTAAGCAAATATTTTAATCGAACCAGGGCCGTAACTACCATTGAGGCAGACGAGGCAGTTGCCTCGTCTGAAATTTCGGCAATTTTTTTTTTCACAGAGTCTATTCATACATATTAATTGGACTTAATAAATTTATTTATACATAACATGATTTCTTGTCCTTGGCCGCGAAGTCAATTCAACGCATCCGGATTTTATAAATCTCCTAGTCTATCTATATATTTCCCGCGAATGTGTACTCAAAACAAAATATTGTCGAACAAAAAATATCGTTAGTGTGCGACACGTACAGCTCTTTGCGACTGACGCACAAGAACTCGGTATGTATAGTAATTCTAAGTAACCCCTGATTTATATAATATTTTGTCTCCATTAAGTTATTACTGATGTGCAAACTGAGAAAGTTGATCTTAAAAAAACATAAAAGGTGAATTTATATAAGACACTGCGTGTTTCTGACAAGTCCCATGTAGTTTGTTCAAAGGAAGCTCATGGGTGCCGGTGGGTTCGCCAATCGGTCACCGAGGCCTCAGGGAGCTAGCTGTTTTTCCATTGTGAAGTTTGTAATTTCGGATCCATTTTGTGTGATTCATATCGCATTAAACCTTTAATTCTATGATTCAACACTTAATTTCAATTTCGCCATATCTATTTGTCTATCCGTCCGCACACATGGCGCTTTTCAAATCTATTGAACTTCCAGACCATGGCGGATCCAGGATTTCCGAAAAGGGGACCCGTTGACTGACCAAGAGGGGCCGGTTTCGTTTCATTTCAGTGATTTCCTAAGTAATCAACCAAATTTTTGTTCCGTAAGAGCATGTCCCTGACCCCCATCCCCCCCCCCCGATTCGCCTATACGTTTTCAGTACAAATGATCAACAACAACATAAAAGATGCAATTTTGTATGCTGATCCTGCTTTGTATCCAAATGTCCATATGATTCTAAAACTGTTGTTAACATTGCCAGTAGGTTCGTGCAGTTGTGAGCGCTCTTTTTCAGCTTTGCGTCGTCTGAAGACCTGGTGTAGAGCAACCATGTTGGAAGACCGCTTGTGTGGGCTGGCCATGCTGCCCATTCATAGAAATGACACTGTTGGTCAAGTAAGCACAGAGAGCGTTCTTAGGAAATGGGACTTATGTGGAAATAGAAAGATCCAACTTGCTTTTACTCGGAATAAAATCAATAAACCATACGTATTTCTAAGTTAAAATATTGCATGTAATCATGTAAGAAGATTAGTTTAATAAGCCAAAATCATATAGTTTATTGTGACATTTAAACAGTGATTTTCAAAAAATTTGCCCCCAAACCCCTGCCTCGTCTCTTTTTAGCCTCTAGTTACGGCCCTGCGAACGAAAATTTAAAATTTCATATGACCCGGAGGCGGACACATTTATAATTCTATATTGACATCATATATTGTCTGTCCTAATATAAAATCAGAACAAATATTTATTAATCTAAAAACACTTATCATCAAAGGTATTTATTATTGTCTTAAGTTTACCGTGTCATATAAGGTTTATGAAGTTTGAAGATGTTCTGTCATGTTTTAATCCTCGCATTAACATTTTTTGAAATTGAATCATGTTCAATAAGTTCTTCTTGACAATTTTAAAAACTGTTTTTGATTTTTTGAAATTGAAAAAAGTCATTACAGAATCGTACGCCACCATCAGTTTTCCTAACGCCAATGGCAGCGATCTTTGTAATATTATTTTGGTTATGATCTAACGAAGCTATGTCAGTCGTTATGATCGGAAACAAACGATTTGACACCAAAAAGCATGCGATTTTAAAATTGCAGTTGCTTTAAAAAGGTGATTTAATGAACATTTCGGTGTTATACGTTCGTTCGATATACGAATTTGTTGACAGTCTTTAAGGCCAAGATTCTATTTAATATAAATTCATAGTTACTTTCTGGTGATGAAACATGAAAAGAAATCACCTTTGATATAATAATACTTTGAGATCAAATATTATTACTAGACACGATCACAAGGTTAACACATTAACATTCAATTCATAAAACAACCCTGTCTGAACTTGACCAAATACCAGGCTAGCATAATAACTTATGATACTTGTGCATAAATAACTTAAAACTCCTTTTCCTCACATATTCTGCCTTTGACTTTATGCACTGCATATGCTTTAAAGTTCTCTTTGGCGCTTCTTAATCTGCTTATACATGTATATTCATCCAGTCCATTTATCACAAATGATAAATAAATGTTCAAAACAATTCATGGTACATATTTTATTACAAGTAGCTGACACATTTTTGTTCTTTGTATTTACTGCGATATTTATTCTTTGGAATTGTTGGCTTGAAGTTGTAAGATTGCTATACCGTTTGGAAAACATCGAGTATACAAGTACTGGAATATTTACCAATTTACGGCAGAAAGTCGTCCCTTTCTTTTTATAAACTACTCAATACAACACAATGTCAACAAGTGACAAACTATTTATAATATGTTTCCTTTCGTTTCAGTCGTATCAATGCAGAGAAGACCGTAGATGACCTTAGAAGTAAAATAGATCGTCTTAATGACCAGATTGGAGGTTATGAAGGAGAACTAGCTAACCTAAGACTCAGATGTGACTCATTGGAGGATGAAAATGCTCGTCTCAAGAAAGAAGTTAAAACATGCAAAGATGACATCGCTCGTATCAGAGCTGTAAGTCTTTAAAAAACTGTTGGATAAATCCAACTCTTATCATTTCATGTCCTGGTTGACAAAGAACGGAGAAACATATAACTAAAGTGCAATCAAAACACTAAATTTTCTATAAATATAAATTCTATGATAAATTATAAATTGTTGCTTGTAAAGGTTCTCTTGAAAATAGTTGGTTATTTTAGATTTTAAGCAAAAAAATAAAACATCTTTCTCCTCCAAATGTCAAATCTGCTTCTTAATCAAACCGAAAACTGACTTTCTGATCCTTCGATTTTTACCTAAATTAAAATACAATGTTCATCACTGTTTGTAGGACCTGGATGAAGAAACCTGCAAGAGAATCCAGGCAGAGATGAAGCTCCAGACGGCAGAAGAAGATTACAAGTTCAATGCCAACGTTTATGAAGCTGTGAGTATATCAAGGGAAATAACCAGAACTTTAATATAATGTACCCGGGATCATGTAACGCTGATAAAAAATCAAAATTAAATAATAGTCCACTTATAACTTCCAACTATCATTATGCAAGATGCTAACATACCGAAAAGTAAGTAATAATCCATGCTGAGCTGTGCAGTATGTTTGACAATGAAGAACAGGAACATTTGGATACGAGCTTTAATAAATAACTTTATCTTAGCTATGACATTATACTTGAAATATATACGATAACTCACTCGTTCTTGTAGGAAATTGCTGAGCTTAGAAGTATGCTTGACAAGGACAGGAACATTGAAATGAAGGACATCTGGAAGGGTGAGATGTCGAAGGCCATCAGTGAACTCCAGGCCAACTATGACAATGAACTCCAGAGATTACAGATGGAGATGCAGAAGAACTATGACATGCAGGTCAGTGATGTGACAATATCCTTACATGTATCTCCAAGGCTTACTAATGCCTGGAATATATACATCAGAAGATTAGTTGCCAAAAGAATTTTAATATCTAATATATTTTCGTATTTTGTTAATCTCTCTTTTGTTTTGTTTATCTTTGTCAGTTTTTTATAATTTATGCTTCTGACACCATTAAAATGTTGCACTTTAGTTTCAATTGGTCAGAACCGATTTTTGCTCATTTCAAGCAATGAAAGATAAGTTCTCTGAAGACTATAAATGATATAAACAATTTATTTCTAATAATATCCTTACTCATTTTGAATATTCCATCAACAGATGAATGAATTGAGATCTGGACAAAACAGAGACAACATGGAGGCTTTGAGTGCCAGAGAGGAGAGCAAGAAGGTCAAGGGCAAACTTAATGAACTCCAACCATTGATCAACCAACTCCAGGCTGAGGTCAGTAATTATGTATCATTGAATAAGAATTATAATGCATTTTTCCGTGATTTGATATTTAGTATTATTCAAGTTTAGTATTTAATCAGCAAATACTTGTATCATGAATTAAATGCAATTTTAATGAGAGAAATAATGTTCGGAAATAGCATTAAACCTCCCAATGCCTGATAAGCAAGTAAATCACATGTCTTCTATATACAGAATGCAGCTCTCAAGGCCAAGTTAGCCAGTCTACAGAGCCAGTATGATGATGAATGCCGTGAACACGAAGAGGATAACCTGAGATTAGAGGCTCAGATCTCCAGATTATCACAAGAGATGGAAGAAATCATGAGAGAACTCCAAATTCTACAAGACGCCAAACTATCACTGGAGCTGGAGATTTCTTGCTACAGAAAACTTCTGGAGGCTGAAGAGAGAAGGTAATATTTCACGTTTGCAGTAATTAACCAGAAGTACTATCTATCTTTATATCGTTTTTACTGATTTGTTTAAATGTCTTTGTTAAGTTTTGAAGATCTTGTTCAGCAGTATTTAAGAGTTGCTTTTAGTCATTAATCTAGATCATGTCATGCCTTGGGTAACATGAGTTTGTTAGATCATTTCAACTGTACAGATGGTCTCAGTAGTTTTTCATTGACAAGGTCTCAAACAAAAATACGTTATTTTTCAGCATTAAAAGTGTAGTAGAGTCGGCCAGTGGTTCTCGTAGCAGCGGAGCTCAACTTCTGTCTGACATGATCGTCAGCAAGGGCGGAGACTCACAGAAAAGCAGTTAGTAATCCTTTCACAGGCATCATATCATTGTGCGGCGATGCATACAGAAAATTATAGTGTTTCAATGTAGTTTTTCGGACATCATTTTTGTGCCTGTTTTATCTTGCCTATCATAATTATGTAGCCTTCATAACATTAAGACAATGCTGCTAAATTAGAGAATTTTTATATGGCATGCAAGATAATATAATGTGCATTTCAGCATTGTTTTGAATACATTTTTAATGCTAAAAATGACACTTAGGCTTCATTTTTTTTATATATTAGTCTACTTATATACATTAATTGTGATATCCATTTTTTTTAAATAATGCTTCAAATTTTTATGCAAATTTGCTTATGTTAATTGTATATTTTGATCAATATGCTTGTTAATTATTACCTACCAATTGTCTAGACAATAAAATGTCTCTCCACAATCTAACGTTTTATATTCCATATATTGTAACCTTTGATAAAGAAAGCTTAATTAGCTAGGACATAAATAGTTAGATACGAGTATAATCCATGTTAGTTTTTGCTTATTTTCACCTGCTTTTGGAGAAATCCTACCTCTTGTATGGGATTTAATTTTACCCTCCTTTTCAAGACAAAGTAAATGGTCTACCATTTTCTGTATGTTGTTTGATCAGTAGTGTTCATAATTTCATGCCAAAATCCTAGTTTGCGATCGTGTTTACACATGGAGAATGATCTCAAATGCACTGCATCAATATCTGCTTAAAATCATGCAATACAAAATATATATATATTTTCATATTAGAATATGATTTAAATATTACCTTATCCCAATTAGACGAATTATTTAGATATTTAGAGACATATTATTCAGTTTATTATTAAGCCTGCATGCTTATTAACACCATTTGCACTAACAATGTTACCTTTTGTGTGAGGAGGAACACCATTTGTGTGTCAGCTACCTGAAACATCACGTAATTGAAAATACAAACAATAAAAGTATTAAGATTTCTCTTTTTATATGCTTTGTTATTAAAGTACACTCGATTGTAAATTGCCTCTTAACTCTAATTATTTCATCGTTTCTTTTTTTTTGTGAACAATGCACGGAAAATGGTAGATATATTTACTTTGTGGTGGTGAATCCAAAATTCCTTCCGTATCATTATTCAAGAATTTAAAATTATACAAAAAGAACTATACAGTCATGCTAAAACTGACATACAAACCAGATAAACTGAAAAAAGACAAAACTTTACAAAGAAGGCAATATTAACAAAAAAGAAAACAAAACAATTCATACATTATAAAAAAAATTAGCAATCAAACGTCGTTTATACCGTATTTGATAGTGACTATAAACTAATTTACACAAAAAAATCGAACAAAAATGATTTCATAGTGCAACATTCGAATTGCCGTAGATGGAATTTTGAGCTGGAGCTGAAACGGATACATAGAAGTTACAAAATTGAGTAAGTTGTATTTAAGTTAGGTGTTGTTGCTTTTAAGGTTACGGGCCAATTTATGTTGTACTATACAGGTTTAAGTCTTTAGAAAGTGAAAAAAAAGTATTAAGATAAATTTTCTATATGGAATAATTTAACTGTTAACATTTCACAGGTATATTACTACTAGTATATATGTTTCACTATGTGTTGTATCTAACCTTAACATATCTATATATGTTTGTCATAACGTCTCCTCAACAATAATCAGAGCATGTAAAACATTTTTAAGGCATGGAGAATAAGACGATTGCATGATTTTAAGCATGATTTGTGCAGTGTTCATTCACTGATCCCCTTAAACTTGACTTTTCGGTTTTACAGATGCAGAAAAAATAATGATTTTTGTCAAAATTAACTGCTTCATCCAGAGGCATTGGTTTGCAGATCTACGTTGGTCAACTTAAAGTATGATTTTGAAGTGAAAATAAGCAAATCGAGCTAGAAGTGTGGCGTTATTAGCAACAATTGCTTTAGATTTATATTTCAAATAAGCTGAATTGCAAGTAATTTTGTAGGTTTGTCAGAATCATCTAATAAGATATTAGTACAGAGAACATGCAGAGGAGACATCTCAATTGAAAATGCCCAGCCTGATGGCAG
This sequence comes from Arcuatula senhousia, assembly GCA_963971305.1. Classification (NCBI taxonomy): domain Eukaryota; kingdom Metazoa; phylum Mollusca; class Bivalvia; order Mytilida; family Mytilidae; genus Arcuatula; species Arcuatula senhousia. The sequence goes on from OZ020311.1 coordinate 49,062,570, forward strand.
TTTTGTAACCTTGAAGAATGCCTCAAAGAAGGTAAGGTCATATATCTTAACGATTTATGTGTGCCTTTACTTACAGACCAAATGATTCTTTCTGTGCTGACATCCTTGTAATTGTGATAAAGCTTTAGAAAAAATGTTTTAATGTTCAAATGTTTCAGTTTGAAATTCGATGATGATGAGTTGTACCTTTAAATTCATAAATGTCAATTAACATTTTACCATATGGCACAGACAGAATTATTTATTGTTAGTAACCCAAAGAATGGTTATTGCTGTTTTTCAGCAATAAGCTTTCTTTTTTTATTCCTGTATTAGAAATAAGATTTTTTTTCTGTATGTAAATATTATAGCATGTCATTTTAAAGTTATTACCTTTTGTAAACCAAAAAACACAAATATCAACAGGTTTATTGTGGCCTCAAATGTAGCTTTTTTATTTTACGGACTGTTAAAGTGTTGCTTTTTGCTTTAATAAGAATGCATTACTGCTTAGCAGATAAAAAGTTTAATAGCTATTGATATATACCTATAAACACAAAACACAGATGATATACACTAAGAAGGATGAAAATGCTTATTAATGCATGGCTTGTAAAATATATGAATGTATAAATAAATATCACCTTTCCAACGAAATTGGGAAGGATTATATAAGTTAAACTACTTTTGGTTGTAGAAAAGTTCATCAGGCAGTAAGGTAAGGGTAGAGTGCGATTTATTTAATGCGAAAAATGGTGGACGTCAGGGATGTCCCTTTCGACCTTTCTTTTTAACTGCTCAAAATCATTTTCTTAATGTAACAATCTTTACTCTAACAATAGAAAACGAAAACACAATTATGTATCGAAATAGTAGTTTTTACTTTGTTTTGTTTTGTTTGAGGCCTCAAATCAAAATTATAATCTTCACCTTATTGACATTTTTTCTGACTTCAAAAAATATTTATACTTAATCTCACTCTGCAGTCATTTGTCTGTCTCTTTATTTTACCTGCATGCTAAACTAAATAACTCATTCTTATATAAATTACTAAATAAACTGGAACTTATAAACTATTTCTAATCAAGTACTTTTGCATGTCTTATTATATTAATAGATTATAAACTACAGTGTTTGCAAAGCTAACATCTGATTAAAATCGGATCTATCAATTGTTCCTCATTGTCTCTGCATGGTAGATCTGAAGACATCCGATTACACTTTCTGTTCTGATTTACTTTTTAGGAATCCTCTGGATTTATCGTAAGAGGTCATGCTTCCAAAATCTTGGAAGCTGCAATCTGATTTGTGAATTGAAAATTAATGTCAACAGAAAAGAAATTAGAATGCAGTGACAGAAGGGAACAATTAATAGATCTCATTTTAATCAGATTGGCAAAGCTAACTACCACGACCTGATTTTTTGTAAATATTTAAGTTTTGTTTTTGTTTGGTTTGGTTTGATTTGAAGTGATGCTACTATATTTATAATGTTTATTACAAAACATACCGTATTCTTTTTTTTTGTTTGATCACAAAAATTTTTCAAGTCTTTTTTGGATGATTGAATTGTCGTATTTTTTCCCAGTAATTTTAGGAATGTTTTCTTTTTGAATTGTGTTTTAACAAATAAATCTTTCACCCAAGTCAGTTTTTTTGTATATAAGCTCTAACAATATATTGATAGAGCAAATCATTTTGGAATATGTATCGGGTTGCAATTTATTTTACTTTATATCCTAATTCAGAAAAAAAAAGGAAAACTTATGTTTGCATTCTATATTTCAGGATATTGTGTCTGTAAATCTTAAAGGATGGACCTTGAAGAAATCTGTAAATGGAGTGAACAAGCACACTTACACATTCTCAGACTTAAACTTGTCAAAGGGTAAAGAAATCAGGGTAAGTTTCAATATACTGTAATGCTTCCCCAAATATAGCAGTATTCTTGCCGAAATAAAAAAGGAAATAATATAGGTTTTTTTTTTTTCATTTGTTACAGTTCAGCTTCAAATTATTACATTAAAATTCATAAAAAATGGTTTTTAGTCTGATATTTATTTAATCTTGGAATAAATTGTTTCTATTTATTATTCTTTTTTAAAACCAAATTACAGACAATAAATTTTGATATGACCGATGCACGTTTTCGTCCATTCCAAGATTCGTCAGAGGCGCTCTACCCAAAAGATTGAAAATCCCAACCCTATATGAATATGAAGAAAAATAAGACACACAAAAAAAAAGAACTCGAAACCTAATAATGGCCATGATCAACCTATGTCTAAAGGTAGTAAGAACCTTAGAATGATGCTAAAAAACAATATTTACTCAATATCATAGAATATATTGTCTTACCTTTTCAGCTCTTCTCTAAAGGAGGAGCAGAATTAGCTAACAGCAATGATATCATCTGTGACATTTTCTCCTGGGGTCTCTCAGGCGCATTCTCTCTCTATGATGACAAAGGAGTTGTAAGTATTCAAACTAATTAAAAATGAATAAAAGTTAAAATTAAGTTAGTTTTTATATTAACTTTGTTCTTTTAAAATGAAACAGACATACATTAAAATATTTTAATCTTATTTTCTGAAATTGAGCCTAGATTTAAAACTGTGAAAAGTATGGATTATAAGAAAAATTTAACAATTATATAATTATATATAATATATTTCATCTACGAATATAGAATTAATTCAAACATAAGGAAGCAAGTAACAAATTGTGAAATATCAATAAGATTCTAAAAGTCCAAAAATTAAGAACAAATCAAATTATCGAGTGTTGTAGAAACAAAAAATGCAAAAATTGCAACCCAACTACTCTGAAATCACATCACAGACCACCAACTTTATTATACCCAATTTTTGTGGCTTCTTATTAACAGAATTTAATTTTATGAAATGAAAGATAGATACTAAGCTAGTACTAGTAACTTGTTTCTATAATCATTACCAAAAAACTTAATAAGTATTTTCAATGGTTGATTCCCTTTTTTTCTTTGTAGGAAAAAGCAACTTTGACAATCAAGACAGCCACTCCATAAGTCACCAAGTCAAGAGAGAAAGTTTTTTTTTCAAGATATCTCATTTTTGACACACATTACCTTTATGAATCTTCACCAAATTTGTTGTTATTGACTTTTTATGATAAAGAATAATGCTGGTCCCTTTGTGCAAATTCATTCATTTTCCATGAAGATCAACCAAGTGTCGTTTCAACCATTTTTTTCATGTCCCATTGTCTTGCCTTGCTATGTAATATTAATCTTACCTTTTTCGAAAAACAAGATTTTACATTGATCAATTTTTTGAACTTTGAGTGGTATTTTGCTAAAGGTAGTAAGGCAAACAGGATGGTTACATAATTGGTTTTTGGATTTTGTTAGTTGATAGTTCTTGTGTTCGTAGAGAAACGACATTAAATGGAAAGGCAGGGTCATTTTGTGTATAGAGAATCATGTAGAAAGGAAACTTTAACAATTTGCATTGTTTTTAATATTTGTAATATTGCTTGTGTGTTGTAGAAGTTTAAATGATTTTTTTCTTAATCTATTTTTGAAAGGAAACTTTTGATTTGATATTCAACGACATAGTATGCTTATTTTTACATTTTTGAAGAGAAGTTATATTAAATTTTATTTTTTACTTTTTAATCAATACCGAAATCATATCATTCCTGGCATTTTATTGCTATATTTCTTTCTTTAACCATTCCAAATTCTCATTTATTCCAAAGATTGGTTGTGAGTAGTCTATATATTTGGTTGTGAGTAGTCTATATATTTTTATATACATTATTTGTTATGCTTTACGAGATTTTTTCTGTATATTTTGCAACATGTTATGTTTTAGTTGTTTCATTGTCATAGATACACTATATATAATGGTTTTATCAAATAAATATTTTTAAACACTTCCCTGGAGTTTCTGTTTTAATAAACGGAATTTTTCACCCTGCTGCAATAGAACATGATATCAACAATCTACAGTTCCTGTGGTCGGTAAAGTATGAATTGTTATATGCAGAATAAAAGTAAACAATGAAATACATTTAAAGGGGAATTAATAAAAGATACGAAAAATAAAGATTTTTTTATCACGACAAAAGGAAAATTATATCTTACATATCCGCACATACATGACACAACATTTGATGATGGGGAATCTAAAAAAAAATACTAGAAAGTAATATTAAGTTTCGTTTTTGTGCTTTTAAATTATATATCATTAACGCTTACATTTATATTTTACAGAAATTTAGTCCAGCTTCGAAACTGCTTATACATTTAGTTTAAGATAGTGAATAAATTTAATTTAAGATAGTGAATAAATGCCAATTTCATCAACACCTAACATAATAAATGATGCACAGCAAAATATATAACAAACAGCTTAAATTATGCTTTTAGAGATCAATTAGCTTATGTCTAATATTCAAAATGGTGTCCGTTGAATCTTTAAATTCAAAATGTGCAAATAATTAAAATGCAAACAAACAATTAACAAATATGGATACATAAATTAACAAAACTTTATATCTGATTTAGCAGAATTCATAACCAAAAGGGAAAAAACCTACAATGTTTTTGGTTCCTTTTCAAATTAGTCTTTATACTTTTTCTTTCCTCTACTTTGGTTGTGGTTTGCCCGTTAAAATCTATTTTAGGTGGAGGATAAAGCATGCAATGCATTTGGTCCGGAATTTCGATGCTTGCTTTTTTTATTTGATTTGATTTATCGTTAAAAAATATAGGATCTTTTGCAACTTTCTTAAAATGTAAACTTTCAAAACATATATAATGATTTTTTGTCATTCAAACATTTTTAAACGTTCTAGAAATGTTAATGTGTTACTGAACTTTCGATTTAAGGCATGTCAACAGCTTCAAGGAAAATCAGCTTGATAAAGAGTGCCAAGGGAAGTGTTGTCTTCGACCAGTGTGAACCAAGTGGTGCAAAGGTCACAATTAAGAACACAAGTGGCAAGGTAAACTATGTTTTATTATGGGAGGCTGCAAAGTAACACATGACAGTTTTAAAAACGCAATTGCAGTGTGGTTATGTACACAAGTGACACGTGAAAGTTCAAAAGGGTAAAATCTTTGTCCTATGAAAGTAAATAAAGTTACATGAAAGTTTAAAAAAACACAAAAGGCTGTCTTATAATTGAAGACGAGGAACACTTGACCGTTTTAATGATACAAGCGACCAAACTTTTTTACAATGGTGAACATAAGTATGAACATATGAAAGTTTTGAAACGACAAGGTAAACTATGTATTAATGGAAAATCGCACTTTTAAAGAAACTTTTTATGTGCATAATCAAGAATTCTACTTTCTTTATGTTGGTTTTTGTTAACTCTGACGTTTACTAATTTACGAGTAACCAAGCTTTATGCTGATTTTTAAAGATTTTAATTAAATAGTTAACAAACTTTTATATGTTGTCTTTTTTTCAAACATATTATAAATTAAAAAAATCTTTTGCATTTCTATCGATACATTGATTTAAATACAATACAGATTCATGTGAAATACATGCCCCAAAAATGATAACTTTAACTTAATTTTTGAAGGGAGTTGAATTGAATGGTTGGAAATTAGAGAAAACTGGAGGCTCCGACAGGAAAGTATTCACATTCCCAGAATTTACCCTCGGCGGTGGCAAAGATGTATCTGTAAGTGTACAATGTATATATGAGCATTTTGAATAAAATATTATATACATTTATAGTATCTTGAAAAAAAAAAGCGAGGATAAGTAGTACTCTGAGACACTACAAATTTTTACTTTTTTAATTTGACAGTTTAACAATAAATTTCAATGGCTCATGTTCATTCACCTAAAATTAGTATTTCACTCACCCCCTCTTGTTACTCTATGTGGAGAACATTTCTGATATCATGTATTCTCTACAGATTTGTGCCAAGGGAGCTGACTGTGCTGGCTATGGAGATTTGGTATTTGATACATTCACATGGGGAGGACAAGGACGTTTTATCTTGTTTGATGGCCAAAACAACGTATGTATATTCTTAAAAATAAAGGGTTTGGTAAAAGTAAAAGGCAATTGCTTGTTTCCTTTAAAGATGATATTAGATTACCGTTGTTGTTTTAAGAACGAAATATTATCTTGTTGCAGTTGGAAGACGGCAATCATCCACCCGATGTTAAGAGGTGGCTGTCCATCCATTTCAGATTTTAAAATAAAATGTATTGAATGTAATGTAGAAACGTATTGAAATTATATCCTTTTTTTCTCGTGATTCTCTAGCCATGGACAATCGCGAATGTCCAGTATGTGTACGCTAGTAAAATCATTTATTTTTATCATTAAAGCTGAGCTAAAAAAAAAACGAAACAAATGATTATATAACAGAAATGACCAGAATTACCCTGATATTTTAGTCATTGTACATTTTTTGTATTATGTTTTTAAGTACTAATAAGTGCATTTGGGGGAGGCAAAAACGTTATTACATGGAAAACAAAAAACATCTTACTTTCAAGTGGAGTGAGTTACAGCAATAATTATTGTTTAGCTTTTTTTATGTAGCATTTTAGATTTAATTCAGAGTTTTTTTTTACTACAGGAGAAGGCCAGCATGGAGGTTAAGATGTCAAACTAGATCTCACCAGTGAGGGTTGTTACCAAGAGGAGGTGGTCACAAGGAACTTTCATTGCCATATTTTTATAATTGCTTTTACACACTCTGTTATAGAAACAAATTAATGTGTAAACTGTATAACTCATTATATTTTTTTTAATTTTATTTTGTTGTTGGACAAAAAATGCTTGTTATTTGTTAAAATTTAAACTTGCCTTTATTCTTAAGCTTGTAAAACCCTTGAAACTCAAGAACTGTGCTGAGATAGAACTTTTTGTTAGGGGAGATGACATTAGATTTATTTTAAGGATTTGTTTTTCCTATGAAATCCAGATGTGTTTAGTTATTGTTTTCCCTGGCAATTTCTGACTTGCAGGGTAGATTTTATTTTAAAGACCGTATAGTTTTATATATACATTTGTTTGCATTGAATAAAATAGTTTAGATGCTTATTTGTGTGTTAGTTTTTCAAACCCAAAATTAAGCTTACTTTAAAAATGGCAAACCTACTTGGTAAAATCAACTGTTAATGTTAAAATGAAAACAGAAAGGTACAGTCTCTAACAAGATCTCGTTGATAATTTAGGCTAAAACTAGATAAAAAAAGACTTGATCAGCAAGACATTCACATATAATCTGAATGAATCTGCCTATTGAATTTTAAAATATTTTAAAATCCTAGCGCAAGTAAACATGTATTTGCTTGAAGTTCTTATATTGGCAATTGTAACAAGGAAGCAATTTTAGAATGTGTTAAATATTTCACAATTTAACTGCACACACATGATCAAGTTACTTAATATAAGCAATTTAATTGTATCATTTATTTGACCTTATTAAAAAAAAATCAGTCAAAGTCAAAAATGGCCGGATTTCGTTAAGGTTCTTCTAAATGAAAAATGGCTACCATGCATTGTCAATACAAAACTTTCAAAAAATACACAGATTAAGCAAATGATGTATTTTGTTCAAAACCTGTCTAATTAGATTTAACTTACCATTACTCAGAGCAAGCTAGCATTTAAAATCCCACAATGAGTCTTAATTTAATTTTATTTACATAAACATGTAAGGTGCGTCTGATTACTATCCTACTATTCGAGCACACCCTTACAAAACTTTAATATTTTACCTTTGAAGACAGTTTTTATATGATATTATTTCTAGCTTGCTTTAGGTAAGACTGTAATACATTCATTTCAATATAGTTTTAGCAAAATACTTATTTCATCTAGGCTGTGTATTTTTTGAAAGTTTTGTATTGACAATGCATGGCAGCCATTTTTCATTTAGAAGAACCTTAAACAGGAAGTAGGTGAGCGACATACATGAAATCATATCCCACGTTATGGGGCTCCATCCTGATGCTGTATACCAAATATCAAGTGGCTGTGATTAGTAGTTGTTGAGAAAACTGTTACGAAAATTTCTTCCCCGCCCGCACGCCGCCCGCCCGCCCGGCATTCACCAATTTATAACCCGGATTTTTCACTCCGTGAAATCCGGCCAATAATCAATTGGAAGAGGGAAAAAGGTGTTTAAATTATAAAATCTTTTTACCTGCCTCTTCTGGCTATAGGTACTTCATGGTCATCTTCTGCGAGCTCCTGGTCACTTCTGATTTTAAGGTTCATCTGTACCTTTCTTTAAAACATGGCGTTATTTTTAATCTATTTTCAGTATATGCACAGCCAAAACTGCACATAGAATTGAAATATAAAGTGTGGCTGGACCTAGATATTAAAGATTCCTACCTTTTCTCTATGAATTCTTCCCAAAAAAAATCCTTTATTTTAGAGATCTCTTTTTTCTCCGCTTTTAAAAACACCCGATTTAAGGCTAATATCACTTTCACCCTTTCTTGTGGCCTCAAATTTCATGCAACTTTCAATAAGGGATTTAACTAAAAGTGTTCACTTCGGTTCATTTAAGAGGCACAATAGGGACAGTTTGTCCTTTTCAATTTAAAATCTGAACAGGAAAAAAAAGAGATCTTTATTTTTAAGGAACTTAAAATGAAAAAATGATAGAAATTGAATCAGAACTTACCATATCTAGGTCCAGCTATGCTTTATTTTATTATTTTATTTGTAGTTTTTGTTCTGCATATACTAAAAAATAGGTAGAAAATTTCGCTATTTTTAACGAAAGGTACAGATGAACCTTAACTTGGTCATATCCGGTCACTAGTGTGTTATAGCTGCTGTTCCAAGTATTTATCAAGTCTAGCTTCAAAGCATTGTATTGTCGGTGCAATAACTACTGGAGATTGTAAAGTACTCCAGATATCAACAGTTCTTTGGGTAGAGGTATAATCTTGGTCGGTCTTTAAATAATTTTAGAATATTGTCTCTGGTGGATGAGTCTTCACGAAGTGGGCTAAACTTGGCAATATGCTTGTCATATTTCCCTGTAAAGATTTTACAAAGCTCTATCATGTCACTCACCTCTTGATCGTCTGTAAGCTAGTGTTGGTAGTTTTAACTTTCTCGTATGGTAAGTTGGATAGTTCAGGTTCTTGTTTGGTGGCTTGTCTTTCCACATTCTCTATGGATTCTACATGTTTGTAAATGAGTAAACTACAGAACATTTTGGTCAAATCTTTAAATTTAGAATTTTTGGTCTTAATACTGATGATTTGATTGTAACTTTAAAATGTAAGTTACATTTTCACCATTGTGGTATTTTTTTAAGCAGAACACTATGTCGGTTTTATGTGATGATATCTTTGTTCAAGATTAAAATTATCAATTGCATGGAAAACTATATTATCAATTGCATTGAAAGGTTGGACCCCAAAAAAAATAGTTTAACCGTTGTGCATGTTTTAAGCAAGGAATCTTTGTCAAAGCTTTCGGTTCTCTGATCTGTTATCTTAGTTGTTGTATGCCTGTCCAGAAATGGGTCTTTTTCTGATTTTGGGACTGGTATTGAATCTGATGTATTAAATTTGTATCTTGGGCCAATGCAAGACAGGGAGCAGTGACCATTGGTCACATTGAAGGCTGCTAGCAGTCTTCCATTGTGGATTTTTGCCGCTCGTTTATGAAGGTTGTGTCGCGTACAGTTAAATGTCTTTTGACTGACATACTAGTACTCTAGATGTGGCATCACTAATATGGTATACCTATGTTACCTATTGAATAAGCTAAGCCAGAGGTTACATGGTCGACTGAAAGGGCTGTAAATCTGATCCGTACTGATGCTAATGCACTGCATACTACATATCAATGGTGTACCACAACTGCTTCAGCTCACTAAGCTCTTCAATCCCCTTAAAGGGATAATAGTTCATAGAAGAGACCCTTTTATCATAAAGACAAGGTGAGCGGTTCAGGCTCTTAGGAGCCGCTCGTTCAGTCTATTTGTATCAATTTTCAAGTCTTGTCATACATGTGACGTATCAGTCACACAAAGCTGGAGATTTTGATTTTTTTGGGTTATATTAGAGATTGGATAAAAAGCAGGAGATTTTAACGCTCCGTTTATTTGAATAGGACACAAGCATATGTAACTAGAGGCTCCCAGAAGCTAAAGCCTCTTAACAAGTGTGCAGCATGTCTACATGTACTTAGTAAGTAACGTTAAAGAAACTAGTTAGGATAGCAAACACTATTAAGATCAAGAATACAAAGTTACAACGAAGGCTTTCCATTTGAAAAAAACAACCAAACAAGTTACAGTTAAAGGGGGATAACTCTGACAATTTTGACACTGAAATCATTTTTGTAGCTCTCAATAAGCTGAACAATTTTGCAATGCTAACTTTTCCTCTCGCACTTACAGTTGTCAAGATAAAGTCCAAAAACTGTTAAAATGGTTAATTTTGACGATTAAGGGGAAATAACTCCTATAAGGAATCGTCCCACAACTTTGACTCATTAGAGAGTTTTGTAGAGCTTTTGATGCTGAAGAAGGGAGGTTGCTTCGGATTTTCTCTATCTCTTATACTTTTTAAGCCATAAGCTAAAAACTATAATCTGACCCCCCTGTTCTATGTTAAGTAACGGCAGCCATGTTGGTTGGTCGACATTCACACACAAACTTGGTAGAGGACATCCTAAAGATCAAGAGTACAAAGTTTCTTAGCAATCCCATCAGTGGTTTCAAAAAAGATGTTTGAAGAAAAGTTAACGGACGGATGGACGACGGACGCTAAACGATGACAATAGCTCACATGACCCTTTGGGTCAGGTGAGCTAAAAATGATCTGGCTTCACTGATAAATATCAAACTGTGTGTACAATCATCATGTTAATTACAACAATAAATCTTAAATTTACACTTTAACCAGCTGTTAACTAACGGTCTTTTTAAGAGACGTCCAAAATAATAGAAATTTTAAATGATTATACAAATACCCTACAAAAAATATATTTAAAATGTCAATTATTTCAAGTCTGAACTAGAGGGTTGCAGGAGCCTTAATTGCTCAAATGACCTCTCATTCTTAAACTTCTTACCTAGTGTGCAACTATGAACATGGTCTACATGTACCTGGTAACATTTAGGAAAGTATTTAGGATAGAACACTAAAGTATGTCTCGCCTGCTGGGACCATCGGAATTCCTACCGTAGTTATTTCAATATTTATTCATAAATTCTCGACATTTTCCTGTATACCAACTAAGGCACGGACCATTTGATTTTCTGGGGGGAGGGGGGGGGGCCTGGGATTTTACCTTGAGCCGGGAAATTTTTTTCGCCCGCTTTGCGGGCCAGATTATTTTTTTCACACACATACTAAGCAAGGAAATTTTGTTGGCAAGATTATTTTTTTTCAATTGGCAAGATTGAAACCAGATTATTTTTTTCAACCTAGGTGCTGGCCAGATTATTTTTTTTTACAAAAATCAGGGCCAGGAAATTTTTTTCCAAAAAATCCCAGGCCCCCCCCCAGAAAATCAAATGGTCCGTGCCTAAAATGATTCTAGATATCGAAGTCATTGAGAAACAGATTTAACATATAAGATGAATAAACAAAAAAGACAATATTAACAGTCAATTAGTGAAGAAATGAGGACAATGTCAGATAGCATGATGACAGACCCCAAAACCCCATTTTAATCTTCGATATCCCCAAAGATCAGATGCCTAGCTTTTATCATTTTTGTAAAGAAATTAATTTTTCATAAGTCTTACAAAGACGTTTACAGCCTGAAAAAAGACCAAAATTCACAAAGTCACTGAAGCATGAATATGGGGTCAGGGTCAAACGGCATGGTAACAGTTGTGTAGACCATAACTTGAATTTTCTAAATATCAAGTATCGGATGCCTACCTATTATATTTTTCAAATTATTCATTTTGCACTAAAGTCTTGCAAAGACGTTTACGGCCTAAAAAAGACCAAAGTTCAAAAAGTTACTGAAGCGTAAAAACAGGGTCAATGTCACACGACATGGTGACAGTTGCGCAGACCATAACCTCAACCGTTTGTGTGTTAAATATCAGATAGTACCTAGCTATGAAAGGGGGTGTCACAGCCCCCACCCCCCGGAATACCGAATACCGTTTAAAAAAGGACAGAATGCCGTTAAAAAGACTGGAATACCGAATATTCTAAAGAGCATGGCGTCCTAAAACTTCGGAACATCGCGTACCGCGTATCACACCTTGGCGTACCGAATATCCCTTAAAAGGACGGAATACCGCGTACCAAAAGGGCTGTGACACCCTCATGAAACTTTTCAAGAAATCTATTTTCCGCAAAATAATAACAAAGAAGTTTTAGGCCTGAAAAAAAGACCCAAGTTCACAGAGTAACTAGAGTGATCATTCTCCACAAAAGTCTTCGCCGCCGCCGGAGAGTAATACCTATGTCTCGCCTTCCGCGATTACAGGCGAGACATCAACTACACTAAGTTACAACAGAGACCCTATTTACAGTGTCTACAACAGAGACCCTATTTACAAGGTCTCTGGTTACAAAGCTTAAAAAATTCAAACAGTTAAGATTGTTAGAAATGATTTAAATGGATATAACTATGGAATGGTTGATCTTTTTTTTTATTTTTAGTTATATATCTCAATGAGCTCTACAATTCTTAAAATTATGGTTTTCAAGATAAAGTCCCAAAAGTGAAAATCGTCAATCTTGACAATTCAGTAGAATGTAAGGAGATATCCCACAATGTTCAATTGATGGCTTCATTTAGTTTCAGGGCCGTAACTAGAGGCTAAAAAGAGACGAGGCAGGGGTTTGGGGGCAAATTTTTTGAAAATCACTGTTTAAATGTCACAATAAACTATATGATTTTGGCTTATTAAACTAATCTTCTTACATGATTACATGCAATATTTTAACTTAGAAATACGTATGGTTTATTGATTTTATTCCGAGTAAAAGCAAGTTGGATCTTTCTATTTCCACATAAGTCCCATTTCCTAAGAACGCTCTCTGTGCTTACTTGACCAACAGTGTCATTTCTATGAATGGGCAGCATGGCCAGCCCACACAAGCGGTCTTCCAACATGGTTGCTCTACACCAGGTCTTCAGACGACGCAAAGCTGAAAAAGAGCGCTCACAACTGCACGAACCTACTGGCAATGTTAACAACAGTTTTAGAATCATATGGACATTTGGATACAAAGCAGGATCAGCATACAAAATTGCATCTTTTATGTTGTTGTTGATCATTTGTACTGAAAACGTATAGGCGAATCGGGGGGGGGGGGGGGATGGGGGTCAGGGACATGCTCTTACGGAACAAAAATTTGGTTGATTACTTAGGAAATCACTGAAATGAAACGAAACCGGCCCCTCTTGGTCAGTCAACGGGTCCCCTTTTCGGAAATCCTGGATCCGCCATGGTCTGGAAGTTCAATAGATTTGAAAAGCGCCATGTGTGCGGACGGATAGACAAATAGATATGGCGAAATTGAAATTAAGTGTTGAATCATAGAATTAAAGGTTTAATGCGATATGAATCACACAAAATGGATCCGAAATTACAAACTTCACAATGGAAAAACAGCTAGCTCCCTGAGGCCTCGGTGACCGATTGGCGAACCCACCGGCACCCATGAGCTTCCTTTGAACAAACTACATGGGACTTGTCAGAAACACGCAGTGTCTTATATAAATTCACCTTTTATGTTTTTTTAAGATCAACTTTCTCAGTTTGCACATCAGTAATAACTTAATGGAGACAAAATATTATATAAATCAGGGGTTACTTAGAATTACTATACATACCGAGTTCTTGTGCGTCAGTCGCAAAGAGCTGTACGTGTCGCACACTAACGATATTTTTTGTTCGACAATATTTTGTTTTGAGTACACATTCGCGGGAAATATATAGATAGACTAGGAGATTTATAAAATCCGGATGCGTTGAATTGACTTCGCGGCCAAGGACAAGAAATCATGTTATGTATAAATAAATTTATTAAGTCCAATTAATATGTATGAATAGACTCTGTGAAAAAAAAAATTGCCGAAATTTCAGACGAGGCAACTGCCTCGTCTGCCTCAATGGTAGTTACGGCCCTGAGTTTGTACCTCTTTTAATGCCAAAGAAGTAATATTGCTTTGGATTTTCTCTTTCTCTTGTACTTTACATGCAATAAGCCAATAAAAAGCTACGCCAGCGCAGCATGATACGACCGCAACAAGTTGAACCCTGTGCATTGGAGGCCTAATATGGATAGTCTATTGCTTTGGTCACATGCAGCCCATTGTGGACTTACAAAGCTTTTTTACACATGCATCCTATGGTGGACTTTAAAATGCATATTTGACACATATATATGTACAATAACATTTAAAATCATATTTCTATATTCATTGACATTTTTGACACGATTAAGCCCCTTTTGTCCTTTTTTTAAAAACTAGAGGCTCCCAGGAGCCTGAATCGCTCACCTGATGTCTTATGCCAAAGTTTGAATAAATTTCACAAACTTTCAAGTATACAAAGTTGCAAAACAATGCTTTCAGTGGTTTCAGAGAAGATTTTTGGAAATCAGTTTAAATGAATAGAAAAAACAGTTAAAGGGCAATAACTACTGTAAGGACCTTTTAATGCTGAACAAAAAAATTTGCTTCCGATTTTCTTTATCTCTTATACTTTTTGAGTTATAAGCCAAAAACAATGGTTTGACCCCCCTGTTCTATTTTTAGCAACGGCGGCCATGTTGGTTAGTTGACATGTATATAATTCACAAACTTGGTAGAGGACATCCTAAAGATCATGTATATCAAGTATCAATGCAATCCCTTCAGTGGTGTAAGAGAAGAAGGTTTTTGAAAATCAGTGTAAATCAATGGAAAAAAACAGTTAAAGGGGAATAACTCTTAAACGGCTGATCTGACAATTTAGACCCTGAATCATTTTTGTAGATCTCAATGAGCTAAACAATTCTGCAATGCTTACTTTTCCTCTAGCTCTAACGGTTTTCAAGGTATTGTCCAAAAACTGCAAAAATGGTCAATTTTGATGATTAAAGGGCAATAACTCCTATAAGGAGTCGTTTCACAACTTGGACTCAATGGAGAGATTCGTAGAGCTTTTGATGCTGAACAAGATAAGTTGCTTCGGATTTTCTCTATCTCTTATACTTTTTGAGTTATAAGCCAAAAACAATGGTCTGACCCCCTGTTCTATTTTTAGCAACGGCGGCCATGTTGGTTGGTCGACATGTATATAATTCACAAACTTGGTAGAGGACATCTTAAAGATCATGTATACCAAGTATCAATGCAATCCCTTCAGTGGTTTAAGAGAAGAAGATTTTTGAAAATCAGTGTAAATCAATGGAAAAAAACAGTTAAAGGGGAATAACTCTTAAACGGCTGATCTGACAATTTAGACCCTGAAATCATTTTTGTAGATCTCAATGAGCTAAACAATTCTGCAATGCTAACTTTTCCTCTAGCTCTAACGGTTTTCAAGATATTGTCCAAAAACTGCAAAAATGGTCAATTTTGATGATTAAAGGGCATTAACTCCTATAAGGAGTCGTTTCACAACTTCGACTCAATGGAGAGATTCGTAGTGCTTTTGATGCTGAACAAGAAGGTTGCTTCAGATTTTCTCTATCTTTTATACTTTTTGAGTTATAAGCCAAAAACAATGGTCTGACCCCCTGTTCTATTTTTAGCAACGGTGGCCATGTTGGTTGGTCGACATGTATATAATTCACAAACTTGGTAGAGGACATCCTAAAGATCATGTATACCAAGTATCAATGTAATCCCTTCAGTAGTTTTAGAGAAGAAGATTATTGAAAATCAGTGTAAAATCATGGAAAAAAACAGTTAAAGGGGAATAACTCTTAAACGGCTGATCTGACAATCTAGACCCTGAAATCATTTTTGTAGATCTCAATGAGCTAAACAATTCTGCAATGCCAACTTTTCCTCTAGCTCTAACGGTTTTCAAGATATCGTCCAAAAACTGCAAAAATGGTCAAATTTGATGATTAAAGGGCAAGAACTCCTATAAGGAGTCGTTTCACAACTTCGACTCAATGGAGAGATTCGTAGAGCTTTTTATGCTGAACAAGGAAGGTTGCTTCGGATTTTCTTTATCTCTTATACTTTTTGAGTTATAAGCCAAAAACAATGGTCTGACCCCCCTGTTCTATTTTTAGCAACGGCGGCCATCTTGGTTCGTCAACATGTATATAATTCACAAACTTGGTAGAGGACATCCTAAAGATCATGTATACCAAGTATCAATGCAATCCCTTCAGTGGTTTCAGAGAAGAAGATCTTTGAAGAAAAGTTAACGGACGGACGACGGACGCTTAACGATGACAATAGCTCACATGACCCTTTGGGTCAGGTGAGCTAAAAAGGTTAGGACCATAACCCCCAAATGCAATAAAAAGCTACCTTCAGTGTGTATAATCATCATATTTAAACTTCATAACAATTGGCTGGCCCACTACAGCTAAATACTTGTGTAAAACCATTTGCCTTGACCAACTTTTAAAAATGGCGTTTTTTGCCCCTTCGACCCCTTATATCTAAAAAAAAAGTAAGAGATATTGCAAATCTGATTGAAAATGCAGGCAGGGATTTTCACAAGGATTCAAATGAAAAAAAAAAGATTTTGAAAATCGACCACAAATAAAAAAGTGGGTGTGGCCTGTCTTTGGCCCCCTGTAGCAATGTAACGGTTCAATATTCATCAAAACCATTGACATATTTTGTTGACAGAATCTAATGAGGAATTCAATAAAAAAAAGAATTTTCAAAATCAAATGAATAATAAACATTCTACAACAGTTTTGTCAATACACCCGTTTTAGCCCCTTTTGGCCCATTTTTCCAAAACGGTAAGGGCCACCAACCTTAAATACAATAGGAACATTCCTCTAGTGGTCACAAACATCATAGGTATCAAAATTTCATATTTACTCAAGTTATCGCATGGAAACCAAATGTCCCCAGACAACGACGACGACATCGCCATAACATTATAAAAACTGTGGTCTTACCCTCCTGTTCTAATTTTAGCAACAGAAGACATGTTGGTTGGTCAGTGTAAAATTTCATAGCAATCAGATAAATAGAACTGTTTATGGGGAATATTAAGGTTAACAGACAACAACAGCAGCATTATACCATTATATGTCTTCAATTTTTTTCAGTGGTTTTAGAGAAAATCTTTGAAGGAAAGTCAATGGACAATGGATGGTGCCTAGTGATGACAACATGACACTTCAGAAGCAGGAAATTACACAATAAGTCTGGAGAACTTGTCTCAAACCAGGTGAATCACATGTATGACATGTTCAGTTTGAACTCAATCTAATTAGGTATCATTTGCAACTTGACTATAGCTTCTTTTAACTTCCTGTAATGTACCCATTTTTTTAATCTTTTTTTAAAAAGAACCTTCAGAGGGTGATTTTTTTCTGGAACATCTTATATCCTTATTTTTTTCCAAATTACACAGGCTGTGACAAAATGAATATTTTTTCTGAAATTCTTTGAATTAAATTGTGGTCTTTTGCCACCCAAGCCTTAAAATATTTTGTAATAAGAAGCAGTAATAAGTAGATAAATTATGAGCATGAATCAATTTACACCATCAAAGTCAGAAAGGGCCCCGCGGCAAAAAATCTAAGTGTTTTCAAAATTATATTAACTATGATTATAACCACTAAGGCATGATCCTTGGAATGTGTATGAAACTTCAGAGCTGTATTGTTAATAGCCTTTGAGTTTTATTGTTCAAAAATTCCAATTCTCAAAATCTGTGATTTTTTTCCAAAAATATTTAACAGATTTGCATGAAATTTTAATATGCAAATCATGACATGCTACTTAGCAGCTCTGCAAAGTTTCAGAACTATACTGTTAATAGTTGTTGAGTTTTAGTGTTCACAAAGTCCAATTCTAAAAATCTGTGATTTTCGATAAAAAATGAAGTTTTTTCCAAAAATATTTTACAGATTTGCACGGAAATTTAATATGCAAATCATGACATGCTACTTAGCAGCTGTACAAAGTTTCAGAACTGTATTGTTAACAGTTTTTGAGTTTTAGTGTTCACAAAGTCCAATTCTCAAAATCTGTGATTTTTGATAAAAAATGAAGTTTTTTCCAAAAATATTAAACTGATTTGCACAAAATTTTAATATGCAAATCATGACATGCTACTTAGCAGCTGTACAAAGTTTCAGAACTGTATTATTAACAGTTTTTGACTTTAGTGTTCACAAAGGCCAATTCTCAAAATCTGTGATTTTCTATAAAAAATGAAGTTTTTTTACAAAAATATTTCACATTTTTCCATGAAATTTTAATATGCAAATTATGACATGCTACTTAGTAGCTGTACAAAATTTCAGAACTGTGGTGTTAATAGGTTTTGAGTTTTAGTGTTCACAAGAATTGTTGACGGACGGACAGACGGACGGACAAAGTGAAAACTATAGGGCGTCCGCATCTTGGATGCGGGGCCCTAAATATGAAGACACTACCTGCTGCTTGTAGTTGCCAAGAAAACTGTGATATAAAAATTTTACTAGGGCATATGCATACCAAGTTTCATCAATCAGGACCAATAATACTTGAGATATGGAGGTGTTTGCAAAACCTAAACATTGGTATAACATGTATATATGTTAAAAATTGTCAAAGTCACTCAACCAGAAAATCAAAGTCAAGGTCAAAAGATGGGGATGTAACTGTGCTAAGTTATTCCTGGGGCATATGCATACCACGTTTCATCAACCTAGGACTTATAGTTCTTGAGATATGGAGGTGCTCACAAAACTTTTCCATTGCTATCATATGTATTGAAAATTGTCAGTCACTCAACCGAAAAATCAAGGTCAAGGTCAAAAGATGAGGATGCAACTGTGCTAAGCTACTACTGGGGCATATGCATACCAAGTTTCATCAACCTAGGACCTATAGTTCTTGAGATATGGAGGTGGTCGCAAAACTTTTCCATTCCTAATATATGTATTTAAAATTGTCAAAGTCACTCAACCGGAAAAGCAAGGTCAAGGTCAAAAGATGGGGATGCAACTGTGCTAAGCTACTATTGGGGCATATGCATACCAAGTTTCATCAACCCAGGACCTATAGTTGTTGAGATATGGAGGTGCTCATAAAACTTTTCCAAAAAGTTAATGCCGCCGTTAAAGTAACACTTATGTTCCACTCTGCTTTGCAGGCGAGACAAAAATGAAAATGAAGGTTAAAGGTAAAATATTGAAAACAAACTTGAAATGCATAACAAAATGTTTTAATAAGCACTTTTATAGATAATAAATCTCTGGCAAAATCATTAAGAAATCCCATTCTCTACAGGTCCATTATTTTGGTCATTTGTGACATCCATTTCTTGCTCATCATTGGTGCCATTTGTTAAGTTTGAATTAGCTTGATTTGTATTGTCATTACTGGTGGATGCAGTTGCTACTGAGTGTTCCTCTGTGATTGGTTGATCAGAAGATGAATGATCTGTGATTGGTTGATGTGATGATGAATGGTCCTCTGACACAGGTCGATTTGTAGATGTATGGCTCTCTGTGATTGGCTGATCTGACAATGAACCAGCATCAGTTGTTTTGTCTTCAGCCATTGGATGATCTGATGTTGTATGATTGACTGAATGAGAGGTAGATGGACTACATGACCCATTGACCTTCGGTCCATCTCTATTATTTTCTCCCATGTTAATGTCATTGTTTTGGTTTGTATTGACACCATTAGTTGTTTCTCCATTGTTCCCTCCATCTTTGTTCTCTATTTGTTCATGGTCAGAGCCTGAGAAGATGAGATCAGGAAATTCAGGGTTCTGACCCAGTATATGGTTCCCTAACATTAAGTCTTGAGCATTCAGTTCTAACTCGGGAAGAAGGTTCTCTAAGGCTTCCTTTGTTAAGACGAGAGATTCTTCTTTTTCCTGAAAATAAATTGTTAAGATTTTTAAAATTATTTCTCATTAGAATAACATAATATTGTATGAGACAACCACAAGGTTTCACTCTTGTATTACTCTGTTACATTGTGTACGCAAGGTTTGATATTTCGAAAGTAGTCTGATCATTTATAGTAGTCATTGAAATAAATCTTTTAACGGTCTTATTTCATGAATATCTTGATGAAAATAAATTTGCAAATATAAACCAATTGCAAAATTATCTCTGCTCTGCTTCTTTTAAGTAACATTCACATGAACTTTAAAATTTAATTTGAAATTGATTTTTTTAGTAAAATTGAATCTGGTACAGTTCTGACAATCAATGAAAAACCCCCTAAAAATATTGATCAATACACATGATATGTCATGATTTATTTATGTACAAGTTTCTATGAATTAAACTCCATATAACACATATAACACCAAAGAAAAATGTACAAACAAAATTCAATTAATGTATGAAAAAAAATACATGTAGTACACACCACATTGTAGATGGAAGAAAACCTTTCAAGTCAAATATGGCTGGATTTTGTTAAAATAGAAAGTAAGTGAGCATCAGACCTGAAATCTTATCCCACATTATTTTGAGACCCCACCATGATGTTGTACATGTATATCAAATATCAAGTGGCTGTGATAAGTAGTTGTGGAGAAAACTGTAATGAAAAATTTCTTCCCTGCCCTCCAACCAACATTCACCATTTTATAACCCAGATTTTTCACTCTATGAAACCCTGCCAATAAAAGTATAAAATCATTCCCACCCCTTCTACAAGGTGAACTCTAGGCTCGCACTCATTCAGAGGTGTGTGTCTGAAACATGTGGCATCTTCTTCCCATGATGCAACTGGACAGGAACAGGAACAATCAGCAAAGGAGCACTGTCTGAACAAGGCTTGATGGGTATCATTCAGAATATCTAGGTCAGTTAAGGATTGTATTTCATATATCATATGTAAAATTATTAAATGTAGCCAGTAAGTTATAACAGAGAGTACAAGGTTTATGTTTGTAACGATGGAAAATACCTATAAATATACATGTAATACTTTTATTTATATGCGAGCGTAGCGAAGCTCACTATTGTAGAAAGTCTGCCAAATTGCACGAGACTCAAAATACTATGGAAGAAAAATCATTCTCACCGGAAACATTCAATTTTCGGAACTTTTCGAAAATGTCTGCGCATGCTGAAAAATTTCGGGAAATAGTAATACATCGTCCCAAATTATCTTGTCCCAGGCATTATTCGAAATTATCAATGGAATAGATTATATTTTTTATATGTGCGAGCTTTTAAGGCAATGTCTTTCTCATATTCTATTATAGTAGTGAATGCTTTTCCAAACAAGTTTCATACCATATCACAGAAATTCTACATAAGATTTTTTAAAAAATTATTCTTCTTGAATGCTACTGATCAATTATTTATACATTTGGTTTTAACATTTTGTGAATAAATAATTGACAAGTAGCATAACATTGTGTTAGAATAAATGTAAGACTGTCCTAATCATGTAGTAAAGTGCTAGTGTTTGTCATGGTTCCTCAGGTTTGTAGTTTTAAAAATTAATCCTATGAAATTGATTCATGAAAATAAGTTTTGTAAGCCTTTAAAGTGTGCAAATATAAAAGGATACGTTTTGTGCAGTATTTGGACAGCGGTAATGCTCTCTCTGTACATTTAGTATTTCCTTCTAGGTTGACACATTTTGGGTAGGACGGTGGTCTATAATTAGCTCCTTCTGATACGGCTATTCGTCGTTGTTTGGACTGGCGATGTAATAAAGCCTCTTTACCATATCGTCTGTGATACCTCTTGATGTACTTCAATTTTTCATACTTATGTCTCGTATTAGGATCCTCTTTGTAATCTTTTATGTTACCTTAAAATATAAGAAATTAACAGATGTGGATTATTTTCATTAAAAGAACATTATTGTGCATATCTTCAAGCTTATGCCTTTTGAATAAGAAAAAAATGTGATAATATTAAAGACTTCAACGCTACAAATTACTTCACTTGCATGACTTTACCTATACTAGTCAAAAAATTGTTTAAGTATCATTATTGCTCCAAATATCTTTTAAGATTTATTGCAAGATTCATTTGTTAATTTGGATTATTTTCATTAAAAGAACATTATTGTGCATATCTACCAGCTTATGCCTTTTGTATTATGGAAAAGAATGTGATAATATTGAAGACTTTTACGCTACAAATTACTTCACTTGCATGACTTTAACTTAGTTAAGAAAATGTTTATCTATTAATATTGCTCCAAATATCTTTTTAGATTTATTGCAAGATTCATTTGTTAATTTGGACCAAACTTCTTCTATAAAGTTTTTAAGCTAAGGTATATGTGAAATATCTAATTTTTCTTTGATTTGTATAGAAGTGAAGTCTTAAATGCAGTTTCATGAATACATAAGCATGATAATTTTGACCAATCCCAAAAATTGAAAGTATTTTAAGGGGAATCTAAATTCAAAGTAAAAGCACACATGACTTTAAAATAATTTTCACAATATTTATAAGGGCTATTCCAGAAATGAATAGGTGGGGTGATAGGGTTTGAAGGCACTTTTTCCAGATCGCACCACCCACATGAATCTATATAAAATCTAAATAAGGAATAATTGAAGTTGACATAATTCACCCATGACCCATCTAAAAAAATTTAAAGTGTCTTCCTACCCCCTACCCAATTATTAATTGAATAGCCCTAAAGATTTTTAGAAAAAAACGCTTAAAATTATATACCTAGAGCTTCTCTTTCCTGTTTATAAGTCTGAAGGTACTTTCTCCTTTTTTCTTTCATTATGTGTTGTAGCCTTTTAAACTGGTCTATATACAGTGACTGGAGACGGATTAATTTATCTCGTGTTATCAGCGCTACTTCTTCAGCTGTGTAAACTCCTGCATACCTACAATCATAACAAAAATATCTGTAAATAATCTACAATATAATGGAAAAGGAATGTATATTGGAATGAAAGAACCTTAGTGAGCACGCTCACATACCCCACGCGTTCCGCTATTGGACTATCAATGTTATCTTTGAGGAATTAGTATCGAGCTACAGGAATCAATATTATTGAATGATTGTAAAAGTAAATGTTCAAATATTTGAATATCATAACAAAGTTATGTCAAATTTCTAAGTCCAAAGGGCCATAACTCCCACAAAAATTGGCCAATAAAAAATTCCTGGTAATATGCACAACAACATTTGGTGTACTTCTTGCATACCCAATATCTTTAAATTATGTTCAGTAGTTGAAGAGGAGTTGCATTCACAAACTGTAATTATGATTTTCTGCAAATTTCTAAGTCCAAAGGGCCATAACTCCCACAAAAATTTGTGGATAAAAAATTCCTGGTAAGATGCACAACTACATATGGTGTACTTCTTGCATACCAAGTTTCTTTAAATTCTGTTCAGTAGTTTAAGACGAGTTGCGTTCACAAACTGTAATCATGATTTTCTGCAAATTTCTAAGTCCAAAGGGCCATAACTCCCACAAAAATTTGCGGATAAAAAATTCCTGGTAGTATGCACAACTACATATGGTGTACTTCTTGCATAACAAGTTTTGTTAAATTCTGTTCAGTAGTTTAAGAGGAGGTTGCGATCACAAACTTTGATCACAGACAGATGGACAGACAGACGGACCAGTCAAAAACATTATACCCTTCGCAACTTTGTTGCGTGGGGAATAAATATCTGTTATGTATTTCAACTTGTTCAAGCTGTAACTGTTTAAAACCTTGATTCAACTAGAACAAATTTAGTTTTCTTGATGACATGAAGTGGAGTTTTTTAGACAGTAAAATCAAGTTTTCCAAAATACAATAGTTATTTCCATTCTATATTGCAATTGATAATACCAATACTTTGAAACACCGTTTAAATACTATTGAACTATAGAGCAATGATTTACTTGAGATAGTCTTCCTGTTCGCTGTCCACACTCTCTGCGTCACTTTCACCATCCCCTCTCCAGGCCTGGTCTACCATGGGATATTCTGCATCAGAATCACTGGAACTGGCATATTCTGTAAATATATTAACAGATTTTTAAGTATGTGGGTAAAAGCTCTTATAATTATTGCCTACAATCCTGTAAACAATAACATATATTTTAGGAAACCTCATTCATTGGTAAAAATACTTTAATCATGGAACTATTTTCAAAACCAAAACTTCCGGTATGAAATGTTCTTCTTCTAAAGTGCTTTTTTTCATGGGTTCTGTGGTCAACCATTTTTGCATTGATTGATTGTACAGGTAGTTTTTTTTTTTGGTCTGGTTGGCAAATTTCCAGTCATAATCAGGATGTAAACAATTTTTCCTTTTCGCAATCTTAAAAGATTGGTCCTCCCAAGTTGGGTAATTTGTCATTATCTTTATTTTCTTTAAAATACTTGTACTGAAGTTTAAGGGTTCACTATAATCAACTTTAAATATATGATACAGCCATAATAAAATATTTCCTAGATTCTCATCCAAATTTCTTGAAAATATGGGGCAAACTTCCAAATTTTTATTTTTTTATTTTTTATCCATTTAAATTTTAAATAATTTGCCATTTAAAAGGAGATTGACAAAAAATAAACAAAATCTGCCAAAGAAAGAATGAAGGGAGTGGGAATCTAGGATATTTTTTATTTGTATTTTAGTTACACTTATACAGCTGGTGTGTAATGTTTGTTTATGTATCAGTGTTATACCCAAGATTTTGCTGGATGATGCATCTGTATACAGTTTAGGTCTGGTCTTGATGACATCATATGTTTTATAATGATCTATGGATTCTAACAGAGACTCTGCTGATTCAGAAGGCTGACGTTTCCGTGACGATTTCTGTCGGGAGATGGCTGCTGACTTGGCATGTTCAGCACAGTATCTGAAAAAAAAAATGGACAATTTTTGTATAATTCTGACAATTTTAATATATGCCTATACATTGTATAACAGAGCTTTTTTAAAACTCTTATATCCAAGAAACGTCAACTTTTCAATGTATGTTCTCTATATCATAGTTTAAATTCTCTGCCAATGAAGAAAAAGAAAGTATATTTTTATCACATGTAACTTTAACAGTCAAAATTAGTTTAATTATGCAAAATAGCAATCCATGAAATTACATGTACATTTGTAACAGAACTTTTTATTTGAATACGAATACAAAAGCTTTACTTCAATTTCACACATACATAACATTTAAGCTCTGTTGAGCTTTTTAATTCCTAACAGTTTATTTTAAATTAGATAAAAATTAGAAACAAATCACAGTCTTCGAATTTAGCCACAAGTCCGACGGCCCTGGCCAGCAAAATAGCTTTCGGACCAGTAAAATTTCTTTACGATATGGAATTACAAGCGAATAATATGTAAAGAAAAAATCTAAAAATAGTAATTTTCGGGCTTGTGCTTCAAAAAGTTAACCGTGAAGACTGTTAATCAAATACCACAATTCAACAAATTAAACATTAAATTTTAAAATTCAATTTCATGAAACTTCATGCTGAAATTGTAAATGAAAGGTCATAGTAAAAAACATGAATGAAGAAATACTGGTAAATTCATATAAAATAAATTAATCTATAATGTGTTTTTCCCTAAAAAATATCGATCTAAACTACTACTAGTCTATAAAGTATTTATAGTTTTAATATGGAGTAGGCATTGCCTAAATGCGAGCATAGCTAAAAGGGGCTACGTTTTGTTTATTTTCCAATATTTCCATTTGCTTATTTTGGGGCGAGATGGTATGGGGCGATTAGGCTTCGATACACGTTAGTTTCGTACGTGCATATAACCAAGACGAAACGAGCAGCTGATGTGTATTTATTATTTTAACAATATTATTTTCTTGTAAAATGCGCAATTTATTATTTTTTAAGCATTATTTCTTTTCTTATAAATTATTTTAACATTCACTCCGGTCCTGTAAAAATAAAAACCCTTTCCGGACCATAAAAAATCTAAATCAGCATTAGCAAATTTCTCGCGGAAACAAATACCGTAGAGCTCTCCGCTCGAGCGGGCACTTCGTGCCCGCTTGCGAGCTATGCTCGCTATAATACTAATAAATAATTCTAATGTAAATTTGGTCAATACCTTCTGGTGAGATATCTTCTACCTTCCATAATAAGAACATAATAAAACCATGTGTATTATATAGTCGACCTAGATGTTAACCTTCAATGTTTCAATGAAGACAATTGCATCAGAAAAATTCAAAATACTTTGAAATAAATTCTTGACTGGATATTTATGTTTAAGAATATAACCCTTATAAATAAATTTACTCAAGCATTTGAAAAATTGAAGAAGAAAAAAGTTTAAATAAAAGAAAACAAGATATAAATTTTTATGTAATTTTCACAAACATGTGTACTTACATAATTTAAAACAAGTGATATTTATAGATTATAACATGCCATTTTTCATATCAGACCTATTATCAGCCCCAGGTCATGATATTAGCCCGAGAGCCGTAGGCTCGAGGGATGATAATGACCGCGGGCTGATTTTGGTCTGATATGAAAAATGACATGTTATGATCTTTTTATCATATACTTCAATATCAGTGTGAAATATATATGGTATTTTGAAATGACATTTGGATACAGCATCTGATAAAAATTTGTATCTTGTCATGGTGGTACGTAGCTACGTAGAAACGGTGACGTCACAGTTAAATATTTGGTTGGAATGAACGTAATTTATACCACAGAGAAATGAAACCCACGGAGAAGTGGGAAGGGGGTATAATTCACACAAAAATTGCACTCTTTTAGATGCATCTGTGTCGTCTGCCATAAGTTTTGAAAATGTCTATAACTTAAATCGACTACGATCAAGTCTGTAAAACAATTCCGATTTTGGCGTTTGATAATAAAACAGAAGTAGTTGATAATAACCTGAACCAGTTGATAATGAAAGTAATTATCACACGGTAAGGTGTTTTTGGAAAAAAATCAAATTCTCTTTAATAATTACTCTATTATCATGTTGTTAAATTTAAGCATTATTATGTCTAAGTATATGATAATAAACATTATTTCCTCAAAATAATGTATTGTTATGAATTGTTGCTAGAATTTAGTTTTGATGAATGGACCTAATCTGATAATGTGCAATTCTTAAAGGCTTATTTTCAATTAAAAAAGATCAAGTTATGTAATTTATCAGTTGAAGGGAAATAACTCTACCTTGAATAAATTTAGTGTTTACACTATTTTCCCTGTATGGCAGATTTTATCCTGACAATGTATGATTTAGCTTTCGTCTAACCATAGGTCACAGTTGAAAGTCAACCAACTAGATTATTTGAAATGTCAGAAAACACAATTCTTTTATATCAATATTAATGAACTAATTACTGTTGTATATGATTTTCAATATTTGGGTATGGAGGTTTATTCCACAAAAACAAAGCTATTGACTGGAAGGCTATAAAAATAGATAAATAGGTGATTAGATGTTTTATTGCAGTTATTTGATGCAATGGTTGCACCCATTTTGTTATATGGTGCTGAAGTATGGGGTTATGAATTGATGTACCGTTAATAGAATCTTTAAACTAAGAATTTTGCAAGTACATTCTGAAAGTAAAAAAACGTACACCTACATTTGTAACTGTATAGTGTATGGTGAACTGGGTAGAACTCCTATGTCTATATGTATAAAAGCTAATATAAAATGATTGCTTTTGGCAGAGAATTATTAATCTTAAAATAAAGAGAAAATACCTCATACTTTAGATAAAATGTTATACATTAAAAGTAACAAAGGAAATTTGTTTCATTCTTAAAGGTTATTATGTGTAAAAGATACTTTCACTGAATGTGGTTGTGAAAATTATTGGAATGATCAATCTGTTTTACAAAATATGTCTCTAACAATTTTTTTTCAAATGTTTCTTCATGATAATTTTGTTCATGTTGGTGTTGAATGGAAATCACAAATACAGACTGTATTTGATTCACCTAAGTGTTATAACTACATGTATAGAAAGTCTTTTGCGTTGTTCAGAAATTTAGACCATTTTCCAATGAACCAAAAAAATAGGGCATGTAATGGGACATTAAATGATACCCCGCCACGTTATAATATCAAAAGTTCATAAAATTTGATTTCAAAGTAGGCTATCTCAAAAACCGTTCTTCGGATCATGTTGGAAATTACACTTGACCTGTATTTTATTGTACTAAACAGCTGTGCACAATATCATTCAAATCCTTTGACGCGTTTTCAAGTTATTGGTCTGAAACTCAAAATTTCATGAAATTTGATTTTTCAAAGTGGCCTATCTCGAAAACTATTTTTTGGATCATGCTGGAAATCGAACTTGACCTGTATTTTATTGTACTAAACAGCTGTGTAAAATATCATTCAAATCCTTTGACGCGTTTTCAAGTTATTGGTCGGAAACTAAAAATTTCATGAAATTTGATTTTTCAAAGTGGCCTATCTCGAAAACTATTTTTTGGATCATGCTGGAAATCGAACTTGACCTGTATTTTATTGTACTAAACAGCTGTGTAAAATATCATTCAAATCCTTTGACGCGTTTTCAAGTTATTGGTCGGAAACCTTCGGGGGACGGACAGACAGACGGACGGACAGACAGACGGACAGACAGACGGACGGACGGACAGACACCGAAAAAAACTGAGGGTATAACATAATACCCTGCCACTTCGTGTGGCGGGGTATAAAAACATGCAACAAATTCGATTGGTTTATACAGCTTTTAATATACGCCCACTAAAAATATAACTGGTTGATAATTGATGGGAAACTCCGCCCAAATGAATCTTCTGTCAAACCAGTTAAACCGGTTTCCGAATCTTAAAAGTACATCGAATACACAACTTTATCATATGGCAAAATTCCCTCTTAACCAAAGATATAATAATAACTAGAATACTGACAAAGTCAGAAAGGGCCCCGCGGCAAAATATCTAAGTGTTTTCAAAATCATACGAACTTTAATTATAACCACTAAGGCATGTTCCATGGAATGCATATGAAACTTCAGAGCTGTATTGTTAATAGCCTTTGAGTTTTATTGTTCAAAAATTCCTATTCTCAAAATCTGTGATTTTCGATAAAAAATGAAGTTTTTTCCAATAACAATTAACAGATTTGCATGAAATTTTAATATGCAAATCAGGACATGTACAAAGTTTCAGAACTGTATTGTTAACAGTTTTTGAGTTTTAGTGTTCACAAAGTCCAATTCTCAAAATCTGTGATTTTCGATACAAAATGAAGTTTTTTCCAAAAATTTTAATCAGATTTGCACGAAATTTTATATGCACATCATGACATGCTACTTAGCAGCTGTGCAAAGTTTCAGAACTGTATTGTTAACAGTTTTTGAGTTTTAGTGTTCACGAAGTCCAATTCTCAAAATCTGTGATTTTCGATTAAAAATAAAGTTTTTTCCAAAAATATTAAACAGATTTGCACGAAATTTTAATATGCACATCATGACATGCTACTTAGCAGCTGTGCAAAGTTTCAGAACTGTATTTTTAACAGTTTTTGAGTATTAGTGTTCACAAAGTCCAATTCTCAAAATCTGTGATTTTCTATAAAAAATGAAGATTTTTTACAAAAATTTTAATTAGATTTGCACAAAATTTTAATATGCACATCATGACATGCTACTTAGCAGCTGTGCAAAGTTTCAGAACTGTATTGTTAACAGTTTTTGAGTTTTAGTGTTCACAAGAATTGTTGACGGACGGACAGACGGACAAAGTGAAAACTATAGGGCGTCCGCATCTTTGATGCGGGGCCCTAATTAAAAAATTATTAGTTGCATTTACATTGAAAGAAAAATATTCTCATGAACTTTAGAGAAAAACCAGAAGAATTTATTGGATAGTTTTTATCGGGCAATTAAAATCCAAAATCTAAATGTCAAATCCAGATTAAACCGGAATACAACCTATAGAATTTTGACTTTGCAGTTGCACGGACTCCGCGTGCTTTTTGATTGATAGGTGAAAATATTAATGCGCTAGATTGATTAACTGATTTTAAAATATGTTTGACTAAAAATTTAATTTCAATTTTTTTACGCGGAATGTATTTTAAAATTATTTATAAGAATTAACTGTAATAAATTTTTGGTTTATAGAACCATAAACTGAATTTTTCGTGGTGCACATTTAACATAATCCGCTTCGCGGATTATTCAATGTGCACCACGAAAAATTAAGTTTATGGTTCAATAAACCAAAAATTAATTACAGTTAATTCTTAATTATATTTATAAGAAGAGAAATATTATCAGTTTTCTAGTCAAGATAAATAATCTCTTTTCTGATTTGCAAATTTCTCTAAAATTGTCCTTTATTGTCATGATTGTTATATATATGTCTATATTAAGTTATCAAATTAAACTCTTGTCTGATTTGAAAAATTCTGTATTTAAAATTGTCTTTAATTGTTATGTCTATATCAAGTTGTTAGCAACATTCATATCAAAGTTCATCTGACATCTGCTTACAACTTATTTTATGTAAATATGTTAGTTCAAGCATTATTGGTTTTTTTTGTCAATTTACCATTATTGTACTTTATGCTTCATGTGAGGCATGATAAGTGAAATTAAAAGTTTTAAAAAAATCTATAAAAAATTACTATGATAAAAAACAAAAACATATGTAAAGAGAGCTAACAAAGTGATACAGCATTTCACCTCTACTAAAATAATCAACAATCTTTAACAAGAGCACAAGAACTAATCACAAGCATGCAAGTTATTTTTCAGAATTAGACATTCAAATAGTTGCAAGACAATGAGCAGCAACAGTTGGGCACATTGCAGGCTAGCAACTGTTTTTATTTTTGGAGGTTGTGTCAGGTACACTTATATTTTCTATTATAGCAGCCAAAACATCAGTCCTATAACTGCTTACAATTGTTTTATACAATTTTCAATATGATACATCAAATAGTGCAATGTACAACAGGCAAGTAGTCATTCTTTTCAACATAACGGGTGTGGTAAATTCTTTCTCCAAATAAAAGGATTGTTATAATCCTTTTATTTGGAAAAAGAAATACCACACCCTAACCCTGATTAGTAGCTATGTGCATTGTGAATGAAATTATTTCATTTACCCATCCTTTTTATCAAGCTTGGGAGCCGCATTGATGCATCTTTTGCCATTCTTCAATGATATATAACTACACTGTTTAAAAGGCCCATTCTTATCCTCCAGTATATGTTTGACGCAGTAGTCGTATCCTTCCAAGCGGTTGTGCATACATGTCCTGTGAGCATATAAGCAAAACAAGCCCTCAACTGGCTGCTTTGGTTTCTTTATAGAATGCTGAACCAACTTGTTACGCATCATTTTTAACTGTAAAAGAAAATATAAATGTATGGTTAGCAGAAAATAAAATAACATAATGCCCCATCTCGCAAAATTTTTTTTTTTTCCGCAATAAGAAAACCATGATGTTGTTCCAAGAGTATAATTTTAGGGACTTAAACATTTCTTCTATAATTAGTCATTCATGCGGAAAATATAGGTCACAGCCAGCATCTGAAGCATACATTCTGCTTAGCATCACTAGGTGCACCTACCATACCGATATGATTGATGTGGCCTTTGTCAGTTAGTGAGAATAGACTTTAACCATTCTTCTGAAAGTGGTCATTCATGCAGAAAATATAGGTCACATCCAGCATCTGAAGCATGCATTGTGCTTATCATCACTAGGTGCACCTACCATACCAATATGATTGATGTGGTATTTGTCAGTAAGTGGGAATAGACTTTAACCATTCTTCTGAAAGTGGTAATTCATGCGGAAAATATAGGTCACTAACTTATCTGATACAGTTGGTAACAAGTAATACTGTGAGCAGGGTTTCCTCTGGGTGTATTTTTCTTTGGGCCACTTGGGCCATTGGCCCTATTTTTTTAATTTTGGCCCAACAAAGTGGCCCAAAATGTTGGTTCCGTATTTTGATCGACAATGTCATGTTTGTGTCATTCAAACTGACAACAAATTTAATGAAGCCCTATATATTGATTTATGACCCAAGCTAACACCGTTAATTAACTGTCAATTGTGTAAAGGGGTCAAAATAACAGGTGCTTGACCATCGCTGATTGATTTGGATTAATTGATAGAAATCAATCATGAATGCAATATAATTGACCAATCAGGAGTAAGTTTATTTTTATATCAGCCGATTTAAATGGCAATTCACGTGCTCTGAACATGTTGACCAAATGATAAATATTCTTGTGTAAATATCAGAAAAACTGGAAGTAAACATAGATGAAAAGATTTACCTTCATGAAATTATTATATTAAGAACATCCTGTCTTTTTCATGCATCAAATTGAGATCAGATGAAAGAACTTTGTTTACATATTTACGATCTCTGTCTCCTCTGTAATACCCTCCTTTTGATAGGAGCACCTCCATAAACAGCGGAAACCCTGACTGTGAGCAAGCTCACAAAAGGAACCCCCCCCAGCTTCATATTGGACTCTATACTGCCAAAAAAAAAAACAAGTACTGTCAAATTATCTCCCCTCAATGATACCTGAGAGCAATGAAAATTCTTCATGATCATCTACATATAATGTACTTCCTTCATGTAAAGTTTCTTCAAAATCTGTTAAATGGTTTAGGATGAGTTGCGCTTACGAGGTCTCCAGTTGAATACTACATTAAAAAGTATAAGTCCAATTATGTCCTCTGAATGATATCCGAGAGCAATGAAAAATTCTTCATGCACATCTAAATATGATGTACTTCCTTCATGAAAAGTTTCATAAATCTGTTCAGCGGTTTAGAAGGAGAAGCGTTTACCAGGTATGTGGACATACAGACAGGGTGATTCCTATATACCCCCTCAAACTTTGTTTGTGGGGTATAATTAATGAAAATGGAACAAGCAGTATGTTCTTTAATACTATCAATACGAAATATTTATTTGTTGTAACACATTTACCATGTTAACAGCAAATAGTTATAACACATACAATACACATAATATTCATATAATGGTATTCATACATGTCATATGGATGTACAAATTAAACAAATTAAATACTATAATAGACTATACATTGTAGCTAGATATATGTGAACTTGGAGCGACAGTGGCAAGCTAAAATAATTAGTTATAAATAAAGAAGAGACACATAAATCGAGCTACATTGAGGTAAGTGGCTGAGTTCTTGCCAAGATGGTGGTTTCCCCCTTATGGGTTTTATGAGTAGCTATATACATTTATAGGGGGTCGACTTAAACTTTTTAAAAAAAGTGTACATGTATAACATGACCAAAATTCAGAACACAGACCTGTCAAGCAGGGCTCAAGCTACTTAAGAAAAATAGGGAGAAGTAAATAAACAGTTTAACAATCAAGGCAAGTGAAGAAATGATGAAAACCAAATGAGATTTTAAAAATGTTGGACAAAAAACTATAATTGAAGAAAAACTATAGCACCGCGAGCCCACGGTGCTATAATGGCCTGGGGAGAACACTGGGATCATATTGGATTATATTTTGATCATAGTGATTGAAATATTTCCAGAAATACGGCAAAAGAGGCGTTTCGTTCCCCATCAATTTTTTCCCCACGATGTAAACATGCAAACAAGAGGCACTAATGGGCGAGATCGTAAGGCGACTTGACTTCGCTTTTGATGGAGAATCAGGGTGAAGTCGTCGACGCCAGGGCGACTTCTTCGTCCACTTCGCCCCGGTAGCATGAGCCCTGTCAAGAGTCACGCAACTCTCGCGAGACTCACACATCTGGTCGGCAAATTTTTTGGATCTTTTAATTTTTTCCTTGTATCTTTCAATTTTTCGTCGAATCTCACGCATACAGCTCATCAAAACTTTGTGTTACCGCCCCGGATTTTCCCGTGCACCTCCAAATCTAGGGACTCCCAGACTTGTAACGGGTATTCAAATAGTGGTTTCTTTTCTGTCTGGGCATGTGCAAACATTTCGATACAGGATTCTGGAAAAAACTTGGCCGCGCCCATATGTCTGTAAGATACATGTATCTGAAGCGAAGCATAATACTTTTTAAATGCTTTCTTTTTGTAATCTTATTTATATCCATAAAGGTTTCCTACCGTACAGTCTGAAAGTCCAATTTACTGATTTTTTGTTTGTTATTTGGCGTGACGTCAGACTTTTCTATGACGTTAAAAGTTCGGGAAAGTTTCATAAGGGTTATCCCAAGGGATACCCCTGAAACAATGACGTAGAAAACAATGAAACTTTTGTAGTTCCACAAAGAAGATAGCTAGTTACCGGCCTCTTCGGAAAGAATTGCAGTTGAGGCCAGAAATGCAAGCCTCAATAATAAAAACTTGACACCCCTGAGAACATGGTGACGTTACAGGATGGTTACATGGAAGGAATGTGTCCCGAAGTTGCGATTCGTTTTAATTGTCGGTGTTACTGTTGAAAGTTTAATTCTTCAAAATAAGGTCACAATGACCTACTTTTAGTGTTAATAACTAGGTCACCAATACAGAATTTTAAAAAAAAATTATCATTCCATAATCAATGCTAATGTCCAATTGGCTTTATTAGCTTAACTTTAAAATTAGATGAATAAAATCAAAAATACATATAACTTTTTCGCAAATATCATGTTTTTGAGTAAACGATTTAGATTTACATGAATGTGTATTAACACTATATTTTGTATGTGATGCGGTCTACAAATGCGTGTTAACAAAAAAAGAAAATCACAAGGTTGTTCGTGTGCTCGAAGTCTAATGGTGCAAAATGGTACAATGACTTGGTTCATTTTAACTATTTACTGTACTGATTACTTTAAATTATTATGAGTATGTTACCAAAAGCACTGTTTTTTGCAGCAGGTTTTCCAGCAAGTCATCTAAAGGCGGATTAATATGAAATTTCTCGCCGTTCAGGTTTTTTACTTCGTTTATTGCATTATAAAAATAAGAGGAGTGTTGTATCGTAATTTAAAAAATGATTTTAAAGAACTGACAAAGATTCAAAAGTTTCTTTACATATTTACAAAATGTATTGATAAATTTATTCAATTGGGCGCAAGAAAGCCTTTAGCGCTGATCTAAAATTATGATTTGCGCATGGGCAGTGTTCATTTTCCTCGGAGTTTATTAAATGGCGGGGGAGCGATGGATTTTCACAAAAGAACAACTTTTAAACACCCCCAGCCGAAAGAGTGGGATAGAAACCGACAAAGAACTTATTTATAGACAACAAGCTGCCAACCTTATTCAGGATATGGGACAGAGACTCCAAGTGTATCCTGTGTAATGGAAGGGGCTCATTGTTTAACCTCGTTTTTTCGTGTCGCGTTGTTCGATCTACCGAAGTGATGGATATGCTATATTCACTCGTGTTATTCGTTCTGCAATAACGAACTTCATATTTTTGTTGATTTTGAATAAAAACAAGTCAATTAAACGTCCCAATACCACCAAAACATTTAAATCAATAGTCACGTGTTTTTGACACACCATGACCTCTTTACAAAGAGAAACTATACTGTAAATTGAAATAGTTAAGTACTTAAACAATTTGAAAGCTTTTTAAAGGGAAATTTGAAGAACATTATTGGCAACACTTGCTATGACAAGCCAAATAATAAATTTTATGAAGCCATGCCATTATTTATCAAATGAGTTCGATTAAAACCACTGCCCATCATCATGATCATTCAAATATCGTGGAAGACATTTAATTAACTGTATAGTTTAATGGCTGGCTCAACTCAATATATTCATAAAAAGTTGGTAATAATGCAGAAAGCCTTAGCATAGCGAGCGAGTCAATGTCCTGCACACAATAGATCCATTTGTTGACTGATCGTATTGACCATACAGGCTAAATTTAACATCCTTACCCACTTCTGATCTCGACCATTGCTGAGTGGTCTCGAAAATTAAAAAAACTTTCCCTTTGTGACATATTTATCATCATTTCATGTTCATTTTTATTTATCATCCTTTTGATGTACATTGCCCATATATAATTTTTGGTAGAGAGTACATCAACTTGTTCATTAAAAATGTTCTTGCCAACAAAAATGCATAGGGTTGTTGCAATAATACCTTCCAAACTCTATTTTATAAGAATCAAAATTTTGAAAATGACAAACTTTTTAATACCTAAGCATGCGAGATATTTTACTTCGACTTAAATGTCATGTCATAATACACTTGTTGATAGTTACGATCTAAAATTGTCCATTCACTAACTTGATTTAATCAGAAGTTAACTACTATCCGTTGATAGCCCAGTTCATTCAAAGGTAGGGCGTATAAAATTTATTATGACATTGATTGGTTTGTAGTGAGCAACCCTGCTTACATGAGGAAGGATATATTAAAACGACTATATATTGCAGCACTGCACCATTTCACTTCTCCTCCTCATGGTCAAGAGTATTTTAACCCAATGTTTGTTTAGTTTGGCCCAAAAAATCAGGAAAAAATAATCCACAAAAAAACCACTGACTCAAATCCTGTTAACCCCTGGTGGCAAGCCACCTCTTAATTGAATGAGCTTAGGATTTTAACATTTAGTAAAGTAATAACAAATGCCTACATGATTACATACTGCAAATATTGAAACACCCATAGAAATTCCTTCACATAGTTTTTTATGTCTAGTTATTTTGAATAAAAAGTTCAGGTTGTCGGACTGTCCTTAATAAAATACATTTATTGTTAACAAAAGTGCAAATTAAACTCCTGGCTGTTGGTTTATTCTTAACAACATGTATTGCAAATTTTACCATGGTTTATATGTAACAAATGTAAAATTCTAATTTTATCCATGTATTTTCAATACATCAGATTATGAACTGTTTTTGTAGATTGATGTCAAGTTTGTTTTGATAATCTCAATATTGTGTATTTTTTTTATATTGTTACAATCCTTAACTTTAACTCAGAACCCAGCTTTGTATCAACACAGCTATAGTGTACATGCACAGATTTTATATGTTTCACTCTTTCCAGAAGTTCCATCGCAATGTGAGTAATAACTTAATGTAATATTACAAACCATAAGAAAATAATGTGACATGGTATAATTGTACACAACAGTGACAACACAAAACTACATAATTCAACATAAGATCCAAATCCACAATAACAAGAAGAGAATGCCTGGGTTCCCTGCAGAACGGCAAAAATTCCAAGTCAGCTTGCTAAAAATGGGCAAAACTAACACAAAAATAGTACATGTAATTTGGTAGTACTCGAACCAAACTTGTCCAAGCTATTTAATAGTAATATATGTAAAAACATTATTTATAAATTTCACAAACATTGGTTGAGAATTGTAGACATGAGAGTGCTGTGATGGATAGATGAACCTCATTTTCATGGTCAAGGGATACAACTTCCACAAAAATAGTCACACAGAACCCATATTTGAACTTGTCCAAGCTATTAGTGATATAAACATTATGTGAAGAAATCACAAACATCTATCGAGAATTTAAGGTGTGAGAGCGCTTACAAAAGTGTGATGGACACAAGCATGGACCAATGGAGGCCAGGCATTTCTATGTCCCTGCTCTGTGTCATTGTCTGTTAACTTTAACGTTACATTGTACCACGATAACTTTAGTTCTACATTTGTAGTTGTAACTTGCAAAAGTAAATTGTTTAAAGGTGAGTCAATTTATCTTCAAGACTTTCAATGCTCAAACAGAGAAGAAAGCTGATATATGTTCAAATTAAATGATGAAAGTTATCATCTTAAACCTTAACATTACATGTACTTGCATCTAGATTGTTTCTAATTGATAGGCCATGGCTGCAGCATGTTTGTTTTTGGCTGCCAAGGTAGAGGAAGGACCTCGTAAACTAGAGCATGTCATCAAAGTATCCAACATCTGTCAGAATAAAGATACACCTGTCGACACAAAAAGTGAGGTAAGACAAGTCTTATATCCCAGAATACATTCAACATTGTATTTAGAATGAAAAATACATCAGTATTATAGTAATTCTGGTTCAAATAGAAATTAATGAAATGTGGAATATAAAGTGAACACAACATATTGGACATATACATGTAATAGGGGCAATTTAAAATCCCACAATGGAAAATACAGTAGCGTAGATTGCACTGAGGCAACCGAGGCACTTGCCTCGGTAGAAAAATTGACCAGTGAAAAAATAAAAACATGGGGGGAAAAGATTCACTCTAAAAATTAAGCAAAAGAACGTTACTCAGAATGTTCCTTGGTTGTTGGTGTAAAATTAAAACAGTGACAGTTGGAGTCAAGATTGTTATTAATTTCATTAGTCTTTGCTCAACATATTCATAAACACAGACACATACGACTAAAATTTAAACTAGTTTGTTCTGGGCCCTGTGTCGGATAACTTTCATGATTATAAAAATACTGTTCATCGATTAACGAAAGTTATAAATGTTTTTAATGATTTAATGATTTTAAGTCAAAGTATGCCACATTCATACCTAAATTTTACACTTCAACAAAAACCAGTTCAATTAATGGTTAAAGAGGGAAATATTCTGATTCAAATATTTCTTTTAATTATAGCTTTTTGTCAGTCTCTTATGAAAATGACTTAATGACATCATAAAATCTGTTGGTTTCATACGTAAAATCCCATATTTTTTCCGGCAGGGGGGCTTTGCCCCCCAGACCCCCCACCAGGGGGCTTCAAAGACAGCTCCCTGGACCCCTGCCTCGGTAGATATTAAACCCAAGCTACGCTACTGAAAATAGCTAGCAGCATTGGCAGTTAGCCTTGCTTACAAAAATATTTGCATCTGATTCAAAACCAAACTTATCAAAAAAGTACCAAAAAAATGATCAAAGAACCATCATCACCTGCTTGACACAGAATGATTATGATAAAAATGACAGGTACAAACTTAATCTTTTATAAATATTCTTGGCATACAATAGGCACATTTGAAATGGCAGGGTTGAATTTTCCCCCCGTATCCCCTTTGTTGATAATCTTTATCAAAGCACAGAAAAAAAACACAGTAGAAATCAAAGGATGGCATGGGCTTCAATACAAGAGAACCTTATGCATAAAGACGAAAACAGTCTTTAAAAGAGATGAACATTTGTTTTAGACCAAGGAAATTCATCTGAAAAAATTCTGAATAAAATTTATTTGCAGCTTTAATATTAATGATATATATACACATATTCTTTTGTTCCTACAGTTGTTATCTTTGTTTTAGGAATATCTTAATGAAGCCCATCAACTTGTTATAAATGAGAGCATTTTACTTCAAACTTTAGGTAGGTGAACATTACTGAAAATATGAAAGGAAATAGATCTACACTCAAATGTAATCAGGTTTAATTGTACCTACATGTACCAATGTTACAGTTTTATTAGCCATTCAATATCTCGAGTACTGTAAGATGTAGATTAAAATGTGGTGTGAAAATGCACTCGCTAGTATTAACTAGCACAGTTGCATCTGATCTTATGACCTTTACATAATATAGCAAAGTTTAGCTTTTTAGCATCTTGGGCCGTCCTTAAAAAATTGTTGGTTTGCTGTTTTCGACCGACTCACTGTGAAACCTACCGACTCAAAAAAAATTATCACCCTCCCCGGGAATAATTTTTTTTAATTCTATTTTTAGCATACTTTCTTTAAAAATAAGGCACTTTTTTGCTTTTTTCAACAAAAAAAATAATTCACCTACCTACCTACTCACATTGAAAAATGTGAGTAGGTAAACAGCAAACAAATAATTTTTTAAGGATGGCCTTGGTTTTCTTATTCATCAGTGCGAAACCTCATCTTTTAACCTTGACTTTTCAGTCGAGGGACTTTGATAGATATTAGTGGAACTTTTAGCACTGTTAGAATTCAAATTTGATTTTAATATTAAAATGTACATACATTGTGAATATATAGGGAATTAACTTGTGATAGTGCCACTTTGTGAGACATACTAAAGTATTAACCCTGGTTTTATTTATCTTTTGAATTTTTAACAATGTTAACTATACCCCAAAAATGAAGTTGGGAAGTATACAATGGTATAGCCATTATGGGAATGAAATGAAAAAATAACCTGATTGATTATCAGCTATACTTCACTTGAGTTTCTTTTTTATCATGACAAAACAAAAAAACTATGATGAATTATAAGCTGGTTTGAAACATGCATATAGGTATATAAAAAGATAAAGAAGACATTTTAGTGTTTCATGCAAGCTTAACATTTTATTCAAAGTGGCATTGTTGAATACTGTGCCTTTTACCATATTAGATATTTCATACCTATTTTAACAAGGTTAGCTTTTTACAGGTTTTGATTTAACAGTAGATCATCCACACACTCATGTTGTAAAAACCTGTATGTTAGTGAAAGGTAAGAGATATTAATGATGAAGTCTAAGTAGAGCATTATTAATAAACTCAATTTGTTGTTAGAGAGAATTTCATATCAAAATATTCAATTTTACAGCTGGAAAAATGTTTGATGGATGATTAAATTAAGCAAAAGAATTTGTATTTAGCATCTAGAAATAACTTTATTGATTATTGTAATCTAAATGTATGAAGGCCTATGGCCAAAAGTCTTAGATAAATGGTTTATTTATACAATTGGGTAATCTAAATGATCATAATTAGTTGCTTATAAATCAAATATTTGTCAAATTGTTTTGTAACAGCCAATTGAAACCATACACTGACATAGAACTATGAGTTCTACAGATTCCAATTAGTTTAATGGGTTCACATAATAAACTAAATGTTGTATGCCCTATTTAGTTATAGACTAGAGGGCACCCTTTACTTTCACAAAGGTGTGAAAATTATAACCCTCTTTTATGCAAGATTTTTGGACTTTGATTTGATTTTCATATCAGATTCTGCTACTCCTTCATGCTGTTGTTTTTGTAATAAACACACAAAAAAAAGTCTCAAGATAATTATACCCCCACTCGTAAGAGAGGGGGCTATATTGCAATCACCTTGTCCGTCTGTCCGTCCGGTTCAATTTCTCTGTTTCTACTGGATGGATTGGTTTCAAATTTGGTACACAGCTTCAGCATGATGAGGTATACTATGCCTACCCTTTCCAGGTCAGTCCATCATCTACTTCCTGTTTTCCAAGCCGACTTAGACTTTTTTAGGGAAAAACAAATTTGAAATGTGAAATTTTTCGTAACAGATTTCTCGGCTTCTACTGGATAGATTGGTTTCAAATTTTGTACACAGCTTCAGCATGATGAGTTATACCGTGCCTTTTCTTTCCAGGTCAGTCCATCAACTACTTACTGTTTTTCGAGCCGACTTAGACTTTTAAGGGTAAAAAATTTGAAAAGTGAAATTTTTCGTAACAGATTTCTCGGCTTCTACTGGATGGATTGGTTTCAAATTTGGTACACAGCTTCATCATGATTAGTTATACTGTGCCTCCCCTTTCCAGGTCAGTCCATCATCTACTTCCTGTTTTCCGTGCTGACTTAGACTTTTTATGGGTCAAAAATAGACAATTTTTCGTAACAGATTTCTCGGCTTCTAGAAAAGGGATTGATTTCAAATTTGGTATACAGCTTTAGCATGATGAGTTGTACCGTGCCTCCCCTTTCCAGGTCGGTCGGTCTTCTACTTCCTGTTTTCTGAATGTCCGAGTGGGGGTATGCTTAGCACGACTAAGTGCAACCCCTTGTTTGAAAGTTACCTAACTTCTTGATATTTATTTCAGTTACAGTTGTGTAACTACTCAATTTTTATTTCAGCAACAGTTTAATACTTCTAAATTTTTATTTCAGCTACAAAAGACCTTGCACAGACCTCATATTTTTTAGCTACAAACAGGTATTCAAAATATTTACTATAAGTATTATTAGTCATTGAAAGGCATGAGCAAATCGTATTTTATGTTTACATACAAGGTATTTCATTCGCTCTATGGTTGCATTAATCTTCCCTGATTACATGATAACATTAAAACACAAAAGTTTCAACCTTTTTTTTAGGGGAACCATTTTTCTTGGGTTTAAGTCAACCCCAAAGAACCAAGAAAGTATTAGTTTCATATTGATTTCGTGTTTAACATGTACAGCACAAAATGAAACTTATATCAACAAAAAATTCTTTTAGGGGAAGACCATGAAAAATTGATCCACACAAAAATAAAGGAATTTACAATGAAACTAAAAATCATAAATAATGGAAATTTTAAGTCCCCTTGAGTGTTTTTATGTTGAGAAAAATGTTTGAGATTATTCAGAGATGTCAAGTCATTGTGTTATAGACAATATTATACCCCCACTCGTAAGAGAGGGGGCTATATTGCAATCACCTTGTCCGTCTGTCCGTCCGGTTCAATTTCTCTGCTTCTACTGGATGGATTGCTTTCAAATTTGGTACACAGCTTCAGCATGATGAGTTATACAATTCCTCCTCTTTCCAGGTCCGTCCATCATCTACTTCCTGTTTTCCGAGCCGACTTAGACTTTTTTTAAGGGTAAAAAATATGAAATGTGAAATTTTTCGTAACAGATTTCTCGGCTTCTACTGGATGGATTGGTTTCTAATTCGGTTCACAGCACAAGCATGATGAGTTATACCGTGCCTCCCCTTTCCAGGTTGGTCCATCATCTACTTCCTGTTTTCTGAGCCGACTTAGACTTTTTAGGGTAAACAATTTGAAATGTGAAATTTTTCGTAACAGATTTCTCAGCTTCTACTGGATGGATTGGTTTCAAATTTGGTACACAGCTTCAGGGTGATAAGTTATACTGTGCTTCCCCTTTCCAGGTCAGTCCATCATCTACTTTCCGTTTTCCGAGCTGACTTAGACTTTTTATGGGTCAAAAATAGACAATTTTAGTAACAGATTTCTCGGCTTCTACGGAAGGGATTGGTTTCAAATTTGGTATACAGCTTTAGCATGATGAGTTGTACTGTGTCTCCCCTTTCCAGGTCAGTCAGTCATCTTCTTCCTGTTTTCTGAATGGTCGAGTGGGGGTATGCTTAGCATGACTTAGTGCAACCCCTTGTTATGTTTAACTTATTCTCGGATAAAAAACTAAACCATTGATACTATTTTAGACTAGAATCTCAGAGTGATGACTGTTTTACATGTTATATTTCAGCTTACATCTGACCACCATGTGTCTTCTATATAAACCTACCATTGTTGCCTGTGTTTGTGTTCATTTAGCCTGCAAATGGTCCAAATGGGAGGTAAGTCAAGGTCATATTGCTTTATGTTGTTATATTCATTTTAAATTTTAAAAGGGATTGCCTACCTGTTATTACAATATGTTAGCCACCATTAAAACTGACCACCCTTGTGACCCTGCATGGCCCAGGTGTGTCGATAAAACACACATACACATACAATATGTTAGAACTGAGATATTTACCTAAACCAAGAAACAAAAGCTAGAATGGTGATGATATGGTGAACAGGTGGAAACTGAATGTCATTACCTCATTCAGTTATGTGGGTCAGCTAAAAAAGAGCTTTATAAAAGCTGAAATAGAAATAACAAAGCAGTGACATTTTTTAGGTAAAATAGGGACAGATCAAACAATTATTTTAGATGTTGAATAGCTCCTGATACCTTTTTGTCATATCTACAAAGTAAACCTCACAATAGAAACTATTAATAAATTAACTAGCTGACACCAATAATTTGTATTGTATATGTTGTTTACATGTAATTATTTGGTAAAGAGGCAATAATGTGCATCTTTTAGAATGTAAATTTCTATTTATAGATTCCTAACTCAGACGAAGGACATCAATGGTATTACTATATGGATGAATCAGTAACGACAGAATTGTTGGAAGGTGTGTAATGTACACCACATAAGATTCTGTTGTCTAAATCCTTTCTGATTTAAACATAAGTAAATAGTAGATTTACAGGTTTGTCAAAGGTGAGTATCAGTGCAAAGCTAAACATGTTTTATTTGAATTTTGGTTCAGGCATGTAGCCCAAAAGAAACAGACAGAATTTTTTATGCCCGGAATATGAAAGTTGATGAGCATTTAGTGTTTTGGTCTTTTTGTTCAAACATCTGTCCAAATCGGATTTGCTTCAGATTTCAATTATTTTACCATGAAGAAATTGTGGAACTTCTTACATTTAAACAAAACAGGGTGCTGCTGCAAATAACTTCTATTTCCTAAAAACTAGGTATTTGGATATCCATATGCTGACATTTGTGTCATAGAATATCTTACAAAGATAGATATAAACATTAATTTGTGTTAGTCAAGCTTCAATTGTTGATTTAACTAAAATTTAAACATTTGATGTCATACATGTATAATTCAGCAGGAAAATTAATGTAAGAAAAATTAAAATATTCAAGTTGAACACTAAATTTCGTAAAATGTTAAAAATTCCAACATTAAAGTAACAATAATTTATTAACATAAATATAGTCCTAATTGAGCTAACCTTGATTTAACATTAAGACAAGTTGCCTGCACAATAGTTTGGCCCTTAGTTAAATATTACTTACTTTCTTTTAAATAGAGTAAGTTTATTTTTGGTATTGTGATTTCAGCAATGAATTGTTCAGCAATAAGTCTTCATCTACAGATCCACTTTTGCACTTATTTTATATGCCCTATCTACATCTGATGTAAAGTGTTTGTGTCAATTTATCATCAGGTTTGCCTTCAGGATGAAGTAGCTTGACAAGAA
Source organism: Arcuatula senhousia (assembly GCA_963971305.1). Lineage (NCBI taxonomy): Eukaryota > Metazoa > Mollusca > Bivalvia > Mytilida > Mytilidae > Arcuatula > Arcuatula senhousia. The sequence continues at coordinate 49,107,291 of OZ020311.1, forward strand.
TGAAGAACAGTTTCATCATGAAATTTTTAAACAAATACAAAAAAAACGAAAAAAACCCTTGAATTTTACCTGTCTCATCAACTTCACAGAGTAAGGGAATGTTATACATAGGATTATCTATAGGTTTAAGTTACCTTACCATGATTAAAGTAAAGTATCATCATGATACATTGTGCACACATACACCAGGAAATAAGCATACAAAAATCATCATAATGTCAATATCATGGTTGAGTTATTGCCGAAAAAATTATGTCACCATACAGAGCATTATGTCTTTTGGACATATTCCTGGTAATTTTTAAAAGGAAAAATTAAAAAAAAATTGTTTGTATATTTGCAGAACTGACCCAAGAATTCCTGAATATCCTTGACCAGTGTCCAAGTAAACTGAAAAAGAAAATTCTCATGTGGAGGGTAGGTTTTCTGTCAAAGATAGGAAGATATTTCTCTCCATAGGGCTACTCCATTATAATTTATATGAAGGGGTGGAACACCCATTTTAATATTTTCCTATTCACTTTGAGTAAACTGTCTGTGTTAGAATATGCGCTGTATTTCAATACCTTCAAAATTCTAATGATGGTACCCATATGGAAATGTGGTGATTTACCCCCTCAGATTTATTTTATTGGAATAGCAATAGAAAAACAATATTAACTGTACAAAGCTGCTCTAAATATTTTGCTACAGATTTAAGCTGTTGTGGATTTTTGATTTGTCGTTGACACATGTATGTTGTTTCACATGCTTAGTACATGTTTTACCCATTTCATTATTTTCTATGCCATCTAATTGGAAGGAAAATTTTACCAGAGAGACTTTCCAACATATAATCTTATTATTGTAATGGAAAATTTTTTCGCTCAAATTATGACAAAATGATTTCAAATAAAGATTTATTAACAACATCATACCAACATCTTGATAACAGCCTGCCCAATATACAGTAAAGCATTTAAAAACAGCAAAAATAATAGAAAAGAAAGGACAAAACAAAAACTTAAGATATGAGGTTTAAAAGAGTCAGTGTAGATTCTCAAACATGTGGCTAAACAATGTCTATGACATATTTCTATATTTTCACAAAGCAAACCAATTGAATTAAGTTTCTAATTCTTTGATTAAAGTGTGACCAGTGGTCATTTTAATGGCTTCTGTTGTAGATTTGAAAATTGCTGTGGATATTGTTTCATGTACACTTATTTTACATCTCGTCTATTGAAGAAGAAAAAATTATTATTCCTTTCTATCTGTTTCCTTTACAGTCTGGTAAAGAGAAAGAAAAACAGTATGATGACGGTTCTGCTCCTCCTGAGAAAAAGATCAAGAAAGAGCCATCAGCTGCAGCGGGGTCATCATCGTCATCTAAACCTCATCCTTCATCTCACCATCACACATTAACTAATCATGACCGGAAAACTGATCATAATAAATCAGATCACCATACGACCAAATCAGAAAATGTCAATAGAAATGCTGTTGAAAGTAAGCCATCAAGTCTTTCATCCCCTGTAGTCCCCGTTGTAAAATCAGAACCTCAGTCTGACATCAAGACAGAACCTGCTCAAGCTGTCACCACAGCAACACCTGCCACACCAACAGCCTCGACAACAATCACAACATACAAGGAATACAAAGAAAGGAAAGAACGGGAGAGATTACAAGCTCAGAACAAGTCCAAAGAAACTACTGTCAAAGATGAGAACAAAGATTCAAAATCTAATCGTCATTGGCTTGACAATGTACAAAAGACTGATGGTAGTCCTAAACCTTCTGAGAGACATATGCATGATGTACTTAAACACACCCCAGATATACCAAAACATGGTGAAAAATCAACACCAGATATACAAAAACACAGTGAACCATCTACTCCTGATGTACAGAAACATGGTGAAAAATCTACACCTGATTTACAAAAACATGGTGAACGCTCTACGCCTGATGTACACAAGAAAGACGAGCATAATAAACATAGAGAAAAACATAGACACGAGTCATCTAAACATAAACATACACCAGAAGGGGAAAGACATCGGAGATCTCATAAACATGAAAGTAGGAAGCATGGAGAAAGACATTCTAGCTCAAAACATAGTGAACACAAAACTGTTATAGAAAATGACATTGGCAAGCAGTCTGGTAATGCAGATATAGGGTTGCCACCTTTACAAGTTTCTGGTAATGAAATTGGTAAAATAAAAATAAAAACAGAACCAAATTCTACACCACATGGAAATGAAATTGGCAAGATTCGCATCAAAGCTGAACCAACAGGTGCTATGCCAGAGGCTGAAATTGTTCCTGGCTCTGAAACTAAAATCAAGATAAAAACAGAAGGACTTTCTCCTAGGGTAAAATTAGAACAAGGGATATCACCAAATGTCAAAAGTGAACCTGGTATCTCACCTCGTGTCAAATTAGAAGCAGGCATTTCACCAAAACCTGGGATTTCTCCTTCAATATCTCAGGATGCCTCTTCACCATTGAAGCTGAAAATTAATTTGCCCAAAGATAAAAGTTCTGAACAAAAAGTGCCAAGTCTAAAAATCTCGTCCAAAATGCTCAGTGAATCTCGTCATGAAAAGTCGCACAAGTCTCACAAATCTAAACATTCGGAAAAGGAGCATAGAAAAGTTCATGAAGGGACCAATGGGAAACCAGAACTTAAACTTCATATCAGTATGTCTGCAATAAATAAACATTCAGAATCTAAGAAACATCACAAGTCCAGTCATTCAGATAAGGGTTCTAGTGATGAAAAGAGCTCAGGAAAACATTCTCACCACAAAAGTTCAAAGGATCCAAATAGTAGGAAAAGACACATGAGCCCTAATTCTGACTCGCATAACAAATCCAAAGTGTCTAAAATGGACTCTTCCAAAAACCTTAGTAGATCCTCGTCTACCTACTCTGTAACAAGCATGGACATTTCTGACACAGGGTCTGTTGACGGAGGTGTTAATGGGTCACAGGTTAACCAGAAGTCGTTACATGACCAATTACAAGCAGTGACACAAATAATAGATTTGGTCAAGTCTAATAATCCTATGCTAGCTAGCAGTGTTCCAAACACACCAACAACACCAACATTTCCACCACCACTACCACCAGGGGCCTCACAGCCACCACTGCCACCATCAGTACAACCACCCCCTCCTCCCCCGCCCCCACCCCCATCAGAACTTGTCCCTCCTCCACCACCTCCCCCTCCCACATTAACACAGAACTGGAATCAGTCTTACCAGACTCAGCATATGTATGTGAACCAGTATGCAGCAGGGCACCAGTTTGTACAACCACAGTATGGCTTCCAACATCAGAATTTTGAAGATATAGACTTTCTCTCTGATGAGGCATTGCCACCATTGCCATCAGATCAACAAATTCGTCCTCCTCTACCCCCATTTTGACTAAAGCTTAACTTAGGTATTTGTTAATTTGTATCAATTTTATTATAAAGGCATTATTTCTTCTATTAAGTGCTAGAAGTATTTATTTCATATCATATTTTTGCAATTTATATTAGATATTTGAATGAAGGTGATAGTTAGGTTCCTTGTGATATTTTTATATCTGATTATTTTGATATATATTGACTAAGAAGTTTTGTGTACAAGTCTTTCTGGAATGATTTTAAGTAATAAATAAGACCATTATCAATTTTCCATTTAAGTTGCACTCAATATAAACTGCTAGCTTATTGAATGTTGTGTCTGCTTAAGATGTCTCGGTAATGTCCATATAATCCAGTAATTTTCATTCTCTACCTCATAATCACAGTTGGACATCATGGGTATTATCTGTCACTGTTGTAAAATTGATTGACAGATTTTAACATTGGTACAGGTGTAAAATTTCAATGTTTTATTGGTCATGTATCTATAAAACCACATTGAAATTGCTTTAGCATGCATCATGAGTGTAAAACAATGTGATATCAGATGTGTAATGATCAAATTGAATGGATTTAGCTTCAAGTAGTTTAAATGTTCAGAATTTCATTTATTTAAAAAACGAATTTAAAGATTGAATTCATTGGTTTAAGTTAATTTGTTATAACAGAGGATTTCAAAGTTCAAGCTTGATTAACAATTAATGTGTTAGCTAGTTCACATTTTAGTTCACTTATCTGTTCCTCTATTCAGATTTTGGAAATTCAATGTAAATTTCAGAAAAACACTGGACAGGCAAATGCAGCTCCGAGTGTCCTAAAGTATACACAATTTTCATTTGAATTTTTATTTGTCAAAATACATGGTACATGTAGCAGATAATAAAACAAATCTGGTTGAAGACCCTTTAGACTTAAAATTACATCAGATAGAAAAATCTCATGGAGAATCAAAATTTTTAATAAAGTATCCATTGGGACAAGTTGTCAGAAAAAAACACTAATATGGATTTGCCTTCTAAGGATTGAAGATAGTCCTTTTTCATAATTTAGACTTAGTTTTGTAGAAAGAAAACTATTGCAGAAAGAGAGAAGCTGTTTCTTTAACTCTACCAAATGGATTTAAAAGAAATTAAAATATTGATAATAGGTGAGAAATTAGTCTCTAGTCATTTTGGCCTATTTCTAATAATCTATATATTTTGTGGTCTTTACTATACAACGTATATACTTTTACAAGACAATACACATCATTAGAGGTTGGAAATAAACTAAAAAAATGTAAACTTGTAAATAGAAGATGAAAATATGGCCTTCCTCCTTACAAGAAACTAAGAAGTTTTCAATTTATATGTATCTTCATAGGCATTTAAAATTTTAGTCTCATCATTGGTTAAATGTTGTATACTTTTGTAAAAACATTGAAAATTTTGTAATTCATATGACAAAGGTATTAACATATCATCATAAGTATTCTCATTTTCCCGAAGTATTGTTATCATTAATGGTAAATACTGTTTTCAATCTTTTACCTAATATCTTTGCTTCATCTTCAATTTTAATTTTCTTTGTTCTTTTTATGTTGGTGGTATTCAATGTATTTAGTTGATGAGAGAACTGAATTTTAATTTATATACAAAATGGGAAATAAAATTTAACATGCATACTTTATTCATTTTTAGCTCACCTGGACCGAAGGTCCATGTGAGCTATTACCATCACTTGGCGTCCGTCGTCGTCGTCTGTCGGCGTCTGTCGTCGTCGTCTGTCGTCGTCGTCGTCTGTAAACAATTTTTCAAAAATCTTCTCCTCTGAAACTACTGAACAGAATTTAATGAAACTTGGTATGAATGATCCTTAGGGTGTCCTGCACCAAACTTGTGTTTCAATGTTTGATCCGTCAAAAAACATCGCCACCGTTACTAAAAATAGACCAGGGGGGTCAGACTACTGTTTTTGGCTTGTAAATCAAAAAGTATAAGAGATAGATGAAATCTGATGCCAGCCTACTGCTTCAGCATCAAAAGTTCTACAAAAGTCTCCATTTGGTCGAAGTTGTCAGATGATCCCTAATAGGGGTTACAGCCCCTTAAAGGTGAAAAATAGCGTTTTTGCATGTTTTTGGCCTATAGATTAAAAACTATTGTAAATAGAGAAAAGCTGTTGCTTGCTTAAATGTTCAGCTCATTTAGCTCTACAAAAAGTCTCCATTGGGTCGAAGCTGTCAGATGACCCATTATAGGGGTTACAGCCCCTTAAAGGCGAAAAATAGTGTTTTTGGCCTATAGAATGAAAACTATTGCAAATAGAGAAAAGCTGTTGCTTGCTTAAATGTTCAGCTCATTTAGCTCTTCAAAAGTCTCCATAAGGTCAAAGTTGTCAGATGATCCCTAATAGGGGTTACAGCCCCTTAAAGGTGAAAAATAGCATTTTTGCATGTTTTTGGCCTATAGAATGAAAAATATTGTAGATAGAGAAAAGCTGTTGCTTGCTTAAATGTTCAGTCCATTAGGTCTACAAAAGCCGCCGTAGGGTCAAAGTTGTCAGATGACCCTTATAGGGGTTACAGCCCCTTAAAGGCGAAAAATAGTGTTTTTGGCCTATAGAATGAAAACTATTGCAGATAGAGAAAAGCTGTTGCTTGCTTAAATGTTCAGCTCATTTAGCTCTTCAAAAGTCTCCGTGGGGTGGAAGTTGTCATATGACCCTTTATAGGGGTTGAAGCCCCTTAAAGGCAAAAAATAGTGTTTTTGGCCTATAGAATGAAAACTATTGCAGATAGAGAAAAGCTGTTGCTTGCTTAAATGTTCAGCTCATTTAGCTCTACAAAAGTCTTCATAGGGTCAAAGTTGTCAGATGACCCCTTATAGGGGTTACAGCCCCTTAAAGGCAAAACTAGTGTTTTTGGCTGAAAGAATGAAACTATTGCAGATCGAGAAAAGCTGTTGCTTGCTTAAATGTTCAGCTCATTTAGCTCTACAAAAGTCTCCATAGGGTTGTCTGATAACCCCTTACAGGGGTTACAGCCCCTTAAAAGTTGAATAATAGTGTTTTTTGATTATTTAGAATGAAAACTTTTGCAGATAGAGAAAAGCTTTTTCATGCTTAAACATTCAGCTCATTTAGCTATACAAAAGTCTTCATAGGGTTGACATCAAGACCAGGTGAGCGATTCAGGCTCCTGGGAGCCTCTTGTTAAAAGTACATACTGGTACTATTATTTGAGATTCAAATTTTAGATATAGAAAAAAAATAACTTCAAACTTTAAATCTCTATAAGAACACAACAATCAAACAATTAATAATGAAAGTTATTTCACTTTGTTATCATACAATCCAAGATGTTTGTTGCAGATTTTTGTTGTGATGGAGAAATCTAAAAAGAAAAAGCAAAAAAACAAATAAAAAAAGCATAATGTTTTTTTCTCTCCATATTTTGCCAACTATTTTGTTAATAAACTTATGATTTAATCATGCAATGGTTTAGATGTCATTGGGTTATCATTTAATGCATTTTTTTACTCTTTTGAATTTTATATCTTTATAAATTTATCTTAAGCTTTCCACGGCAAGATTTAATCGGTAATGCACCAAACACGTAATAATGTTAAACATGGGTGTAAATATATTCCTTGCCACATCACTTAATGTCATGACTTGGTTTCCATGGTAATGTAGGGAGATATTTTTTATCCATGTGGAACAATATTATGACACATTAGTTACTTATCTTCATCTTTGTTATTTAATTTCCTTCAACTAAGGGAAGTTACTCTGTTGAAAGGAATTTTGTTGATGCATTTTTTTAATGATGTAAAAAAATTTGCTACATATTTTTTATGTTGAAAAAAGAGTGGGGAGAACTTCTGTTGTCATGGTGACATTATTTTATAAAAAAAATCACATTTGCTGATGTATATAAGATGAATTATTTAGCTTATAACATCATGTAAGACAAATCTGTTAAAAAAATAAATTTATACAAATGTGATGTGTTTTTTCTCTTGACATTCTTTTCCTGATGAAGTAAAAATACATTATTCATCTTTTTGCAAAATAAAATAGGATACATTAGATATTTGGAATAAGTAGGATCAGTGGTGTACTATTAAGTAGTTAGTTTGAACAGTTGAAAGTTATGTGGCATAAGTTTATAATGCAACCAACCTTTATATATATAAACAACAATTTTAAAAATCCTCAATGGAAAACAGCCAGTAGCCTTCTATTGCTGCTTGCTGTTTTGCAATTGGTCCATGGTTAGAAATATAATGCCTACGATTCAAAACCAATCAAAAGAATGTCATAGAAAGTTAAAATCGTGGGTGCCGGATTTAGGATTTGGTTGCATTGCATTTATATGAATAAGTTGTTTTCTTAGTATAAAGTAAGTACGGTACACCATATATAGATGTGCATATTTCCAGAAATTTCCCTATTGGAATTTTTATAGGAGTTATGGGACTTGATCTCTGTCAAATAAGTGCACATGTGGGGTTAATGAGCTAGCTCTAAGGTTCTTGCATTACTACAGAGGAACTCAGACACTTAACAAATAAGTATTTGTGAGTAGTCTTTTTTTTTTCCTTTGTTTGAATATTGTAAGTATGAGAAGGATAACTTCACACTCCCGTAAACCTCTGAATATAAACTGCATGATAATGGTTGATTTTTGTTAAAACTTTACACAAAAGTAGTATATATACATGTACAAGTATATTATATAAAAAAGATAATATTGGGTGATCATCAGACATATTTGTTGCTCACCTGGCAAAAAGGCTATGTAAGCTTATGCCATCACTATGCATCTGTCGTTGGTTAACAATTGAATTTCAAACGGACAGAAAATCCAAAGGATTTGAGGCTCTTCAGAATCAACAGCTATCCATTGGGTCAAAGTTGTCAGATGACCCATTATAGGAATTTTGGCTCTTCAGAATCAACAGCTATCCATTGGGTCAAAGTTGTCAGATGACCCATTATAGGAATTTTGGCCCTTTAATGGTAAAAAATTTGTTGTCATCTGCCGCAACGCGGAGCGGGGACATAGAAATGCCGTCCGTCCGTCACACTTTTGGAAGCGCTCTCAAGGCTACAAATTTTGTCGGATTTTCATGAAAGGACAAGATAGGATAAGAAGACGAATTTGGCCCCCTAAATTGGTCAAATTTTCCAAAATCGGAATATTGAATTATAACAGTGTGATTTTGTGATTCAGAAGTTGTATTTTTTGGAACAAGCAAAATTTTATTAAAAATTTGACAAATGGCGTAATTACGCATGTGCACAAAATGATAGAACTATGAAATGTAGCAAAATTGGCTTAAAATTATTAACATGACAATGGTTTTTGTTAAATTTAAATATGAGCGGACCTGCGGCCCACAAAGATTATTTCTGGAAATATTAGTTTTTGTATGCTAATTCCACATATAGAATATTTTTGTGGGCCGCTTGTCCGCTCATAGTTATTTTAGCCAAAAACATACAAAAATATACCAAATTTCGAGTATTTGTGAGAAAAAGTCACTTTCTCGTCAAGTTTGATCAAATGCTAAAATAAGATTAGATCTATAATTTGTTTAAAACAATCAAATTTATCAACTATCATTACTTGATATCATACAAATCAATTTTTGAGCATAAAATTTCACTTTTGAAAAAGGGGCCAAAAACAGCCCTTATCATACCTTCTCCTTTATACTAAATGTTAATATCACTAATACCTTGGAGAGATTCAAAAATCAGCATTTTACGATAATTTTTGTAGGAGTTATGGGACTTTGACCATAAAAACGTCTGTTTTTTTGCAAAACAGACCTTGTAAGCGCTCTCATCCCTACAGATAATGACGGATTTTCATGGAATTTATACCAAATGTTTATACATGTACCACTAATTCCTTGGTCAAGTTTGAAAATCAGCATATTTCGATAATTTTTACAGGAGTTATGGGACTTTGACCATACAAATGACTATGGTTTTTTTGCAAAACAGACCTTGTAAGTGCTCTCATCCCTACAGATATTGACGGATTTTCATGAAATTTATACCAAATGTTTATATCACTAATACTTTGGTCAAGTTCGACAATCAGCATTTTTCCATAATTTTTGTAGGAGTTAGGGGACTTTGACCATTTAAAATGATTCTGTTTTTTAGCAAAACAGACCTTTCTGTTTTTTAGCAAAACAGACCTTGTAAGCGCTGTCATCCCTACAGATATTGACCCATTTTCGTGAAATTTATACCAAATGTTTATATCACTAATACCTTGGTCAAGTTAAAAAATCAGCCGTGTTCAATAATTTTGTTTCACTGGCGGGGGACCAGGAATTCCATTCTTGTTTCTTTTCATTTCCCTTTAGAATGAACTAAGCTGTTGCTAGCTTTTACCTTCAGCTCATTTGGCTCTACAAAAGTCTCCATTGGGTCAAGGTTGTCAGATGACCCCTAATTGGGGATATGACACTTTAAAGCTAAAAAAAGTACGTTTTCATGTTTTTGCCCATAGAATGAAAACTATTGCAGATAGATAATAGGTGTTGCTTTCTTAAACCTTCAGCTCATTAAGCACTTTAAAAGGGTCCATTTAGTTGAGGATGTCATATGACCCGTTATAGCTTAAGGACCAGGTGACCAATTCAGGCTCCTGGGAGGCTCTTGTTAATTTGAAAGAGGATATTCCCTTGTGAAAGAAGAAATGAGTAGCAATGGATGTTCAAATATCTTTAGTGTGAAAATCCCATGACAAAATCGGAAAACAAAAGTTGATGGCTGATGTTCACTAAAAGTTAAGGTTTCATGAGCACCTCCATATCTCAAGAACTAAAAGTCCTTGGTTGATCAAACTTGGTTTGCATATGCCCCAGTAGTAGCTCATCACAGTTGCATATTCCAAACTTTTGGCCTCTACCTTTATTTTCCAGTAGAGGGACTAAGATTTTCAATACACATGTTAAAAAAAAAAAAAAAAATTGAGCACCTCCATATCTCAAGAACTATTTAACTTGGTATACATATGTCCCAGTAGGTAGTAGCTTAGCACAGTTGCGCATGCATCCCTATCTTTTAAACTCCACCTTGATTTTATGGTTGAGTGACTGACAGTTTATTATACCCCACACAACAAAGTTGCGGAGGGTATAATGTTTTCGACTGGTCCATCTGTCTGTGATCAAAGTTTGTGAACACAACTCCTCTTAAACTTCTGTACAGAATTTAACAAAACTTGGTAGGCAAGAAGTATGTTGTTGTGCATATCAATAGGAATTTCTTATCCCCAAACTTTTGTGGGAGTTATGGCCCATTGGACTTAGAAATTTGCAGAAAATCCTGATTAGTTCATGAAAACAACTCTTAAACTACAGAACAGAATTTAATGAATTTTGGTATGCAAGAAGTACACCATCTTAAGTTGTGCATGTTACCAGGAATTTTTTATCTGCAAATTTTTGTGGGAGTTATGGTCCTATGGACTTAAAAATTTGCAGAAAATGCTGATCACAGTTGTGAACGCAACTCTCTTAAACTACTATACAGAATTTAATGAAACTTGGTATGCAAGAAGTATTAAACATATGTAGCAATGCATGTTTCACAAATTTTTAATCACAAAAATTTACGAGCCTTTGGCTCTCGGGCTGATATCGTGACCTGGGGCTGATAATAGGTCTGATATGAAAAATGGCATGTTATAATTAATAGGAAATTTATTCAATATTAAGTCATTTGAAAGGTAGGAAAAAAATAAAAATGAAACTGAAAAAGCAAATTTTATTTCAATTATTGGGCCAAATTTAAAGGGGTAGAAGGGTTTGTAAAACTAATAATAAAAAAAATTAAATTACAATTGTTCAAAGAACGATCGCGAGGTCTTTCCCCATTTGTGTCCTCCAATAGAAATAGATTCCTAACTGAATGATACCATTTTTGGATATATCAACCTGGTAGGTAGTCCAGATTTAAAAAATATATGGTTGCTATGGACTTTTTCGGTTGCTTTAAACAAAACATCACTTCCGGTCATAAGATATTGAAATTTAAACTCAGCAGGTAGTCAGGAGTCATAAAATATATGGTTGCTATGGATTTTAGGGTCGGTTGCTATGAACAAAAGGTCACTTCCGATCACTGAAAGATAAACTCAGCAAGTAGTCTGGATTCATAAAATATATGGTTGTTATGGACTTTTTCTAAATATAACCTTGCTGCTAAGGACTAACCTTGACCCCTGACCTTTGATGTTGGACCCAAATTATAGCCCCTTCCACACTGATTCTGAAAATATATGGTTGCTATGGACATTTCCTTAAGGTTACCTTGTTGCTAAGGACTGACATTGACCTATGACCTTTGACCTTGGACCCAAATTACAGCCCCTTCCCAACTGATTATGAAAATATATGGTTGCTATGGACTTTTCCTTAAGGTTACCTTGTTGCTAAGTTCTGACCTTGACCTTTGACCTTTGACCTTGGGCCAAAATTATAGCCCCTTCTTAACTGATTATGAAAATATTTGGTTGCTATGGACTTTTCCTTAACATTTCATTGTTAAATATGGATTACTATATATTGCGCAATACATTTCCTATATGAAGTCATGACGCAATTATTCAAACTTGAGATTTGACCTATGTCATATATATTTTCGGATGCAACTTATGTCACCTAAGACGATTGGTGAAGGTCCCAATTCTTTAGGACTAACCGTTTTGAAACAAATTTTGTTGGCACATTGCGACACAAAATAATGCTTTGGATGATGTTTTTGGCCGCCATTTTGAAACCACTCAATCGTAACATGTATTTCTTGGGCTTAAATGATAGGTCTTGCCAAGACGGTCATTTTTCATACACATATCTATTATACTATCTGTTACGGTTTTCAAGTTATTGGCAAAAAATGTATTTCGCGAAAACCTGTTTCGGCCGCCATTTCGAAACTGCTCAACCGAATCATGCACTTCTTGGACTTAAATTGTAGGTTTTATCAAGACGATCATTTTTTGTTGTTATATTGTCTATACTATCTCTAACGGTTTTCGAGTTATAAGTAAAAAATCATTTGACGACCGCCATTTTGGCAATGGTAAACGCAAAAAAATTTTTGACCACAGATTCTTAATCAGGACCCTCAAATCTACCTGGAAACCAAATTTCATCAAAATCGGACAATTTTGACATTTTGCGCCAAGTTTGCGCCATATGCGCGCAACCAGGAAGTAAATTACAGAATTTTTTTTTGCATTATAAATCATCACCAGGATTTAAGGAACCACCTCCACCAAACAGAATCTTGATAACTATTACCGTCTCTGAGGAGATATGATAACAAGGGTAAACAGCGTTTTGCGCAATTGCGCCGTAACTACAAATAGTTTAGCGTCAGGCCCTAAGTCACGTCGATTCCAGGCAGTGCTGAATAAGTGTGCCAAGTTTCGTCAAAATCGGTCAAGGCAATTTTTTGACGCTGATGGCAGAAGAAAAAGAATAATAATAGGCAGAACGAAATCAATAAGGTCTTCCCTTTGGAAAGGGAAAGACCTTAATAACGGCCCAACCACTTTCTGAACAACAGCTACCAACTTTTTTGTTGCTAATTTTTTATCATCCTGTTGTGTGTGTGTTGTTTCATGTACTTTTATTCCATGTCTCAAAAGTATTCATAGCATTTTACACAATAAAAAGCTTATCACTAAGGTGGTTCAAAACTACAAAAACTACATAGTTTGGATTTGCTCACAAAATTTGAACTGATTCTAAATTGCGCTTTTATTCTTTCTGTTAACCTCAATACAAATAAATCCATTGACTATTCCAAGCAATAAAAACATGCTATAAATCATGTTTTATGAACTTGTAAAAGAATGGAAATAAAAACTTAAGTGTAAATAACTATAAATATTTATCTAATAATTTCATTTTTAATCTGAACACATTTTGTATAGTAACAATTTTTTTTATAAATTAACAAATTAAATAAATAATTGCACCAAAATTAATGAACATAAATACATGAATGTACAAGTGATGATAAACATAAAGAGCATATTATGAAATAATAAGCTACACTGAGCACAGCATGATACGACCGCAACATGTTGAACCCTGTTCGTTTGACCCCCAATATGGATGTCAAATACTTTGGACACATGCTGCTCATGGTGGACTCACAAAGCTTCCTGACTCATGCGTTCTTAGGTGGACTTTTAATGCATATTTGAATTTTTTATATATTAAAACCAACCTTTAAGGTAAACTCATATGGGACATTTTGCCCCTTTGACCCCTTATTTCCCGAAAGTGGTAGGAGATATTGCAAATCTGATTGAAAATGCAAGCAGGAATTTTTACAAAGATTCAAATGAAAATAGTTTTGAAAATTGGACCACAAATAAAAAAAGTAGATTTTTGGGGTAAGGCCTCCTTTTGAACCCTCATAGCAATTTAAAAGTGCATGATACATCAAAACTGTAGCTACATTTTGTTGACAAAATTTATAGAGGAATGTAATGAAAAAAAGAATGATCAAAATTGTAAGAAAAATAATATGTTTACAGCAGTTTTGTTTTTACATCTATTTAAATCCTTTTGGGCCCTTTTTCTCTGAAACTGTAGGGGCGACAATCCTTAAATGCAATAGGAAACTTTCTCTTGTGGTTAGAAACATCATTTTGAAACAATATAACAATTGGCTGGCCCACTACATTTAAAATTCTTGAATAATACCATTTGTTGAGACATTCTTTATAATAGGCGGTTTTTGCCTCTTTAACCCCTAAATTCTTGAAAATTGTAAGAGATATTGCAAATCTGATTGAAAAACACAACAAGGGATTTTTACAAGATAACCAAAGAAAAAAAAAATTGAAAATCGGACCACAAGTAAAAAAGTAGATTTTTGGGTAATGACCCCTTTTAACCCTCTAATAGATATTTAACTTCTCAAGAGTGAGCAAAACTGTTGTTACTTTTAGTTGACAGAATTTATTGAGGAATACAATGGATAAGAATGATCAAAATTGGATGAAAAATAAACGTTATACAGCAGTTTTGTTAAAAAACAACCCTTTTGCCCCCTTTGGCCCCTTTTTTCTTAGAGGGAAGGGGCCACAAACCTCAAATGCAATACAATCTTCCTTAAGTGGTTACAAACATCATACCAAAATGTCAGCCGCCACAACTAAAGATATTGCATGGAAACCAAAGTGTCCACAGACAACAACAATGACACCGCCATAATATAATAGGATTGCAAAAAGTTTGTGGTTGTATAAAAATAAAGCATGTTTAATACATTTTGCAAATTACAATATAAAGTGCATCATATTTTTCAGTGTATTAGCCCCTTTTTTCCTGAAAATTCAGGAGCATATTATACTACCTAAGCAGTTATTCCCTCAACTTGTTATAAAAAGTTAAATTGGTAATCTATCTTGACACTACTAGATTTTGTGAAATAAAAATAGAAATAGGCTAATTTAAGGAGGCTGGGGGTTCTAAAACAGAGCATATTTTTCAATCATCTTGCAAATTTCTGAAATTCAATAAAAAAAATTACAAGACAAACACTTCAAAGGATATAAAGCTTTTTCTTAAAAATCTGATTTCAGGGGAGATAATTGGGGGAAAATATGTTACATATTTTTACAAAGAAATTAATGTATTAGAAAATTTAGTTTTCCTTAAATATTTCGAAAAGGAGTACCGTGACCCCATGTTTTTATTACAGAAATCAAAAGTATATCCTATTTTTTGTTATTTTACACAAATATGTAGAAATTTCTATGTCAGGTTTTAAAAATATATGCATATTGAGGATTTTTGCAATACAATCTATACAAATTTCTTAAAGATTGAAACCCAATTATTTAAAAAAAAACACTGTGAACTATTGTTTTATTGTATATTTTCTATGCTCATACTAATGTCAATTAACTATAAAAGTTTGAAATAGATCCTATGTCAAATTTTTAGACCCTCCAACCATTTAGTTCCTCTCTCTAAAGTTCTTAGTAAGTAAAGTAAAATTGAAATTCTTAAAGAATTTGATGATATCCCACTATTAAATAAATGCATGTAAATTCAAACAGTATAAATTTCAAGTTAAAAAAAATGCTAATATTTATTGGATATTCAAAGAAAATACATGTACTTAAATGCTTTTTTCATAACAGACACAACCTTGGTCTCAAACATGTATCCATTAACAAACATGTGTCAACCTCTGCAATACAATGTACAGTCCTTTGGCTTGTAAAAGATGCTCAACACTTCACTGAAGTAAATATTAACAAAAAGAAAGAGTAGTAAAACATTAAAGGTTTAGCATCAAGCTAAATATTATACTACATGTATAAACAAATCACAACAAAAAGAGACAGAAAATACAAAGCTGATTATTTGGAGTATTATTTCATTTTTTTATGACGAAAACAAAGTCTATCACAATAACAAAGATAATTATGCAATGATTTGAAACTTATTACATACCAGTTTGAAATTATGCCATTATAAATATCTCAAGTTAAGGTTCATGGTTACATAATAAAGTGGTTGGTTTTTGACCTTTTTTCCTAGTACTACACAGAAATAAAAGATAACAAAGCAGTGTCTAAATATAAAATTTGCAGACCATTTTATTTTGCATTTAACAAGGTTTCTATTGTTGTTTTCTCTATTCATTTTGTTTCTGTTCTAGTTTTACCTTAAATAAAGCTTGTATTTCCCCTAAATAAAGCATGAATTAACCCTAAATAACCTTCTTCCATGTAAATATATTACAGTAAATTTAAAAACGACAAAACTGAAATTACCTTGCACTTGGAGACCAATTGTAAAAATAATTTATCTTGATGCTCTTTGCCTTATTCAGCAATTGAATGTGTAGTTTAGATTGCAAATAGACTGAAAACTATGTACCATAAAATATCAGCCATTTTATTTGTGTGAAGATTAACCTGAATGTTATATAGATTGACCCTCATCCTGTGGATTCTTGATTATCTTCTTCTTGTCCCTCTGTTTTTTCATTAAACTTACTCACATCATCTGTGACTAAATCATACTGCTCCTCATTAACAGAGGAATCAGAACCAGTCATAACTTCCTCTTCAGATGGTTGGAGAATTTCAGGCGAACTTGTAGAGTTGTCTCCACTTTGTTCACTGGAGTTGTCTTCTTTTGATGGTTCTGAAGTTGGAATTGTTGTATTGCTTTGATTTTCTGAATTCAAACTATTTTTAGAATGTTTATTGTCATCATCTGGTTCCTTGTCCATTACTGATGTTGTTTTAAACATTTCGGCACTAGAACCAGGTAATTCTTTGACATCATTGCTATCGTCTGCCAGTGATGTTGTAGCAGACGACACTGATTGATTATCATTGGTGGGAAAATTAATAACAATGGCTTCTTCAGCATCACAGACAACTGAATCAACATCTGATTGAGGAATATTACTGTCTGTGGCATCAATACTTTTCTGAGAGGAAAAAGATCCAGCCATGGCCAGCATGCTGACTGATTCCTGTTTTCTGTCTACCTGGTCCTTTGATGAAGATGATGGTGGTACCATAAGTCGTACTGATCCGTCTGATGTAAGGGAATGTTGTTCTGTTTGCACATTTCTGATACAAAAATGAAACAAGAAAAACATTCATCACACATTACAACTTCAAATATTTTCATGTAAAACATCCCCTATATAATTCATATAAATGTTTTAGCCTTTGAAATTATAAATATATATATATATATTTTTAAATGATAATAAAGTTTTGATGAGAAATATTATATGTAGCAAATGCTTCATAAAGAATGCTTTGATTATCGCTACATAATGAAAATAGTCGAAGTTTTCATAACATTTTTTTCATCTGAGAATGACACAGCTTATGTCTAGAATAGATGCCATTTACTTCTGTTTCTTTTGTTTGTTTTATTTATATCTGTATTAAATTACCCTTCTCCTTGTTTCCATGGAGATGAACTCTGAGGAATGACATCATCAAGGTCAATATACCCTGTATTCAGCTTACCAACTAAATTCTCATACTTATTGTTGATGGTTTCAAATTTGCTGGTCACTGAAGTCCTGTAAAAACTAGAAAAACTGTGAGCCGCAGCTCACAAATAAATACCCCCCACCCCAAAAAAAATTTCTCAGATAAAATTTTAAAATAGGAGATGCACATCTACATTATGTCACAGAGATTGTGTGTAAGTTTCATGAAAATCCATCAAGGGGTTAAGGAGGAGTTGCGGATAAGAGATGGGCACCCCCATGAAGTCGAATGGCTGAGTCCATGTATTGCTATGGGAAA
This sequence comes from Arcuatula senhousia, assembly GCA_963971305.1. Taxonomy (NCBI): domain Eukaryota; kingdom Metazoa; phylum Mollusca; class Bivalvia; order Mytilida; family Mytilidae; genus Arcuatula; species Arcuatula senhousia. The sequence goes on from OZ020311.1 coordinate 49,125,020, forward strand.
CCCCAAGAATCATTCTGATCAAATTTCAAAATAGTAGGTGCGCATCTACATTATGTCACAACAATTGTGTGTAAGTTTCATGAGAATCCATCAAGGGGTTTAGGAGGAGTTGCGGATAAGAGATGGGTACCCCCATGTAGCCGAATGGCTAAGTCCATGTTTTGCTATGGGAAACCCCAAAAAACATTCAGATCAAATTTTAAAATAGTAGGTGCACATCTACATTATGTCACAAAGATTGTGTGTAAGTTTCAAAAAAATCCACCAAGGGGTTTAGGAGGAGTTGCGGATAAGAGATGGGTACCCCCATGTAGCCGAATGGCTAAGTCCATGTTTTGCTATGGGAAACCCCAAAAATCATTCTGATCAAATTTTAAAATAGTAGGTGCACATCTACATTATGTCACAAAGATTGTGTGTAAGTTTCATGAAAATCCACCAAGGGGTTTAGGAGGAGTTGCGGATAAGAGATGGGTACCCCCATGTAGCCGAATGGCTAAGTCCATGTTTTGCTATGGGAAACCCCAAAAATCATTCTGATCAAATTTTAAAATAGTAGGTGCACATCTACATTATGTAACAAAGATTGTGTGTAAGTTTCATGAAAATCCATCAAGGGGTTTAGGAGCAGTTGCGGATAAGAGATGGGTACCCTGAAGTGTAACGGAAGGACGGACGGAAGGACGGAAGGACGGACACCCCTATCACTATATACCCCCCACTTTTGAAGTGGGGGGTATAAAAAGTATAAAAGATGTTTTTTAACATTATTTTACAACAACCTATCATATCTATAATGAAAGAACCTTAGTGAGCATGCTCACACATCCCGGGCGTCCACATTATGGACAGAGAATATCTATTTCCAGTTAGGAATAAAAAAGTCAGAGTTTTTGTCTTTCCAAGTTGGCTTGTTAAACAGAAAGTAAATGATTGACAGACCTGAAAACGTATCCCACCATAAGGAAAAAGGTAGCTCATTAAACAGGAAGTAGATCATCAACAGACCTTGAAACAAATCCCACCATATAGGAACCCTACCCGAAGTTATATACCAAATACCAAATATCAAATAACTACAATTTATAGTTGCTGAGAAATCTGTTACGAAAATTTTCAACCCTGAAAATTTAGTGAAATAAAAACCTAAGCCGAGCCCAGCATGATACGATCACAACAAGTTGAACCCTGTTCATTGGAGGCCCAATATGGATAGTCTATTGTTTTGGTCACATGCAGCCCATGGTGGATTCACAAAGCTTTTTGATACATGCATCCTGTGATGGACTTTAAAATGCATATTTGACACATATATATATATATATATATTTACATCTTTGGCCCCCTGTAGAAATGTAACGGTGCAATATAAATCAAAACCATTGTCATTGACACATTCAGTTGACAGAATTTAATGAGCAATTCAACAGAAAAAGAATTTTCAAATACGAAAAAAATAAAAAACATTCTACAACAGTTTTGAGAATACATTCCTATTATCCCCTTTAAGTCCTTTTTTTAAAACGGTTGGGGCCTAAAACCCCAAATGCAATTAGATGCTCCCTTTGGTAGATATAATCATCTTATTAAAACTTCGTAGCTATTGGCTGGCCCACTTCAATTAAATTTCTTGTGTAAAACAATTTGCCTGGCAAACTTTTAAAAATGGTGTTTTTTGCCCCTTTGACCCCTAATAACTCGAAAACAGTAAGAGATATTGAGGATCTGATTGAAAAATGCAGGCAGGGATTTTCCCAAGGATTGCAATGAAAATCGGACCAAAAATTAAAAAAGTTGATTTTTTGGGCGTGGCCTGTCTTTGGCCCCCTTTAGCAATGTAACAGTGCAATATATATCAAAACCATTGTCACATTGAGTTGACAGAATTTGATGAGGAATTCAATAAAAAAGAATTTTCAAAATCGAATGAATAGTAAACATTCTACAACAGTTTTGTCAATACACCCATTTTAGCCCCTTTTGGCCCTTTTTTCTGAAACGTTAGGGACCAGAAACCCCAAATGCAATACCAACTTTCCTTTAGTGGTTACAAACATCATATCCAAATTTCACGACAATTTGTTCCCTGCAACTTAAGTTATAGCACGGAAACCAAAGTGTCTATAGACAACAATGACAACGACAACAACGACATCGCCATAACATAATACTATCGTAAAAGTTTGTGGTCGTATAAAAAGTCTAAGTCGGCTGGTTAAACAGGAAGAATGTGATCGACAGACCTGAAATGTATCCCACCATATGGGACTCCCACCTGAAGATACATACCAAATATCAAAAGCCTACGATTAATAATACCTGAGATATCTGTTACAAAATTTTTAATCAAGGACAGATGGACCAGTCAAAAACATTATACCCTTCGCAACTTTGTTGCATGGGGTTTAATAACCAAAGTTCTAGTCTAACCTTATTAGACATTGAATTGATATACAATATACCCCCTATATTATTGATTTATCAGTAATACATCAAATTTCTAGTCTTCTTTAATACTGTATAACTGGTAATTTTTGCAGTGTTTTAAATTCTATTTCACGAGTCAACCGCAAAATTCTAAATTGCATAAAAAAGTATGTAATGTTCTTATCAGTTAATAAAGATGTAAAACCAAAATTATCAAAATCAGCTATTAATAAAATCACAAAATTTTCATTCCAATCGCAAAAATTTCACACCGAAAAAATTACCAGTTTATTTATCATATTTCAATTGTGTTTCTTTTCTTTTATTTTTATTTTCAAGAAAGTCTTTTGGATTATTATTTTTGGAAAAAAGTAATATATACATTAATGGACGAGAGAGGTTTGGTGCCATAAAACCTTGTTCAACCAACAATTTCTTATGAAATGCCTGTACCAAGTCAGGATCATTACAGTGTTAAATTTGTCCAGGGTATGTCTGCCTTGCTTTGTCTTTCCTTTGAGATTGCTCATCCCTTGGCCAATTTTTGTGATAAGCTTTATTGCATGTGAACAATGATTTCTATCAAAACAATCCCAAAATTGTACATGTATTTAGGTGTAAATCTATAATTCATTACTGTGGATGCAATTGTTTTTGTGGGTACCAATTTTTGTGGGTTGATGAACAAGGATCATTTCATTGATTCTCATATTTGTGATTCTGAAGTCTGCAGCATACAAATCAATTTTAAATTACTACCTTTTCATATGGTATCAAATTTTTCTGCTCAAGGCCACACACAAAAACCACAAAAATTGATACCCCACAACTAATAATAAACTAAAAAAATTAAAACTCTCCTTACAACTGCTGTTGAAGTTCAATAACAACATTTTCCATCTGAAGTCGATCAAGTTTAGATTCCTCATCAAACTTCTTAAAAACTTTCATAAGATTTTGATGTTTCCTCTGAAGTTCTTGTAACTGATGATCTCTTTGCCGAACCAATTCTTCTAAATATCCCTAAAATTAGAAAATGAGTTAAAATAAAAAAATAAACTCATTCAGGTCTACCATATGTGTATACCTTTTTCTATTTGATATGATTCATAATACCTTTAGCTTTTTTGATTATTTGTTTATAAGTATTATCTATTGCTCCTTGATACATTTATGTGTGTATTGAGACCGTTTGCTCTTTGATACTTCTATGTGTTTATTGATACCTTTTGCTCTTTGATACTTCTATGTGTTTATTGATACCTTTTGCTCTTTGATATATTTAGGTGTTTATTGATACCCTTTGCTCTTTGATACATTTATGTGTTTATTGATACCTTTTGCTCTTTGATACATTTGTGTGTTTATTGATACCTTTTGCTCTTTGATATGTTTGTGTGTTTATTGATACCTTTCGCTCTTTGATACACTTATGTGTTTATTGATACCTTTTGCTCTTTGATACATTTATGTGTTTATTGATACCTTTTGCTCTTCGATATGTTTGTATGTTTATTGATACCTTTTGCTCTTTGATACATTTATGTGTTTATTGATACCTTTTGCTCTTTGATACATTTATGTGTTTATTGATACCTTTTGCTCTTTGATACATTTATGTGTTTATTGATACCTTCTGCTCTTTGATGTTTGTGTGTTCATTGATACCTTTTGCTCTTTGATACATTTGTGTGTTTATTGATACATTTTGCTCTTTGATATATTAAGGTGTTTATTGATAATTTTTACTCTTTGATACATTTGTGTGTTTATTGATACCTTTTGATTATGATATGATTGTATGTTTATTGATACCTTTTGCTCTTTGATACATTTATGTGTTTATTGATACCTTTTGCTCTTTGATATGTTTATGTGTTTATTGATACCTTTTGCTCTTTGATGTTTATGTGTTTATTGATACCTTTTGCTCTTTGATATGTTTATTGATACCTTTTGCTCTTTGATATGTGTGTATGTTTATTGATACCTTTTGCTCTTTGATACATTTATGTGTTTATTGATACCTTTTGCTCTTTGATATGTTTGTGTGTTTATTGATACCTTGTGCTCTTTGATGTTTGTGTGTTTATTGATACCTTTTGCTCTTTGATGTTTGTGTGTTTATTGATACCTTTTGCTCTTTGATATGTTTGTGTGTTTATTGATACCTTTTGCTCTTTGATACATTTATGTGTTTATTGATACCCTTTGCTCTTTGATGTTTGTGTGTTTATTGATATCTTTTGCTCTTTGATACATTTGTGTGTTTATTGATACCTTTTGCTCTTTGATATATTTAGGTGTTTATTGATACCTTTACTCTTTGATACATTTGTTTGTTTATTGATACCTTCTGCTCTTTGATATGTTTGTGTGTTTATTGATACCCTTTGCTCTTTGATGTTTGTGTGTTTATTGATACCTTTTGCTCTCTGATATGTTTGTATGTTTATTGATATCTTTTGCTCTTTGATACATTTATGTGTTTATTGATACCTTTCGCTCTTTGATACATTTATGTGTTTATTGATACCCTTTGCTCTTTGATACATTTATGTGTTTATTGATACCTTTTGCTCTTTGATATGTTTGTGTGTTTTCTCTAGTTCTCTGTACTTGGTTTCCCATTGGTTGGTTCCCATATCATGCTTTGGGTTTTCTGTGGGGTTCTGATTTAGTTCTGCTAACTCTTCCTTATCCATACTAACACTCTCTTCGCTTAAAAAGAATAACAATGATATTACCATGAATTACTTGACATTACTTGGAATTACGTGATACAACTGAGAATAATTTCACATTTATTTACTGAGAATTATATGATACTAATTTGAATTACCTAACCTTACTATGAACGATTTTTTTAAAGAGTTAGTTGACATTACTTAAAATATTATAACTACAGAGAATTTCTTTACTTTTCTTAGAGTACTATAATACTGAGAATACTATATTACCCAGAATTTCTTAACATTAATCATAATACTATATTACCAAGATTTTCTTGACATTACTTAGAATTACATTACATTACTAAGAATTACTAGAATTAACAAGAATAACTTGACATTACTGAGATTTTCTCGAAATGACTGAGGATAATTTGACACTACTTAGAATTTCATGATAATACTAACAATTACTTGACGTTTCTTAAAATAAAATGATATTGCTGAAAATTACTTGCCATTACTTCGAATAATGATTTGATTCTAGGAACTGCATTTAATCAAGAAGGCTTTTGAAATAAAGGACCAGAGTCAAGAACCCCCATATTTGGCCCTGTAAATACGCAATTATTACAATTGGTTTGTTTTACTCGAAAATTGGTGTATTTTTAGCTGGATTGCAGTGTTAAATGAGAAATGATTAGTTTTTAGTGTATTGATCAATTAAATAGTACTCTGACGCTTCAAAAATAGTCTCAATTAGCAATTTTTCACTTTTAGGCCAAAATAATCAGTTTTTCAATCACAATTATGTGATTTTCTAGGTGGCGCCACCCCTTGCCCCTTGAAATTTTTGTTGAAACATAAAGAAAATAATGTGTTTGTAAAATTTCAGCAAAAATATTTATGGGCGAGGGGTGGCGCCACTGTAATTTTTACAAATAACTAAGTGGAAAATGGCGAAATTCTGCTGAAATTAGCATATCTTTAATTCTAGTATCACAATATGACGTCATTGCAACGTCATAATTGCAGATAATTTTAAAATTGGTTTTGTTTTGTAACAAGCAATTATTCTAGACTAATCAGCAATCACAGTCTTATCTGAAATATGAATTTGAAAATATGACCTGATTTAGGGCCAGAAAAGGCTGTTCGTGAACCTACTCCTTTGTGCTTACCTTTGTTGAAACATGAGGTATGGAGTGAAGTCAATAAACAGTGGACACTTCAATTCATTATTCTGGCCTTTCAAGCAGAAACTGTTTATAAAAATTAAAATAAAAAAATCTAATTTCAAATTGGTTTAATTGTACGTGTAATACAAGAAGTATTTTTAATTCATGTGAATAACAGTGAAAGATGTGAATTAACTACAGGTCTCATTGAAGGCAGCTTGTTGTTATTATGTCTCCCAAACAAAAACCCACAAAACTACTTGTGTACCCCTGCCAAAATTATTTCAGGGGTTCTAAATTTGCATTTACAGGCATTTCTAGCATTTTTGCTTTACCTGGTACTTCTGTTTAGGGGTACCCATGCCCATATTTTGTCCAGTGGGTCCTAAAAATACATTTAAAGGCATTTCCAGGATTTTGCTTACCCCTGGGATTTCTGTAAAACTTATATCTATAGGGGGAACTTCTGCCCATTTTTTTTTCGTGAAGTTCTAAAAATGCATTATTGGCATTTCCAGTAATTCTTGCCCATGGGACTTCTGTAAAACTTGTATTTATATGGGAACTCCTGCCCAATTTTTTCCACTGAGGTTCTTAAAATACATTTAAAGGCATTTCCAGGATTTTGCTTACCCTTGGGATTTCTTTAAAACTTAAATCTTTAGGGGGAACTTCTGCCCGATTTTTTTTGGTGAGGTTCTAAAAATGCATTTTTGGCATTTCCAGTAATTCTTACCCATGGGACTTCTGTAAAACTTTTATTTATATGGGAACTCCTGCCCATTTTTTTCTAATGAGGTTCTATAAATGCATTTACAGGCATTTACAGGATTTTGCTTGCCCCTTGGATTTCTGTAAAACTTGTAATTAAAGGCAACCCCTGCCTATTTTTTTCCAATGAGATAAATAGGACTTTGTTTGGGAGACATTTGAAACTGCATCCAGTTTCAATTATACCTTGTTTATTTTGAATGTTTAGATCACCACTGATTTATACTGACCATGCCACATATGCTTATTCCACATTCCCATACATATAGATGTAGATATTTGAACATTTAATTTAGAAACACTATTACAGTCTTTGCAAAATGTGCCGACCTGCAAAAAAATAGGCAAATTTGACTCTGGTCTGGCAAATTTGTTAAACTTACAATCTACTGCTGATGTCAACAAAAAATCTAAAAATCATCAGTTTTACAAGGTAGATAAATTGATTTATACTGCAATCGGTCTATTTGAGCAGTCAAATTACAGTGACCGTATATCGATATGTGATATACGGTCAGTGACAGTATATCACTTTTAGTACACGCCCCCTTTCCGAGGCATGCTGTAAAACAAGGTCGAATAAAGTATGGTACAAATATTTAGAAAAGAAGAATTTTATTGGTAATTGGCTAATTACCGATAGTGTGGTATTCAAGCATGAAGATTCCGCCACACAAGCCCCTTTATAAGGGATACCTTATTATATTATTTTTTTTATGGAACTTGATAATTTGTAAAGTACAAAATTAGCAGTACAACCTCTATACAAACACAGTGTTTTTTTGTTTTTGTTTTTTTATTTTTTTGTTGGGGGGGGTTGCATTTTAGGACACATCAGCTACATTAAAGAATTAAATCAAAACTCTAATAAATATGTATAAATAAAAGAAACCTTTCGTATGAGTGGGGAAATGAATATTGGTATTAGTGAGCACAGATCGAAAGCGGGTTATTCGCTCTAGCAGAGATCTCTACGAATTTGTTCCTAATGCTGTTAAAGAATTTTCATGGTCCGGAATGACGATTAAAACCACATAAATCACCAATTATTTAATATATAATTTTAAAAAGGATAGTACATGTAGTATGTGAAAATTTTCATGCAACTCGGATTGAGAAGTCAGGACAGAAGCAAGGAATTAGAATACAGATATCCGTGGTCCTTGATTTGGCTTTCCTGTTCGAACATTTTGGTATTGATTACTAGTACTTGTACAAATGCATTTTCATAGTTTTGGTTATTGATCTTCCAATGTTTTGACGTGAATGCTGTTGATGAGAGGTTACTCCTTGAAATTTTGAAATCGGCAGAATTAAATTAACCGTTTATTCCCGTATAAATAAATTCAAGAAAAGTATTTGTTAGGTGAAATTAAAATTATAAACTTAAAAAATGGGTGGGAAATAATTGGATGTTCTATCATGTAATTAAATATGCCCAATTTATGTAGGCAACTACTATCAAATCCGTATAAACCGGTAAACAACATATATAGAGAGAGCTAGTTGAGTTTGCAGTTGCACGGACTCCACATGCTTTTTGATTGACAGGTGTAAATATTAATGCGTTGAATTGAATACCCGAATTTAAAATACTTTTGATAAAAATATGTAATCTTAATATTTTTAACGCCGAATGTATTTGATAAATGTATTACATTTTATTCCAAGAAAAACAATTATTTTTATTTTTTTTATTTCTAGCATAATGATATTAAGCTGCATTCTTACATGTAAGGCGCATATTAGTTAAAAAAACGGTAGCATTCAATTCTTAATTTTAAATTTATGCTTCAGTATAAATATATTATTTTTATTCTATTTTTTTTCAAATTTCATTACATTAATTTACTTTAGACCATGAACATTTGTGTCATAGTACATAAACCATTCCATGTTATACAGTGTGCCCCTTACCTGGCGACACAGGTGTTATGACCATATTAGGAGAGGGGCCCGAGGTAGGATCATTTTTCGATTTTTTTATTTGTGTTTTTTTAAATAAAGAATACTCCAAAGAAAATACAAAATATTGCAGTATAAACACAATAATAGTACACTGACTCGACATAAAATTGTATTTATACGAATTCGGCTCGAAACAAGAAAACGCTCGGGAGACCCTCGCGTTTTCCTGTTTCTAAGCCTCATCCGTATAAAAATTTTATGTCGAGTCAGTGTACTTTTATTGTATATACATACTGTAACCATATACCTGCTTTCAGTCCAGCAGTATTTATGTGAGATCCAACCAAGTAAGAACACATTTTGTGAAGACTGGGATTATCAGAGAAACAATTTTTGAATAAAAATCATCAGTTTTACAAGGTAGGAAAAATGATACATACTGTAACCATGTACCTGCTTTTTTATTAGGACAACTACTGGTTCCCTTTTTTATTTAACAGTGTCAATAAATGTTTAACTGCTATTCTTCCAGAGCACCTGAGTTCACTCTCATTAGGACTAGAGTTTGCATTGTTAATTGATATTCAGTTACTGTAGTTTTTGTGTTTCCGTGTTTTGTGTGTTGCCTGTTTTTTTTATCCTGTCCTCGTTTGTGCTTACTGATTTTCTGCCCTTTCAGGCTTTGACATTTTAAGGCCCATTGGTACATCTGCTTCTTTAAAGCAGATTTAATATTTTGGGGTAACATTCTCCATCTAGTTTTGGTTAATTTACAATTTTTTCAAGTATTTTTTGTTGACGTCAGCAGTAGGACATCAGTTACCTGAAGTCTATGGAGTTTAATCCTAATAAGACATCACACAGCATATGAAACTCGTCTGACATTATCACTGAACCTTCCAGATAAAACCTCCTACAAGTAAAAAAGTCTTATTCATAAGAAATTCAATAATTAGTCCACTAATATATTACATGGAATTTTATCAGCAAAGTCCACTATTGAAGATAAAACCTCTGTGAAAAAAGGGGGGATAATTCATAAAGACCCAACTCAACTAAATCTGAACTGTAAATTTGAGTTGGATGTATTAGAGTACCTAATTTTCTGTACTTGGGTAAAAAATGGATATTATTCTTCTTGTTCTTCTTACTTGACTATTTTTGTTTGCTGCACAGCGTGCCTTAGATACTCAGAAAGTCTTTTCTCCATCAAAACACATCTGATCCACGCTCTACCCTAAAATAATGATTAAAATTTTGAATTGTAAAATAGTTTAGTAATTAGGACTTGCTCCTCTAACTGACTCTTTAAAAGAGTCAATATGCAACAAAAAAAAAACTTTACTGTAATTTAAATATCATCTCCTTAAACTTCATTCATTTCATCTCAACTTCAAACCCCTTTATCCTTTTTAAAGAAAAGAAGATTAAGGCAAACAAAATGAAGCCAATATTGGATAAAGCAGATGGAAATATTGAGTCATTTACTAGTAAATCTAAATATTTTATAGAAGAACTACATTTCAACTTGAGTTAAATTCACAGAAAAACATGTCTGGAAAATTAGCATTCCCTTTGTCTTCCCCTAACAAAACCTCACTTAAGAATTAACTGTAATAATTATTTGGTTAATTGAACCATAAACTTAATTTTTCATGGTGCACATTGAGTAATCCACAAAGCAGATTATGTAAAATGTGTACCATTAAAAATTTAGTTTATGGCTTCTATAAACCAAAACAATTATTACAGTTAATACTTATTTATAAATTTATCAATATCTTTGGTGTGAAAATTTAGCAAAGTAATTTTTTTTCCATGAAAATATAAAAAATTCAGTTAATTGAATCGACGTATTAATATTTACACCTGTCAATCACATTGCATGTGGCATCCGTGCAACTGCAAAGTGTATATTAACTTCATTGTTGTATTTCAGTTTAACTTGTATTTGATAATACTTTACGATTTTTGGTGTAGTTTAAATGATCATTAATCCTATCAAATTCTTTTTGACTTTTTAAAAGTTTACAAGAAAATGAATTCTTTCAATACAAATGCAACTATTTTTTTTTAAATTTATTTATAATCATTTATTCATGAAATTGTTCAGTACAGTTTTGCATAATCAATTTGTCAGAGGAAATTTATGCGATTAACCTGAGAAAATCATGTCGAAGAGAATCGAAACATCCTATTAAACATATGAAATGGCTGAAAATAACAGTGTCGTTCTTGTGAAGATCTAGGATCCTTTCGATTAAACTTTGGTGTTTCTACAGTATATTCAAATATAAAAGTATCTTTAGATAGCTCAATTTCTCGTACATTGTTTGATATTAATTTTGAAGCGTTTTATTTATTATTTTGTTTGTAATTGAATAAAATCTGAAGGATGGTGAAAAATAAAAAATCAAACACCATGCGAACAGACTGATATTTGTCTAAATAAACAAATTTCCTTATCGAGAGAGTTATCGGCCAGCTGGCGTCCTGTTAAAACAGGAAATCGACCAACTTCAAACTGTTAATTAGATGACTTGAATTTATCAAATTAGCTTCAAATTTCACCTGAATATTATCTATTCATTTTGCTTTTTAACAATTCTAAATACGATACTATAAGGTAAGATTTGATTTGAAATGTTTTAGATTTCCAAGAGGTCTATTTCTAAGTTTGAATTTGGAAAAAAATGTACAATTGACATTAAACTGTTCCTTTGGGAAAATGTGTGATAAATATGAAAAGAAAAATAGTCTAAACAAAGCAGCAAAATATACTCTTTCCAACGATGTATATATTTCATATGTACGATTCATAATGAAAAAGTTTACTCGCTTGTAATGCAAGTGCCTATTTCAACAGGCCGAATCTGAATTTACAAATTAGCGCGGAGACACTGTTATTTTGGATTAATCTTGGAGACCAATCTCTGTAATTATTGTCTCAGGATTAAATGACTGACCCATAAAGTGAAATGTCAATAAAAAAAATAATAATAAAAAGAATTTTTAATTTAAGAAAGGATATGGAGTAAATGAACATGAGACCACAACACATATGTCATATGATTATATAATTTTGTCTAATTACCAAATGTGTTGAGTAAGTACAACACTCAGGTGACACTTTTATTGTATCCTAATGCTTGTAAAAACAAATGTGACAAAAATGAAGGTGGTAAAAACATGTTTTGATAACTTTTATCACACTTCAAAGTCCTTGTTAAGAAAACATGATTTTGACAGGTATCAAGGTGATTTTTGAAAATTTTAGACATAATTTGCCAAATTATCATTTTTTTTAGGCAGCTGAGAATATCGGGGTGGGAGGGGATGAGAATCTAGGATAATTTTTATATTGGCCTTAACAGGAATTTTGTATTTTTTTCTCAGATTTTTGGAATCCACTGTATATGCATTGTACCTTTCCTGTAGCAGATTTGACATTCTCTAAAGTTGCTATACTGTGGATGCAGTTGTTTGGAAGATACTGGCATGCCGTTTGTATGAAGCTCCAGAAAGGTTGAACTTCTTCTATACCATACCATGTTCTCTGGGCTGGTGAAATATTGTAAAAGTATATAAATTGTTAGTTTAGTTTTAAATTAATGTTGTTTCATTTTTTACCAAAAAGAGCAGAGTTCAATTAATGTTTATGATGGTAATGTACAGCCAAATTTTTGTTTTGTTTTATTTTCATTTATATATATAGAAAAGAAAAAAAGAATTGTTACATGAAATCTATCAAAAATTCCATTCATATTTTTTTAATGATGAAATGTTATTAACTTTTCATACACCTTCACCTGTGACATTTTTGGATATTAAATGTACATTTTTATTTTTTCTACTCATACTCAGATTATAACAGTGTATTTATGATAAATCAAGTTTTTAATATCATGTATATTGAAGAAAATTATGTAAAAAAGGAGTCTTTTAGGATTTTTCTAATGAATCAATTATAATACATATGTACCCTCTTTGGATAATGCTCTCTGCTAGTTTTTAGCTCACCTTGCCGAAGGCAATGTGAGCTTTTGCAATCACTTGGCGTCCGTCGTCCGTCGTCCGTCGTCTGTCGTCCGTCGTTCAACTTTTCAAAAATCTTCTTCTCTGAAACCGCTTGGCCAAATGTATTGAAACTTAGTAGGGTTGTTCTGTAGTATATCCTCTACAAATTTATCGTTCGAAATTTTGATTCGACAAAAAACATGGCCGCCATGGCTAAAAATAGAACATAGGGGTAAATTGCAGTTTTTTGCAAATAACTCAAAAACCGTAACAGATATCAAAATTCTGGCATAGGGTAAAAATGATCAGCACCTCAAGATCTACCTGCCCAGAAATTTTCAAGAAGATCCAACAACCGATGTAGGAGTTATTGCCCTTTTTCTGGATTTTTTCAAAAAAATTACTTATTTAGCCCTATATCTTGAAAACTATACAAGATATTTCAAAAAATTAGATTTCATATGAATAAGCACATCAAGATCTACAAAAGTTGTAACAGAGTCAAAGTTGTAGGATCGTTCCTTTAGGAGTTATATCCCTTGGATTGTAAAAATTGACCATTTTCACAGTTTTTTGTTCAACATTTCAAAAATCTTCTTCTCTGAAACTGCTCAGTCAAATAAAATGAAACTTAATAGGGTTGTTTAGTAGTATGTGGTCTACAAAATTATCGTTCGAAATTTCGATTCGACAAAAAACATGGCTGCCATGGTTAAAAATAGAACATAAGGGTAAATTGCAGTTTTTTGCAAACTACTCAAAAATGGTAACAGATATTAAAATTCTATTTGAGTAATAATGATCAGCACATAAAGATCTACCTGCCCTGAAGTTTTGAAGAAGATCTGACAATAGTTATAGGAGTTATTGCCCTTTTTCTTTTTTTTTCAAATTTTGCTCTTTTAAGACTTATATCTTGAAAACAATACAAGATATTTGAAAAATTTAAATTGCATATGGTTAAGCACATAAAGATCTAAAAATTATGTAATGGGGTCAAAGTTGTAAGACCTTTCTTGATAGAAGTTGTTTCCCTTAGAACATGAAATTGATAATTCCACAGAGTAGCAGTCCTTTGTTATATCCAGCATATAAGTATCATCGAATACAAGGTGAGCGATTCAGGCTCCTGGGAGCCTCTAGTTTTTCTAGCAAAGTTTATAATAAAATTGTTAGTGTTTGCATGTTTGATTATCTTTTTTTATATTACATGTGTTATGTATCTTTGTAACATCACCCCATAATTTGAATAATTTTAACTTTGGACAGTTTGAAAGGAAATACTGTTTAATATCATTATAAAGTCTGTTGTGTAAATACACATTGAAACAGTAGCAATTTTGCCAAGGGGCCATGCAGGCCGAGTGGCTGACTAACTGGGGAGTTAAACATCATGACTATACCTAGATATAGGTCTGCAGCGACAAGTAGCTAGTCGAAGGCACTGTTTAAATACCACACTATTGATCACTAGCCAATTCACCTCTCAAGTGGTGTTCGAGTCCCATTTGTATTTTACAAAAAAGGGACTTCCCCACCTGTATGTGAATAGGTTTGTCAGTGACCTCCAGGTACTCTTGTTTCCTCCACCACTTAAACTGTCAGACCACCCTATTTGGCCCAGGTGCATCGTAAAGGGTGTTAATTAAACCCTAACACACACATGTGATTTTGCCAATCAATGTTTTTGCACAATACTTCAACTTAACTCTTAAACCCTTGCCCTAAGCAGGACTCGTGTGGAAAAGAAAAAAAAACCTTTCTGTCTGTATGTTAAAATTTGTTCAATTGCAGCACAAAAATTAATCAATTCTTCAGAATCATCATCTATATCTGTGATTGAAGCTTTGTCCAGCAATGTCTTTACTGTGAGCCTGAAAAATAAATCTTTCATTTAGTAAATGCACTTAAAAATTCTTATGAACAAATTCTAGTTATTTTTTACACAAACTCTTAAAAATGCATGGTTAAAAGTAAAAACATTTGTAACTGTTTATATTTTTTAGTTTTTTTTATTAATTAATCACTCAGTCATATGAATTAGGAAGACAATTTCAAAATTTTATAAATTATCGTTCAACAAAATGAAATGTTAATGTTCAAGTATCTCTGTATTTAATTTTGCATTTAGAACCTATAAAACAGGAAAGTTTAAACCTCTGAACTGTGGAAATATTTCATTTACTCAGCATGCTCAGTTTGGTTAATTCTAATTTAAAAATACTTATTTTCTTTCTCTAATAATTTGCTTCCTCTATCTATAGTTTTATTTTTTAAATGTCAGCCCCTTACAATTTCTAACCTATGAGAGCCAACTCTAAATCTACATATTACATACATATTATAAATCTAAAATAACATAATCTACATTTAAATCTACATTTAAAATTTTTTGGCATAGACTATTTATAACAACGTACTTTACTTTACTTAACATCCTTTTCTTGTTTATCATGTTTATTCCTTCTTCTTCCTTTATATTAAGAATTTCTAAAATCTTATAAATGTAACTCATCCATGAGCCCTTTTTATTTTTTTGCAACTCTTTTGATAGTTTAAGAGTTTCATTATTTAATGGGTTCTCGGATTCTTCTTCCTGATCCAGTAGTTAAGGGTATTAAAAATAGGGGAAATCTGCAAATTTTTCCTATTACAGCAGACTACTCCAAAGCATCGACAAATATAATGCTAACATCCGTCCATCCTTGATTCTTTAATAGAAAGCACAGCTCGTAACCAGTAATTCAACAAAAACTTGCCTAATGCTGATATTAAATTTTTTCGTATGCATATGCTCTCAAAGTTAAAAGTGCAGCTTGAATATTAATAATATGCTCCCTAAAGAAGTGATAATGGTAGAAATGTCAATATTTCAGTTGTACCATAAGCATAATTTTCCTTCAACATATGGTTTATCACGCTTGTTTTCCCGAACTTTATGCATCTTTTTCATGTTTTTAATTCTTTTTTTATTTGAATATTATTTAATGACGTCATTAAACACAGGCATAACCCACAAGAAAAGCTAACTTGTTTTTATTTTCCAGCACAAAAAAATGAATAAAATTATTTGTTACTTCGGGAGTGTCATAGGTTAAACCTACCCCATATTATTGCTTCTAAAATAATGTTTTGTGTTTAAAGATAATAAGATAAGATAATTTTTTTTATTTCAAATCATAGGGCCCTGTATAAAGCATTAATAACAATCACCAAAATACATAACATTACAATGCAGAACTGTTACAATAGATTATAGATTACAAACATTACCTGATTACAATGAACATATAAATGTAAAAAAGGGGTATGAATACTTCACATCCTATGTTAAAGTTAATATCTCCTTTGTCGTATAGTTCTTACAAAAAATTGGAAGAAAGTTTGAAATATTAGTGGGGCAAATATCTACTACCAACGTAATTTATTTGCGCTTTTCATTTGTTTTTGTTCATAGCATATCGATAAAGTAAATATTGTGAATGTCATTTTTCAAAATTTGGAGCAAAACGTCACACACACTTAGGCGCAAGTTTCAGAATCGAAAACAGAATTTAGGTGTCGTTTGCTAAAATTAAATTTGGCATATTTGAAAGAAGTTTATGATGATTAATATTATGTTTAAACATTTCCTCCCTTTTTTTCCTTTCAAATGAAGCAAATTCTCTAATTATGCTGTGATCGCATCTAGGCAATGCCTAAATCAGATAAAAATACCTGCTTATTTGTATTAAATTTTTCCTCTGAATGTCGATTTGATGGTTTGTAAATTTTGAAATTTCTTCATTCATTTTGGCTCGTCCACCATTATTCTGTCATGTGACCCAACATGATTCTAAAAATAGATTTATCAAATATTTTTTTTCTCTTTTTATTAAAAGAACAATTGTGCTTATTTATCAGTTATACAAAACAAAAACTTTTCTGTTTATAATCTAAGACAAGTCTGTTATCACAGATTTTTTAATAAAGTTTTATTTTTGTTTAACGTTTGACCTAATTTGTGACCTGATTTTTAAAACAGGGACTGCGCACGTTCAGACTTATTTGGGACAGTGACCAGCATTGTCATGAATTTGTGAAGAATTTCAAGACAGAACCATGTTACTTCCTAATTTAGAAATGTAGCATAGAAAGGGAAGACGAAATGCTATAAGGTAAGGAAAATCTAGCCATTAAAACCCTGGGAAAACAGATTAATAGGTCACAAGACGAGACGTTCACGTTTGGGGTGAACGTGAACAAAGATGCCCCCTCGTCGCTCACTGAGCTGTAGGTTTGATTTGAGATTAGAACTGGTGTTGTGTGGAGTAGTACTGATATATTTGTGAAGAAATGTTCATGTTTTTGTTTAAAATACGATGTTTATTTGTTCTGAAGGAAGTATTCAATTGAACTTCCGGTTTTTCAGTAATGTTTAGCAGACGAATTTGGATAAATGTGTCTGTGTTGGTATTTTGGATATTTAACAAAAACGGAATATGTCCCCTGTAATGTTTTTCTCCAAATGGTATGAGATGATATGAGACCTAAAGGTCTAAGAATATAATATGATGCAGGTTATACCTGTGACGCTCTGAACGTATCCTTAAATATTTTACAAGCTAAAATAAGTTTTCAAATGTTTATTGGGCAATTAATTGAAACAAATTCTTATTCGAAAATAAAACAAAGTAGCTTTTCTTGTGGGTCCTGTGTGCGCTTAATGATGTCAGAAATCTTCAAAGAAAAAAGCGTTTAAACATGTTAAAAGAGGCAGAAAGTCCGGGAAACCGCACGTGGTTTACCGGACGTTGAAGGAAAATTGAGCCCATAGTACAACTAGAATATTGACATTTCTACCATTATTGCTCCCTTCGGGAGCGTATAAGAATAATATAGAGAAGACCTCAATCAAGATCAAGAATGGGTGAAGGCTGAAAGCAAGTGAAGCTCATCTTTCCCTAAGCTGAGACGTGTCAAGTGTCAAGCAACTGGGGTGAGACTCTTGCATCTAGTCAGCAATTGGGCGACAAAATTCTAAGATTTTTCCCTTTCATCTTTCAATTTTTCGGCAAATCTCACACAAACAGCTCATCAAAATTTGACAGCCCTGCCTAAGAACTGTAGACTCACCTGACCAGTGCTCGATAATTTTGACAACATTTTCGTAAATTTCTCATTTTTCCAAGCTTTAAATTGAAACCAAGTTTGTATCTCTTAGTCAGTCATTTAAGGGACAAAATCATCACAAAGGAATTTTCAAATATGTTTTCGCTGGAACATGGTGGCCAAAGGAAGTCAGTGAGCCAAAAAAGCTAAAAATGCCATGTAACCCTACCAGTGCAGGACGACAATTTTTATTTCTCAAGAATATTTATCACATATATATGAAGTTCCACTCCTCATTGTTGCATAATTAGAACTATGAACAAATGTTCAAACAAACCACAGGATGTCAAGATTTGGGGGTGGGAACAACCCTACCGTCAAATTTGTAGAATTTCAGAGAAAATACATCTTAAAATAAGTCAACCTCTATTATACAACCTGATGAAGCTTTTCAAAATGTTTTATGTGTTAAATGTGCACATTACATGTACATGTATTTCTAAGAAACTAAACCAAAATTCCAGCAACCAACTCAAGCGTGTTTTATTCAAAGCAAATTATTGAGCACTGGTAGTTATCGAGCACTGGTCAGGATAGTCTAGACTCACCTGACTAGTGATCAATAATTTTTACAACATTTTTGTAAATTTCTAATTTTTGCCAAGCTTAAAATTTAAACCAAGTTTGTATCTCTTAGTCAGTCATTTAAGGGACAAAATCATCACAAAGGAATTTTCAAATATGTTTTTGCTGGAACATGGTGGCCAATGGAAGTCAGTGAGCCAAAAAAGCTAAAAATGCCATGTAACCCTACCAGTGCTCTAATATGATGCAGGTTAAACCTGTGACGCTCCCGAAGTTTGAACGTATCCTTAAATATTGTACACGCTAAAATAAGTTTTCAAATGTTTATTGGGCAATTAATTGAAACAAATTCTTATTCGAAAATAAAAACACAGTAGCTTTTCTTGTGGGTCCTGTGTGCGCTTAATGACATTAGAAATTTTCAAAGAAAAAAGCGTTAAAAAGACGCAGAAAGTCCGGGAAACCCCGCGTGGTTTACCGGACGTTGAAGGAAAATTTAGCCCATAGTACAACTAGAATATTGACATTTCTACCATTATCGCTCCCTTCGGGAGCGTATAATTGGGTAACAGAATGACAATTTTGATTTCATCAGATTTTTTATCACATATATATGAAGTTCCACTTCTCGTTGTTGCATATATATGAAAAAATGCTCAAATGAACCACAGGATCTCAAGATTTGGGGGTGGGAAAGACCCTACCGTCAAATTTGTAGAATTTCAGAGAAAATACATCCTAAAATAAGTCAACCTCTATAATACAACCTGATGAATCTTTTTAAAATGTTTTATGTGTTAAATGTGCACATTACATGTATTTCTAAGAAACTAAACCAAAATTCCAGCAACCAACTCCAGCGTGCTTTATTCAGAGCAAATTATCGAGCACTGGTCAGGATAGTCTACATTTTATGACTTACTGAATATACAACAGTCTTCGAAATAAGGCCAGACGTACTGGAAATATCTAGTTAAAATGGTTCCGTCCAGTAAAATTTTGCATTGATTTATATTAAACAAACATATAGGAAATAATAGCAAATTTGATGAAAATAAGTTTTCATTCGACGCAAGCTGGAGAAAGATCGTTCACATGCAACAGACGTGACTGAAAGAATGAGCAAAAGTCTTAACACCAAGTTGATACACAGATACAGATCTTTGTCATCAATCTTTACAGCTTCCTCCAACAAAGTGGTTTCTTTATAGCTCTCCACCTTCTATTTCCATCTTTTGATTTCAATATTAAAAGTAGGGGTGTAACGATACCACTTTCTCACGATCTGATACACATCACGATTCTTGACCTACGATCCGATCCATATCAGGATACTGAGCTTGGCTAATTTCAATTAACAGGGTTTTTTCCAGGATTTTGAGGACTTTAGTCACTTTAGCGGTCGACCAAAATGTTTGACCTCTTAATCCATAACCATGTATGCTTTTGACAGTCTGGTTGAAGCAAAAATACTGATATACAAATTCCAATATATGCTGGCTATAGCTATGTATATTTTCATTACCATGAACAGGACACAGGTTACCACATGTACAGTTATTGATAGTCTCGAACCCAAACTCATACTACCAAGGTAGTGAGTCTGGGAAAACACCTGTTGATTTCTCGTAACCACTAGGTGGCGATCGTTATACCTTTTAACCTTTACCACGTGTGTATATGACATGTTTAGCATACAAGATTCATTTCAATCTGAAATGAACCAACTTTAAAAACTCAACGTTTCATTGGTCTTCCTTGGTTTTTGACAACTGGTTCTGCAAAATCGAGAATCGGATTGGTCAAACGTGGATGGTTCTGTAATCAAGAATGTCCCAATTTTTAACTCCAATAAACATAAACAATTTCCAAAACCAGGTGGACGCCCGTGAGTACAATTTAACGATAAAACGATTTTTTTTATTGTTAACAAAACCAACTTGTTTTCAAAAATGATGTACTATTGTAAAATAAGAAATATTATGTTTTAAGAGAACAAATCACATCAATTGGAGAAGTTATCTCGCTATTGCATTTGCATAAAATCACTGAACCATATACACAGAATTCTGAACATACGGTTGAGTGATTTTCGTCGAACATTTTGATAAAGCCTGAAAGTACTCCGAACGTACACATAACAAAATAGGTAATAGGACTGTCCCAGACTCTTATCATCTATTGATAAGCGTCTGGATGATCGAGACTAAGTTATTGACAGTTCTCATGTTCAATAAAATATATTCAAACATTTGTTGAATTTATTTTTCCACTCTTAATCATATCTTATAGCAAAAAAGATCACTGTCAGAATGATTTTTATACGACCGCAAAATTTTGCGATCGTATAATGTTATGGCGATGTCGTCGTCGTCGTCGTCGTCGTTGTCGTCTAGGAACATTTGGTTTCCGTGCGATAACTTGAGTAAATGTTGACCAATTGTTTTAAAATTTTGATATGATGTTTGTAACCACTAAAGGAAGGTTGGTATTGTATTTAGGGTTTGTAGCCCCTACCGTTTTAGAAAAAAAGGGCCAAAAGGGGCTAAAACGGGTGTATTGACAAAACTGTTGTAAAATGTTTGTTATTCATTCGATTTTGAAAATTCTTTTTTTAATGAATTCCTCATTAAATTCTGTCAACTAAATGTGTCAATGATTTTGATATTTATTTCACCGTTACATTGCTACAGGGGGTCAAAAAGGGGCCACACCCCAAAAATCGACTTTTTTATTTGTGGTCCGATTTTCAAAATCTTTTTTTCATTGGAATCCTTGTGAAAATCCCTGCCTGCATTTTTCAATCAGATTTGCAATATCTCTTACCGTTTTTGAGAAATTAGGGGTCAAAGGGGGCAAAAACGCCATTTTAAAAAGTTTGTCAATGCAAATAGTTTTGAAAATTCTTTCTTTGTTGAATTCATCATTAAACTCTGTCAACAAAATGTGTCAATGATTTTGATATGTTTTTCATCATTACATTGTTACAGGGGGGTTAAAGACAGGCCACGCCCATAAAATCAACTTTTTTATTTGTGGTCCGATTTTCAAAATCTTTTTTTCATCGGATTCCATGTACACAATTTCCTATTATTATTTATCGGATTAGCAATATTTTTTACCATTTTTGAGGAATTAGGGGTCAAAGGGCCAAAATTGTAAGTTAATACATGTATAGAAATAAGGCTTTTTGTATAAGATGTTGATGTAAATATATTTGTCAAAAATGCATTTCTATAAGTCCACCACAGCAATGGACTATCCATATTGGGCCTCCAATGTACAGGGTTCAACTTGTTGCGGTCGTATCATGCTGCGCTCGGCGTAGCTTTTTATTTTATTAATGTACTGCAAATTCTTTGCCTTTAATATTTTAGGCAAAAACTAATGATAACAATCCCCCTTTTTACAAATTAAGTAAGGAAAAATAAGTATTAGCCATCAAGTTCTACATGCTCATGGAAGCTAAAAATCTTCATTATTAAGAAATGCCATGTTCTACCAATCAAAGCAGTGAAAAGCTATTGAAAATATTCAGGATTAGTATCAATTTAATGTTTGACTCAGTTCTTTTCATGAATAAAAGGGTTTCAGTCACAAAATTTGTTGTTGTAAGGCAAAATACGATAATCTTGGGGGGAATGGCACACTTAAATTAAGAATCGCATCGGAATCATCAAGTTGATGGCGATCAGATACCAGTATTGTAGGACAAAATATCGTCATTCCGTTGCATAGGGATGTATCATTACACCCTTAATTAAAAGTGTCTAAATCAGTAAGGTCTTGAAAAGCCTGAAACATGACCTCTATTGTTTCTGTGTTAAAATTATAGGTACAAATTTTTAAATTTTGGAATTATGTAAGACCCAGGTATTTGTTATTTAAATTCTGTTGGGAATATTCTTTCTATTTTTAGGGCCCCGCATCAAAGATGCGGACGCCCTATAGTTTTCACTTTGTCCGTCCGTCCGTCCGTCTGTCCGTCCGTCAACAATTCTTGTGAACACTAAAACTCAAAAACTGTTAACACCACAGTTCTGAAACTTTGCACAGCTGCTAAGTAGCATGTCATGATGTGCATATTAGAATTTTGTGCAAATCTGATTAAAATTTTGTAAAAAATCTTCATTTTTTATCGAAAATCACAGATTTTGAGAATTGGACTTTGTGAACACTAAAACTCAAAAAACTGTTAACAATACAGTTCTGAAACTTTGCACAGCTGCTAAGTAGCATGTCATGATGTGCATATTAAAATTTCGTGCAAATCTGATTAATATTTTTGAAAAAAACTTCATTTTTTAACGAAAATCACAGATTTTGAGAATTGGACTTTGTGAACACTAAAACTCAAAAACTGTTAACGAAACAGTTCTGAAACTTTGTTCAGCTGCTAAGTAGCATGTCCTGATTTGCATATTAAAATTTCGTGCAAATCTGATTAATATTTTTGGAAAAAATCTTCATTTTTTATCGAAAATCACAGATTTTGAGAATTGGTTTTTGTGAACACTAAAACTCAAAAAATGTCAACAAAACAGTTCTGAAACTTTGCACAGCTGCTAAGTAGCATGTCATGATGTGCATATTAAAATTTCGTGCAAATCTGTTTAACATTTTTGGAAAAAACTTCATTTTTTATCGAAAATCACAGATTTTGAGAATTGGACTTTGTGAACACTAAAACTCAAAAACTGTTAACAAAACAGTTTGCACAGCTGCTAAGTAGCATGTCATGATGTGCATATTAAAATTTTGTGCAAATCTGATTAAAATTTTTGTAAAAAATCTTCATTTTTTATCGAAAATCACAGATTTTGAGAATTGGACTTTGTGAACACTAAAACTCAAAAAACTGTTAACAATACAGTTCTGAAACTTTGCACAGCTGCTAAGTAGCATGTCATGATGTGCATATTAAAATTTCGTGCAAATCTGATTAATATTTTTGGAAAAAACTTCATTTTTTAACGAAAATCACAGATTTTGAGAATTGGACTTTGTGAACACTAAAACTCAAAAACTGTTAACGAAACAGTTCTGAAACTTTGTTCAGCTGCTAAGTAGCATGTCCTGATTTGCATATTAAAATTTCGTGCAAATCTGATTAATATTTTTGGAAAAAATCTTCATTTTTTATCGAAAATCACAGATTTTGAGAATTGGTTTTTGTGAACACTAAAACTCAAAAACTGTCAACAAAACAGTTCTGAAACTTTGCACAGCTGCTAAGTAGCATGTCATGATGTGCATATTAAAATTTCGTGCAAATCTGTTTAACATTTTTGGAAAAAACTTCATTTTTTATCGAAAATCACAGATTTTGAGAATTGGACTTTGTGAACAATAGAACTCAAAGGCTATTAACAATACAGATCTGTAGTTTCATATGCATTCCATGGAACATGCCTTAGTGGTTATGATTAAAGTTCGTATGATTTTGAAAACACTTAGATATTTTGCCGCGGGGCCCTTTCTGACTTTGTCAGTATTCTAGTTGTCTTGCCTGTGACTTTAGTCGCTGAAGGTGAGACATAGGTATTACTTTCCGCCGGCGGCGACGGTGTAAACTTTTCTGTAAGACTTTTGTGGAAAATGAATTACAAGAAAAGTATAATAGCTAGTCATCTGATATTTGGTATACAGACAGTTGGGGTTATGGTCTACACAACTGGCACCATGACATTTGACCCTGACCCCAATTTCATGGTTCAACGACTCTGTGAACTTAGATGTTTTTCGGGCTAATATACCCCTTTGTAAGACTTTTGTGGAAAATGAATTAAGTGAAAAGTATAATAGCTAGCCATCTGATATTTGGTACATGTATAAAGACAGTTGGGGTTATGGTCTACACAACTGGTACCATGCCATTTGACCCTGACCCCAATTTTATGGTTCAGCGACTCTGTGAACTTAGATGTTTTTTCGGGCCAAAATACCCCTTTGTAAGACTTCTGTTGAAAATAAATTAAGTTAAATGTACATGTATAATAGCTAGGTATCTGATATTTTGTATACAGACATGATTTGGGGTTTTGGTCTACACAACCGACACCATGTTGTGTGACCATTTTCACAGTTCAGTGACTTTGTGGACTTAGATAATTTTTGGGTGGAAAACGAGTTAAGATTATAGCTAGGCATCTGATATTTGGAGATTATGGTATACACAACTGACATCAACAAGTAATGTGACCTTGACCCCATTTTCATGGCTGAATGACTTAGTGAATGTTGGTCTTTTTTCATTGTTTCTCAATAACTAAGGTATCTAGAACACACTTCAGACATTTTTGTGATTGTTAAATGGAATTCTGTTACCTGTCACATGACCTTGACCTTAACTTTTCTGAGGGCCCAGCTAGACCTTCAATGAGTTTTGTGATGGTGCTGACAGGCGAGACTTACTTTAGTGTCAACTCTTGTGTTAATTATATGGTCAATATAAGTTAATTCTCAAATGTGTCTCTGTACTATCTCCTTCTCTGGCGTTTTCTCTGTGCGCTTGGCGACTAGTTTTCCTATGATTTCCTCTCCGAAACAACCAATTTCTATCGTTTCTCAGATAATACATATATATATTGATCAAACATACCATACAACTTTCATGCGGCAGCGGGGGACACATGGCTACGCGTAGCAATCTTGTTCATATACATGTAAGGTTCTAAGGGGAATATAAAACTGTAAAATGAATGGTCCTACAACTTTTTGTCATGTATATGATCTCTTAAAGATAGGGCTTAAGTAACATGAAGTAAGCAATTCAGACTCCTCGAAGCCTTTTGTTAGTTTAAGTCTTTTTCAATGTTATGTATTTATATGCTGTCATTTTGCCTTCAATTTACATAGTCAAAATACACATAAAATGTGCTATTTTCACAACAAGATTCCAGTGTTCTAGGATTTTTCAAAAATATCACTTACCCAGATGCAAAATTGTAAAAAATTCATTTACCCTCAATAGAAATCAATGCTTAAAACTGTCAAAGTCCTCTTACCCTGGGTAACAGGAATCCTATAGAACACTGCAAGATTTTAAGTTTTAAGAAATAATGAATGAGTCTAAATTTAAAACAATACAAGCCACAGTACATGGTTTTACATCTTACCTTGTATTACGAGTGCTCATGTCATTTACAAAAAAAAATGATATAAAAATGCATTGCAATGAATCAAACTCATTATGTCAAAACTAAAATGGGATTTTGTATATATAGAATATAATACAGGACCAAGAAAAGTGGCTTATAGACTGGTAAAATGATGGATGTGTCAGGTATATCTATAGCTATCATGGCTATGTACAATGTATTGAAAAAAAAATCACACAGAGGCAAGGCAAGGTTTTATGGTTCTTTTATTTAGATAATTTAGGTACTGTCTATATAAACTGGTACATGCATATGTGACAGCTGCAGTCTGCTTTGTGAAAAAATATAACAAAAAGTTACATGCATGAGTTATCTTTCTTTGTGTATAATTTAGGCATTAGTTTATATACTGTGGGGTATCAATTTTCGTGGTTTTTTGTGGGTTGCCTTGATCCACGAAATTTGATACCCAATTGCAATGAAAAGTCAATTTAACATTGATCTGTATGCTGGAGACATCAGAACCAGGAAATTAAAAATCAATGAATTGATCCTTTTTCATCAAACCACAAAATTGGTACCAATGAAAAGAACGTAATCCATGCATAGTACTCTTAACATGTTAATTTTCACCGTTGCCAATTTTTGCTCATTCCAACTCAATAACAAATGTTCACTGTTTTACAATACCGTTTACATTGATTTAAATATAAAAATATTGCATATTCATGTGTACTTAATTTTTCCTGGATTTTGAATAATTACATAATGAACAAAACATTATAACTCTCTTATATAAACTAATAGTACAAAATATTTTCCAATAAAACTTTTCTAATTGGAGGAACTTTTAACAGGTCTGCTTGAGAGGGGGTTGCAATCAGAGGAATTTACAAGCAGGGTTATTCCAAGAAGGGTCTTTAACAGAAATGATTTATGCTCCAATAAAATTGGGTGACAAATAGCTCCAATAAAATTGGGGGAGAAAATCGACCAATCAAAATAAGTCAACGTCAGCTAAATTTCGCCCCGATAGCTAAATTTCGCCCCGATAGAATCTATTTCGCCCCGATAGAATAAATTTCGCCCCGATAGAATAAATTTCGCCCCGATAGAATAAATTTCGCCCCGATAGAATAAATTTCGCCCCGATAGAATCTATTTCGCCCCGATAGAATAAATTTCGCCCCGATAGAATAAATTTCGCCCCGATAGAATAAATTTCGCCCCGATAGAATCTATTTCGCCCCGATAGAATAAATTTCGCCCCGATAGCTAAATTTCGCCCCGATAGAATAAATTTCGCCCCGATAGAATAAATTTCGCCCCGATAGAATAAATTTCGCCCCGATAGAATCTATTTCGCCCCGATAGAATAAATTTCGCCCCGATAGAATAAATTTCGCCCCGATAGAATAAATTTCGCCCCGATAGAATAAATTTCGCCCCGATAGAATCTATTTCGCCCCGATAGCTAAATTTCGCCCCGATAGAATCGGGGGAGAAAATCGACCAATCAAAATAAGTCAACGTCAGCTCAATTTCGCCCCGATAGAATCGGGTGGTAAATCCTAGTACTTAAAGTGGATCGGTTCACAGAGCTAGGTAATACTATACTAGCTCTTGGATTGAAGGTAAGACCTATACGGGATTAATGATAACTCTGGCTATACATTTGATACTTTATTGAATGAAATGTCTATTTAGCATGTCTTCTTCCTCTAAATTCAGCATGAATGGTGTATCTCCATCTAATATTAGTTCCTATAGGGGTTTGATCATCAACGCACCATTTAACACCATAGAAAGGAGTGGTACTGTAAGAGCAGTCGGTCCATGTCAGCCTAGGGGAAATTAGCATACATGTAGCAAAAATGTGTACACTGCAAGAAAAAACTATGTTTAGTATTACATTTTGATGTTAGTATTATTTTGTTCATTTAAACTTGAATAAAGAACTGCATGAGCTTCTTTGTTTGGGTTAATGGTAACAGCAAAATACTTAAGCATTGACCACTCTATCAATTTTTTTCTCTCATTGCCATGGACATGTAAAATTTGAATAGAGTTATCCTTCTTTGTGTTGAATACAAAAACTAGAGCTTGTAATATCTTTACTAGTACATCTAAACTAAACCCACCAAGTGATAATTACCTGAAAATATATATACAATAATAAACACATAGTTAACAATCTAACCCTTTTCTCTTTGTCAGATAGTAAAATGTTAATGAAAATTAAATGAAAGTGTAACAATTATCAAAATGCACAAGTTAATGAAAAGTTTGTCACTGATATGTCTGTTTCATTAACCACACAATTCCATCACATCTAATTCCGGTCCTTGCTAGGGATCAAGTTTAAAACACCATTTTTGAAACAGTCAATAATGTCTTGTCCAGAAGCTCCACACTTTGTGAGAACATTTGCTAGCTGACATCTTGTATCAACCCAATTTACACTGTCTAATTCTCCTTTCTCAATGGATTGTTTCAAAGCACTTATTTCTAGTCTAAGTCTACGTTCTGCAACTTGTTTCTCTGAATAAACAGCATGATGAAGATCCTTGTTATCAACATAACATTTGATAGGAATATTATCACATCCTAATAACTCTTGATATAGCATAGCTAAGGAAATGGCACAATCGACACCATCAGCAAGTGCTAAAGCTTCACTAGCCATAGTGCTCCTTACTACTCTTCTGATCTTCTTGGATTGCCACGTGATAGGATTTACCTTTTCATTCTCTCCTTTAAGCAAAATAACAAAACCACCTTGACTTCCTCCGTCAGCAAGATTTCCAAATGAAGCATCACTGAATAACAACATTTCAACTTTATCTCCTAAGTTTTGAAACCGCAGTGCAACATTATCATTCTGAACTTTTCGGACTAACTTGTTAGCTTTTCTCATGTCTTCTATTGTACCTTTTGATACAGCAGCAGAGAGTGATGTAACATCAAAGGCAATATCTGGTCGTGTTTGCTTTGTAAGCCACAAAAGTTGACCAACTTTTGATCGTAACAAACTCTGTTCACTAGACGTCAACAATGAAGTCTTAGGTCTCTCTTTCTGAATATGTACAGTTTTCATTGAGTTACCATAATCATCTTGACTAAGTATTATGGTTTCATTCTCCTGCAACAAGTTTAATCCAAGATATTTGAATGAATCACAAGCCTCTTTCCCAATATTAAAAGCTTCTCGCAACTTTTGAACAACGTTTTGTTCAAACCATTTGGAACCTGCCCAAAGGAAATCATCAAC